>JARFIW010000593.1:292505-892505 GCA_036346225.1 Platerodrilus igneus | reverse complement strand
TGGCATGTGGTTCTGATTTCGTCCCACTGAATACTTTCTTAAATAACCACACCAAACAACCAACAAAATTCGTCAAGGTCAACTAGTTGACCTTGGAAATTCGGGAAATGAGGTCATTATTCTTCGAAGTTGCATAAAAACATTTGTGCAACGTTAAGAAAATGTCCGTGCGATGTGAGAAAACGTTTACAGAACGTAAGAAAACATTTGTGTAACGTAAGAAAACATCTGTACAACACCTTTTTTTAAAAGTTTCGTAAAATAATTTAAAAAAATTAAAATGTTTAATATTTAGAAACTCATGGCGGGCCGCATGAAAAGGCTTTGCGGGCCGCATGCGGCCCGCGGGCGGTGGTTTGCCCACCATTATGCTAGTGTTTGTTAAAGAAACTCGATTTTTAACATTTGACTTATTTTTCAGGTAACGGACACAATTTAGTGAGTGTTCTATTAAATATTCGTTTTGAAGTTCTAACTGTTGCTATGCGAATGTTGTCGTTTCCTGGATGCAACTGAGAAATGCGACCAAGCAGTGATTTATTTGGTTGTAAATTGTTTTTCTTGACAATTACCATTGAACCGATAGATAATGTTTGAGGATTCTTCTTACAAGTAGATTTTTCTTGTAATTCGTTAATATATTCGAGAGACCATCTGTTCCAGAAATGTTGATACATTTGAATAAGGGCCGCTATACTTGCGGCCACGTCTCCAATGCTCTACCCGAAGGTACTACATTGGCTTTAAACGCAAAAAATAAACGTGCTTCTAATTTATTCTAACTTCATAATTAATCCACCCTTCACACATTTGTTGTAACAGCTGAAATCTGATTAATCTGTTGATTTTGATGTGTCTGAAATCTGGATCTGGCAGAGCAGTAAATGAACGTCCGATGAGGAAGTGTGCTGGGGTTAGAGGAGTTAAATCATTAAGGTCGCTGGACAATAGAGTAATTGGACGGGAATTTAAGGTTGATTCAATTTGATTTTACAGTGTATAAAATTCTTCAAAAGGCAGTACAGAATTCATCAAAATTCTTCTTAAATGATATTGTACGCTTTTCACACCTGCCTCACACAAACCACCAGAGTGAGGCGAGTGTGGGGTATGAAATGTCAAGAAACATTTCTACAGTAAAATTGGTTTGTTGGACAACTTTAATTAAACACTTTATTGCGTTGTTTAATTTTGAGACAGTTAAGTTATTATATTGTCTTTGTACCCTTGCCATTTTGCAATTGTTTATAAATCTTATACAGTAAGCTACAGTTCTCAGCAGTTTCTGAAAACTTGAAAATCTTACAAAGGAAATTGTCTCCGGTTCCAAGTGAAGTTGCGCATGGCAATGTGTTTTAAGTTCTGGTAACTCGGATTGTCTAGTCTCAATAAGTGAGATAGGCCACAATGATTGATGATGACTCAGCCAATATGGCCTTGTCCACCATAAGTTAGCTAGTATCAAATTGTTCGTCATTAATCTTCAGAAGCTAGGTCAGCAAGATTATGTTTTGTGTTTATATGATTCCAATCATTGATGTTCGTTAAACCCTGAATTTCACTTACGCTGTTTGCAACAAAGATACTTAACAAATGAGGTGAAATGTGCAACCAAGCCAAAGTGATCTGCCATCAGACCAATAAAAACATGAAACTGAAATAGTGTGTAATTGCAACACTTTCCGCATTAGTTGTGCCAGCAATAGTGCACTGCATAATTCTAATCTTGGAATGCTCAATGTTCTTAACGGTGCTACTTCGGTTCTAGCATATAGTAGTCTAACCTGACACTTGCCATTTTCGCTCTCACTTCTAATATAAATACATGCACCAAAGGCATTCTGAGAAGCATTGCAAAATCCACATTCATCACCAAGAACGTTGTCCATGTACCAAATTTGATATTTATGGATTAGATTAGTTAAGCATTTCTAGACACCATTTAACATGAGCTCCTTTTTGACTTTAATTGTGGAATTTTTAATACTTAAGCAATCATAAAATCTGATTAATTTTCTACCCCTCTAATCAGAAGAAATTTTTACTAACGGTAAAGGTGCCGGGCCATTTTTGACAAACATTACTAGATTAGCTTCGAATATTAAATTTTAAATTTCATTTCTTCATTGTAACATTGTTCATCATAGAATTCGTAACCAAATTGCTTCTTCATTTTTGGCCACCATTGTCAGAACCCACTAGCACCCATTTCCCATCTCTTACCTCCCGTCTCCCACCTCCAACCTCTCACCAACTAACTTCCGTACAAAAGTGGAATTAGCATATGTTAAGTTAGAGGTTTTTCTGGAGGAACTGTCGGACATATTGGACCAGCTTAAAAAAATCCTTTTTACTAGATCTGGATATACCAAGATCCTAACGGGACATTTAACAAGGCGGAAATGGTCAAATACCTAACGAATGATTTTAACCTTGCCTGTCCTAGAGAATATACAGAATACGATAAAGTAATTTTGGATAATGATAAAACAACTGGCAAAGACTGCTTAACGTGGATACATTTCAAAGGTCACGTTAGGATTTTTAAGAAGTTTATATGCTAAGTAACACAGGTATTAGTAAGAAGATGAGGAATTATATATTGGATTTTATCAACTTTTCAGATGCTCGATTAAAGCAGACATTTAGATCTATTATGGCTCAAGAACATGGTATTACGAGAGTAGAACCCACAATAAATTACTATATGGGTTGAAAACGTTATATAGGAGATAATCTATGTAATCCATTAAAGGATTGTCTAACTTTGTTGGAAGATAACAAATAATATTTGCGAAATACACCGGTCTACTCGGTATCGACTGCAAATATGCGGAAAGAGCTAGCCGGAAATCTATAAAGCACTTTCTGACTTGTATTTAATAACGCTTATTAGCACGTTTATTGACGAAACATTAATACAAAAAAACTAAATGGATTAGAGTTTAAATTGCCAGTCAATATTAAGAACAAGAACAAGATATAAATTACACAATATCAGCATTCAGTTTTAACTATTTGTGGAATAATTGCATAGACGTTTTGTAGAAATTTAATTTTCTTAATCCTATATTCTTAAGAGTTTTATTCTGGATGTGAAACCTCTCTTCATTTTTGAACTCATCTTTATGTTATACGTTTGCATTTAAAAATTTTAGGCTGCGCCCTCTGGTGTTGCTGCGACTTAAATACTCGCTTAAAGGTTATTACATTCATTCTTGACCTGGAGACCAACTTTATAGCACGTGTCAGCTGAAGTTTTGCATGGTCTTGGCTTTTGAGAACCGCTTGGCGAGTTTAACGGCGTAGTGATATTAGGGCCCCTGTACCTTCGTTATCGTTTTGTTGGTTTTAAAATGATCACAATGGTAAAGAATCCTACATTTGTATTTCGAAGGTAAAAAAGTTTACGTACTTGAGACTTGAATGCTGGCAATTCAACAAACAAGACTATTTGTGAAACTACGTCCAATTAATTCGGCTCGTTCAATTTACTGGGTAGCGTACATTTGTACCGAACTAAGGTGGTTATCTGGGTCTAAGGTGCAGACGCCGCTATTCTACATTTATTGGTTGCAGTTTAAATAAATGGAGTTAGATTCCGTTGATGTTACAGAATATATGGAAATATTATTCATCGTCTCGTAGTTCAACGCTTTTATTACTTTTTAAATGAAGATTTCAAGCATACCGTGGCAACACCTTCTTTGTAGATACAAGTATTAAGCACACGTGCTGTTGGCGTGTTTGCCGTGGCAGTTTGTATTGCAGTATTGGTTTAAGGATTTAAACTCAACCTTCTGATGGCGTTTAGTTTGCTGTATATTACAAGGCAACTTGAAAATAAATAGATAAATATTTAAGTAAATCTTTAAAATTCACTTATAAATTTGTAGCAACCCACTAAAAGTAATTCAGAATAAATATAATAGAACATGTATACCGTACAACATTGCAAGTAATATTTTGTGGTCATGAGAATTTTTACATATTACATGCATTTGTAAGGCTGAATTTATGGAAATTCCTTAAACTATATGCATTTGAAATAGAACATTACAGCTTTTTTAAGAGCAATTTGTCTGTTAACCTACTGTATTGTTCGTGTCAAAGTTCAATTTCTTTAAGTAATTAATCATTATTTTGATTGCTTCTTAAAGATATTTTAAAATTTGCTATCTCTGCACGTGACTGTTAATTGTATATGTTTGCAATTATAATTACTATTTATTTAAAAAAATAAATACAAAGAAGATAAATAATATAAAACAAGGACAACAAGTAATTCTATTTTTGAAATTATATTAAGTTTTATGAAAAGTGATGTTTTATTTCCTCACAAGGGTATGTTAGAATAATTTGTGTGAAGTGCAAAATTATACAAGGTGTACAGGTAATACAGAGGTACTTACAAGGTATCTCTAAGTTTAAATTTTAAAAAGGACTTAAAAAATTAAAAAATATTTAGTGCTTTGATTTATATAAGCTTCATATTTTTTTAAATTAGCTCTTTTTATATACAGGAGCAGATCGGCATAATTTGTGTTAAGTGTTAAGTTAATCCTTAGGTTTCCAGCATCTCCATCTACTTTTTACACTGCTCTTTCATTGAAATTACCCGACTTCGAATTGGTGAACACCCACATTTAGTGCTAATAGTTGTGGAAAATGGATCAAACGACTGTGGCGTATTGAATATACAAAAGTGTTATATTAAAGCCAGGGGCAAGTTTTTTTTGCAAAGCTTGGAATATGCTTCTCGACAATTCCAGAAGAATGTTAACATTGATGATCTGGGACTGATCGGTACAAGATATGTATCGCCCCGGGTTTTAAGAAAAAGAACCAATACATGCAAGAAACTCTTACGGTATGCTATAAAAAAATGCAATATGTGCCGCCTATTTATATAGTATCAATTAAGAAAAGAAAACTGGAATTAGAAGAAGTAGATTTTAAAAGGAGAAAGAATCACATTAAAGCAGCAGTAGACACACCTACTAGAAAAAGAATTCAAGATGGTACAATTAAAGGAGAATGTAGTAAATCATTTAAAAACCCACTGGAAAAATTTGCACATATCTGGGGTATATAATGTTTTGCACATGCAGTTAATAAGCAAAGAACCTATTCCTATGTCGGAGTTCTTGTAGAGAAGAATGGGCATAGGATGTGTATTTTTTAAAGGGATTTTACAAAACCCAACTTACTAAGATGTACAATGCAAAAACGAACATACATAGGAAAAATACATATTAATTCCTCTTAACGGAATGGATTTGATTTGCTGGTCTACAGAACAGCATTTTGCATTATCTAGAGCTAATGGTATTACAACATAATAGTCACTTACCTTCGAAAGTAAGCGGGGCTTAATGCTTTCTTCTAATATCTGGAAAACATGAAGAAAAATCCTATACACAGAAAGAGGTAGAACAAGTGGACGAAATTCTAATGCAAAAATAAGAGTCTAGCACATATTACGAAATGCCGAAGATTGGCGAAACGGTATACGATTTTAGATATTTGGTAATTAAGATGAGAGATCCTAAGATGTGAAAGGTGAAAGGTAACAGGTGAAAAGTGAAAGGCGAAAGGCGAAAGGCAAAATTCGAAAGGCGAAAGTAAACAGGCAAAAGGCGAATGGGAAAGGAGAAGGACGACGGGCGAAGAACGAATGACGAAGGGCGAAGCACAAAGGGCGAAAGCGAAAGGCGAAGGGAAAAGTGCGAAGGGTGAAGGATGATGGACGAAAAACGAAGGATAAAAGCAAAAGGCGAAAGAGGAAAGGATAAGGACGAAGAATGAAGAACGAAAAGCGAAGGCCGAAAGGCGAAGGGCGATAGGCGAACGGCGAACAGCGAAGAGCAAAGGACGAAGAGCGAAGGACGAAGAGCGAAGGATGAAGGGCGAAAAGCGAAAGGCGAAGGGTAAAGGGCGAAAACGAAAGCCAAAATGCAAAGGGCGAAGGGCTACGGGCGAAAGGCAAAGGATCAAGGACGAAAAGCAAAGGACGTAAGCGATTGGCGAAATGCAGAAATCTAAAAAGAAGGGCGAAGGATGAAGAGCAAAGGACGAATGGCAAAAGGTGAAAGGCGAAACGTGAAAGGCGAAAGGCGAATCGCGAACGGCGAAAGGCGAAAGACGAAACGCGAAAGGGGAAAGGCGAAAAAAGAAAAGCGAAAGGGGATAGGATAAAAGCGAAAAGCGAAATGCGAAAGGCGAAAGGCGAAAAGCGAAAAGCGAAAAGCGAAAGGTGAATAAATTAAAGTGGAAGTGGAAGATGGTAGTTGGGAGGTGGAAAATAGAAAGTTAAAGGTGGAAATTGGAAGGTATGAGGTGGTTGAAGTGTGGTTGTGGTGAACAAGGAGCACGAAAGGCAAAGGGCGAAGGGCGAAAGGTGAACGGCGAACAGCGAAGAGCAAAGGACGAAGATTGAAGGACGAAGAGCGAAGGACGAAGGGCGAATGGCGAAAGGCGAAGGGCAAAGGGCGAAAGCCAAAATGCAAAGGGCGAAGGGCGAAGGGCTAGGGGCGAAAAGCAAAGAATCAAGGACGAAAAGCAAAGAACGTAAGCGATTGGCGAAATACAGAAATCTAAAAAGAAGGGCGAAGGACGAAGAGCAAAGGACGACTGGCAAAAGGTGAAAGGCGAAAACGAAACGCGAAAGGGGAAAGGGGAAAGGCGAAAAAAAAAGCGAAAGGGGAAAGGCTAAAAGCGAAAGGCGAAAGGCGAAAGGCGAAAGGCGAATGGCGAAAGGCGAAAGGCGAAAGACGAAAGTCGAAAGGCGAAAGGCGAAAGGTGAATAAATTAAAGTGTATGTGGAAGATGGTAAATGGGAGGTGGAAGATAGAAAGTTAAAGGTAGAAATTGGAAAGTATGAGGTGGTTGAAGTGTGGTTGTGGTGAACAAGGAGCACAAATTCTCTACTAATTTTCCTTTAATAAAGATTTTGATTTATTTTAAAATAATCGGATATTGATGATCTATTGAACCATTTGAAAAAATAAAGCAAGGGAGGTTCTACTAGCTTAACTTGGGTTCAAATTTATTTTTGTTTCTTTGTGTTATATGGTAAATATGTTGTCGAAAGTAATATGTAATATAATTGCGTTTGCATATCAAATTTTGTATAGTGCTATAAATAACATAAAGAAATGTGTGCATTATTTTTTTAATAATTGTTAGTTGCATTATTATGTAATAAAATTTGAGACGTCTAAGGCGATGTTTCGTTCCACAATCTGCTAATTTTTCGCTAAACATTTATTCACTTACTTCAGAACAGTAGAGTCCCGTGGTTGTTTAACTTAAACGTCATACCGAAAACTAATTAAACATACTTTCGGCTTATGATAAATCAACTATTACTTCTTTATAGGACGACCAAGAGCGTGACTAAACAAAGGGCTACTGGAATTAAAATCTGTTACGATTTGATCACAGCATGAACGGATTCTAAATCGCATCATTCACACGCGCGGTCATTCAGTATATATACACCGAATACAAAAACGTTATTTATAGGTGTTGATAATCGAAGAAAATTATCTAAACTCCTTTGTATAAAAAGTGACCTGAGCGGTACAATACTCTATAGACATAATGAAGTATTAGGTATTCTTCATTTCATGGATAATGTGAATAAAAAACACGTAAATATCTGATCTGTCGACGAACCGAGTTGATTATAAAAACTAGTTGGTTAAATGGATTCCTTAAAGTATTTCTAATTTCGGTTTAGAGTTAATGATATGTTTAGTGAATAAAAGCGTTGTATGCAGGTTCATTGACAAAAACATCGTATCCCGAAATATATAAATTGTCAAAAAAGCAGAAAAGCAAGTTGAAACGTTCATGTTAATTCCTCCATAAGCTTTTTATTCGCAAACAAATAGAGACGCTGTGATGCTATTTAGTGTCGACATACGAACTCATCTTAGTAAAGTGGGCCAAGTTGTTCAAAATATAAAAATTAAGTATTTATGTTTCAATAAAAAAAAAACTAATTTCGTATGCTTAATTTTGTATCTACTTGTATATGTTGTTAAAGGCACTCTTTTAAAGTAATCTGATTATTTTAGTTTAAACTTGCCTCTTTAGAAAAGTGGGATCGAAACGTAGTAATGCCTAATTACTTTTTATTAAAATCAACTGTTGAAATTTGACGCTTTAATAATTGCAAGCAAGCTAACACTTTATGAATTATTTGAGTACTAGTTAAGGTGAAGCGGTATGCGAAGAATTAAAAGAAATTATAGTTCATGAAAATATACAACGCAGATTGCAGACAATAAATATTATTAAACTCTATAAAATACTTTATTCTGTGGCTCAAAAACAGAAATGAATAAGTCCCGTTACTCTGATACGAACTTTAAAAAGGACTATTTTGAAAAATCGACTGGATAGTTATGGAGGGTTGTGTTTTGTGAAGTGAGGTGCTAGGTAAGAGTTTCCAAGAGCAACTTCCAAAATAAGTAGGATTTAACATTTATAAGATAAATTCCAACATCAACTTATTATTTTAAATTTTCGAATTCACGAGCAAAATAAATCGTTTACCACAAAAAAAAGGGAAACATCTTGTGGCATGAGAACAAAGAACTTGTTATCAACCATAGCATGAGTCAAATTGAATGGAGCGATATGACAAGATGTGAAGTCTGCGTTAGTTTTGTAAAGTCGAGTCATACGAACCGGAAAAATGTTTATCAGAATGACTGTCTGAACAAGACAGTAAAGATTCCTGCCTCTCTTATGTTTTGGGAAAGCATGTCGGCTAAAAGGGTAGGTAAACTACACTTGGCAAAAAAAAGAATGAACACTGATGCATACATCCAATTTGGGCAAAACAATTTGAAACAATACGTCTGTTTTTTACGTCAAATGTTAATAATAAATTAACTAACAAATGCACGTCGGACTGTATATAATTATTTATTTAGTTTAAGAGCATAAGATTACAAATATAGAGATTGTTGTAGACACGAGTGCGTCTACACTTTAGAGAAGCTAACGAACAAGTGTGTCGTTGTTAAAGATGCACCCTCTTCACATATTAAAGGCGGGCGTGGTACAGTCTTATACAAAAGTAACGTATACACACAACTACAAATTAAATATAAAGTATTGAACAACGTCTTTCTACGTGTTATTCCAAATGCTTCAATAATGTTGAAAATAGTTTTCAACAAAATGGTGCTGCTTTTCATACGTCTAAAAAAGCAAACGACTGGATGTGCAAAATAAAATTTCTTATTCTAAATAGCTATCTAGTATTCCAAATCTTTCGCCAATTCTCACTCCGTTGTGTATCTTAAAGATCAAGTGCAAGTGCAGCGTACAAAAGTTTTTCGGAATACGTGCTCGATTTCAAGATATTTGGGACAATTTCGTGGACGCCGAACTTTAGTTAACACAATGTTTATACAAATTGAGCTGGTAATGGATTATATAACACATTGGTAGCTGTAGCCTAAATTTCTGTAGATTTTTCATTTTGTGATAATATACTTTGTATTTCTTTTTCCTTAGTTATAATTAAGTTCTATTTGTTAAAAGGCAAAAATACTTTTTATATGATAAAAGGGTTGATTTCTGTACATTTTGTTTCGTTATACGATTCTCTTTAAAAAAATGTATTATTTTTACTTGGGCCAATCAGTGAAATGGGGTTAGTACATAAGATGTTTTGGAATGTTAATACCACTTAATCCGTTGTTCTAATTACAAATATTTAGAAAAAGGTTCGGATACAACTCCTGTTCTAAAATGGAGGTATGCTACCAGGACATAATTCGTACCACTGTAGAATATTGAATAAAATATTTATAAATAACAAAACATGAGAATATAAGAATGTTGTAGAAAATCTAGTGCTCGCAACGTCAAATAACTTTACACAGTTGAAGATCACTATACTTTTCTGCAGAAATATTTCGTAGTAGTATATGAGTACATTCATTGATTGTTCCAAGGTAACTCCCACGGCTAATGATATTTTTCGTATGTATCTTGTAAATGAATAACTTTGCTAAACTGCATTTTCGGAAAAACTTGTCGCAATAGATTGCCTTCATTTTTGTCTAATCAATGAAATTTTCTTTTTCATCTTTCTTTTAGGTTTTTACTTTTATTTTTTGAGTATACTTTGAAATACTTATTCTTACTAAAGTCTAGCGCATATACTTGTATTTATTTTGGCAGCCCTTGTTCTAAATTTTCAAATAGTTTTTAATACAGCATTTTCCACATTTCAGATAATTGATCTCATACTTAAAATTTTATACGTTATTGATGTTTTATCTTCTAAATCAAAATATAAGTTACCATTCGCCAATATACTCCTTTTGGTATATCAGAAATTGCAATTTTTGAAAGCCTAGGTGGGTAAGTAGTACATATGCGCTAAAGTTTTGTATATTGGTAAATATGATATTATTTGCGTGGCTGTTTTTACTTATATTTTTATTTTTATAAATCATACGAACAGCTAAAGATATAATGGACCCATTGCTAGACTGGATTTTTAAAATTAAATGACACATCACAAATAAAAAGGCTTTGTTGTCATATCAATTTGATTATGTACTTCTGGAACTATCTCAAAACTTTTGAGCTCAATATCGTAGTAATGTCTAGTAATAGTATACGACAGCTACTATCTGAAATATCTGCATTAAGCAAATTTATTAATGCGATTAAACTATTTACTAAGCTTCTGATAATGTACTGGGATACAGGATACTTAGAGCAAAGAGAGTCGTAAAAATAAACAAACCACATAGGTATGGTAAGTTAATGTATTTTGGATAAGTTATACAGTCTAGACAACAATGGAATGGTATAGGTTGATGTATTTTGAACAAACCATATAGGTTATGCACGTTTGTGTTCGTATGTTTATATATATATATATATATATATATATATATATATAAATCTGTGTGAGTAGGTGGGTGCGTGCGTACGTACGTGCGTGCGCGCGCGCGCGTGTGTGTTAGTATTTAAGGGAATTATAGACCAGATATAGAAAATAATCAGTTGAATATTATCTTTATTTAATTGTCAAGTTTTCAAAATTCAATATATATTTGTTATGAGAAAAAATATGAGAATAGTTATCCTGATGGTAAAATTAAATTGAATTTTGAAAGCTTAACAATTGAATAAACAGACTGTTCAACTGATTTTTTTCTATATATGGTCTGTTATTTCTTTAAATACTAGAGTATATGATACACATAAAGACTATTACCGATATGTTGATTAATTTAGGCAATTAACGGAGAAAGCAAAATGAAGGAAATGCGCCTGTTGTCAAAATTTTTCTTATTTTTATATTTTTAGAACCTTTTGATGTCACGTCAACTATCAATATCAACCGTCTAATACAAACTAATTACTACTACAAAGATGACAAGAAACCACTTTCTTTCTCCAACTGGATCGTTTATTTTCTAATCACAGGAAAAAAAAAATTTAATGTGATATTACGCGTTGCCAGGTGTTAAACCTGATTTCTAAAAAATAAATCTGTATAGGAGCATTTGAAACTACCTACACTTGAAAAATCCCAAAATACCTAATTAGCTCTTATTTCGTTTAACACCTAGAAAATCAACATATTTACCCAAGAAACCATCTCTATTTTACTGGAATATTTGCATTGTAAATAAGTTGTTATCCAATTAAAATTACATTTTTGTCGAATCCTTATCTTGTATTTATAGTTTCAGTTTTCTTGCTTGCTAAATTTAAACCTTATATAATAAGGCGTACGGCATTTATACCTGTTAACGAGCAGTTTTTCCGGTTAATGTCATATGTGCGATACTTTTTTAATGAGTAGCAAGTATTGTGCTCTACGTATACGTTATAAGGAGTAGAAATATTGAATAAAAAATTTATTGGCATTGCATATAGTAAGAAGTAAGTTGAATTAAGCTTTTCACCCGAAATAGTGAAACGTGGATATGTTGTCGCGTTTGTTGAAGGCATCACTAGAGAAGGACGTTGCAATGCTACAGCCACGAAGCAGGTAATTTATTGTATGTGTTGGTGCAGTCCTTGCATCATTATATTATATGGATTACATGAATAAGGGGCTAATGTTGCTCGTGAATAACATGAATTTTGATTAAATAATAAATTCTTTTAGAAGATAAAATTTTTTAAACAATTACAACTTAGACGTCGCAAAAATAAGCAATTAACTATTTTTAGGAAATATTTTATGGAAGTAAGATTTAGAAAACGCAAACATTTTCTAGTTATGTTATATGCTGCTTTGAAACTTGATAAAATATTTATTAAAGTGTCTTAGAGGATTGTGATATTTGTACTTGACGTTTCTATTTAAATGTTTATAAATTTTATGGTTGCTGAATCTGAAAAATAAGAACATTGTTTTTTTTTTATAACATGTTTTGAGTTCATAAATGGTGAGGGGTTTGTGACATTTATTTTGAACTACGAGTTTTGTTTTCGTAATAAAAATGTTCCAGATTAAGTAAGCACATTTGCGCATAAGTTGCACATCGATCTCGAATATAGCAAAGCTCACGTCTTAAAATCATTTTGAGTTTTGTGTTTTTTTTTGGTTGCTTGAGTGTTTTATTGGTAATGGTTGGTGTGTTTTTAGAAAACACTTAGAAGAGCTAGCCAGGTATGTTTAAGGATACTTAGCCGTTAGCCTTTGAGTAGGTGAGAAGCATATAATATATGTATATATATATATATATATATATATATATATATATTGCCGTGGTACTCGGGTAAAATCCTCACCAACAAAAATATTTTCAAAAAAAATTTTATAAAATTTTTAAAACTCAAAAATTCAAAATTAAATAATACGAAAAAAATATTTCTTACCCGTTTTCCTCTCTTCCTCGGTTGAATGGCCTTCTACAACTGCTTCCGGCTAGCTCATTTGGACCTCCTTTTGGATATCTATATTCAATCTCATATTCTATCATTCACGCACACTCCCAATAAAACCACAAAATACAACAAACATACAATCTTTTATTTATTACTATTTACAAAAGAAATTCAATATTGTCCATATTTCATTGTTCACGTTACACTTTAGTAAATTTTATTTTGTAATGTCTTGTATTTTATTTTAAAATCATCAAACACATAAAATGTACCCGGAGTAAATGGGCCTTGAATAATACCTTCTCTAAAATTCCTTCTTTATAATTTATTTATTTATTTTTTTAATCTAAGTAAACTCTGGGGTATGGTGAGCTCACGATAACTCATCTAATTATGCATAATGTATGCCCTTCTACTTTGCATAAAAAACAAAGCCATGTACTCTTTACAAAATTTCACGTTCTGATGGAACGTTAAAAAGCTTTATAGACACCTTCAAATTTCTAGTTAAATACCATAATAAAGTTATTTACACGTATTATGTTCAATACGTAAATAATCCACACTACCTTGAAAAACACTCTCATACGTCACGCAATATTTACAGTTTATAGGAATCACAATTTCAAATCGTTACCTGGAAATTTCTAGAAGATCTCCGCTCTGTAGATGATGGTAGGTATTTCTTCTATCTGGTCTGCAGGCCGTTTCTAGCTGTTACTAGACGAACTCCATCTAAGTTGAACTGCTAACGCTGCCTTCACGGTGCAACCAAATTCCAAATTCCATTTCAATTATACGTTTTTCACAAATATTTACTGTAATCTACGTTACTTAATGTCCCGACACGAGTTGGTTAAAATTTATAGGTGATACCTCAATTAAAAAATGTGATCTCGGCACACTAACCGCGTACTAATTAAGAGGCTACCACTATGCAATATAATTTAAATGATTTTATCATACTTACAACTCGTGTTAACTTTCATACGTCGTTTGGGACGATCGAAATAATAACGGCTTTAATAATGTTCTCGTAAACTATTTATATCTTTAGACTGCCACCTCCTGGTCACGTTTATTTGAAATCTCCTGCTCACAACAACACATTCCCACAATTTTGCACTCAACCCAATTTTCAAATCCGCGAATTTCAGTACGTCATTACAATATTTTCAGAAAATTACGCTACACTATCCTCGTGTTTATATCAAGTCAAACTAAACATATCGACCAATCGTAGATCCACGAACGTTTCTCAAATCCCTTCTATACTACCGTTGTCTCATGCTTATGCGTTTTCTACGTCTCCTTCTAACCTTGCTTGAGTGGTAGAAAATCGATATTCTTGTTTGTGCGCTGTCTACCACACGTGGACTTACTACGTGATTTAACTAACCGCTCATTAGCATTTCCAGAGAATATAAGCAACGGTTTACCCGATATTCTCTGTAACCGTTTGCTATCTACAAAAATAATTGGAAGCTTGACATTTCCAAACTACGCAGGTGTTCAATCGTAACGAACGTTTTAAATACATTTCTCGGAGTTGTATTTCAGCGTATTTTAATCCCACCGATATATTTGTCTGTTAGCAACGCTTTTGTGCATATTATACATCAATAATCGTTCAATTAAATTCAATTTAATTAATAAATTAATGGCATTGGCTTCTACGATTCAATTTCTTTGCAAACCTACTAAATATTCATCATTATTTGTAAAATTTCGTTAATACCTGATACTTAAAAATGAACTAACTGGAATAAATTTCACCCGTAAATTCTGTTTGTTCCTTTATACAGGGTGTATTGAAATTGCTTCGTTTATATTTATTTTTAATTTTTTTAAAACCACTGTATATATATATATATATATATATATATATATATATATATAAAGGGTTCATGATAGGTCATTGAAACCCGAGTTCTAAAAATAAATTCCACCAAAATATAATAGAATCCGGAAAACAGAATTTTCCGTAAATTCATGGTTACACTCTGTATAATACAAGTGTACCTTTATTCATTAATGTACAAGCCAAAAATGCAGATTGCGCGTGTATAAATAATTACCCTGTAGGATATAAGCATACTGTAAATAAATAGTAATTAACGTAAGTCGTATATGTAAAAATAATTAATAGTAAAATACCGTAAAACGCATTTAAATGCAAATGTAAAAATCGATCGTTTTAAGATAAATACAAAGCTATTTATTTTACTTATTTTTCATAAAAATGCATATGA
This sequence comes from Platerodrilus igneus, assembly GCA_036346225.1. Taxonomy (NCBI): domain Eukaryota; kingdom Metazoa; phylum Arthropoda; class Insecta; order Coleoptera; family Lycidae; genus Platerodrilus; species Platerodrilus igneus. Next base: position 877,365 of record JARFIW010000593.1, on the reverse strand, counting down.
TTTGCTGTAAATAACTTAAAAGAGTACCAGCTTTACGCTTTTAGTTTAAGAAACTACAATCAACGTGTATTTAAAACCCCTTTTGCATTAAAAAGCACTGTAAGTTTAAATTAATTACACCGTGGATTATAGCAATTTGTTCTAAATGGAGAATTTTCTAGAACATAATGGATGAGTCATTAGTATTTAGAAATACGTCAAATTCTTATAAACTCATTAGTAAATAAACATTTTATTACTGGAAGCGGTCGGAACACGGAAACCCTACAAAAATCCGAGAAACGGCAGATATAAATTCATTAACTTTTAGCATTAGTGTGCAACGCCGCAATAATAGCATATGTGAAACAAGGACAAATAACGCATAACGGATAACTTGAATCAGATAATTAGGAAATAGAAACGCCACAATTTTAGACACTAATTGGGTTTTTTAGACCCTTGCATCATAATTTCCACATTTTTTAAGTAGCTTCTGGATATAGACAATTTAAAGTATATGAAGGATGCATTTAGTTATTTGGGAAGTCATTCATTCACTAGAGTTCATTCATGCGAGCACAAAATGTTATTTTGATTTAACCGCAAGCTGTTGCTATAGTATTTGAGTATGCAGTAAATGCATTGTAATTTAATAGCTGGGAGGTTGCAATGAATAGAGAAGCGATGTTTTTAAACGCAAATTACATACGAAAATGGAATTATTAGTTAGGATAAAGAAGCAAAATTATTCAATATAAAGCTATTTTTTATTAAATAATCGAGAGAAAGATTTAACAAAAAATGTACTTTGGTAACTGCTGTTAGAAACGAAGATTTTAATCTTGTAAGCTGATTTGGATATCAATTTAAAATAAGAAGATATTTTATTACGAAAAACGTTTTGTGGATTCTGCAAGTATTACTTTTAGATTTATTTTTAACTAATTTATAGGTAGTGTAAGGTATAATAATAATAATTGTTAATCATATAATATTTTTTATGTAAAAGGGTTTGTACCAGGAGAATTTGTGGTTCGAGTTCGAAATACTCTGACCTTTAGATAGATTATCTGCCAAGGATTTTTCTGGCCAAAACAAATCTTTCAAGCGTGAAAATAATTATAATCAGGTAAACCATTCTTAAAAGAATAAGTTTAATTCTGTAAATTTAAAATAAAGTAAGGAATCTATATTTTTATATCCTTAGAAATTATTTTTGTGTGAAAGAAACATTGTTGTAAATGTTCTAAATGCTTTTGTACGAGAGAAAATATTTAATACTGTAGAAATGCTTTGTGATATTGTTGTGTTTAATTTCATTTTGAAAAACTCCGTCAATTCTGTTGACCTAGCCAGGAAAGTTAAAAAAAATAAAAAAGGAAGGTAAATGAACAATTTCAAGTTTTACAAATCGCTGTATCTGTATCACAGCACTCTTTTAGTAACGCCTCTCAAACGGGCCTTGCCACAGCACTTTTTTAGTGGCTCCCAACGAGAAGTCATTTTCATACACCCTTTTAGCAACATATTCAACGCGGCCTTGTCACAGCACTCTTTTAGTGGCTCCCAACGCAAAGCCATTTGCATACACCCTTTCAGCGACCCTCTCAGAACGTCCTTGTCATATCACTCTTTTTGTGACGGTCACAACCTGGAGCAATATATATAATATCGTGAAATTAAGGGGTCATTAGGATATATAAGGGCACAAGTGAACGCATGGGTTGAGAGCTTTTGAATAAGGGAAGACAAATTTATTTAAATAGGGAGTTGGAATATTTTTAACAAATTAATTATTTTTTACTTAAGAAGTGTATAATAATCTAGGATCAATGTAATTTAGCCAAAGATAATGTAACATAATATTTGTATCAACATAGAGCAGAATAAAGAATAATTGGGGTAAAATCATTCTAACGTAATTTAAATTTGTAGTAAAGTAATTATATGAAAGTCGTAAAGCATGGAACAGGTGTTAAAGCAACATTTCTGTTCCCAAACGTAAAATCCGACACGTTTAAACAAAACAACGATGGGAAATAATATTTCTCGGTAAGCTTGGCAACAAACAAACTTTAATGTGTTATTGGAAAAAACAACTGTTGATATAGTGAAGAGCCCAACAGAATAAAAGTGTAAGGAGTGCAAGAGGGATGCGTATACATAATTCAGGAGGTAGTATATTTGGGAGATCTAAATAAAATCGATAATTTCAAGGATATTTAAAAGCAAACACGCGTCTGTTAAAAAGTGGGAGAATAGAGCCAAGCAAGGTGATTGGTGTGAATTGTACGCGAAGGGCAGAGATCCAGCTAGTGAAAGTGTATGTGTGAGATAAAGCTATAGGTACAAAGGAGATGAGAGATGTTTGTTCAAGTTGAAGGCGTTGACAAAGAAAGACGTAAAGGCTAAATTTGAACAATGGAGTGAAAGTTTGAAGCGATTTACCAAGTATTGTTATGTTCGTTATAAAAATTTACAATATAGGAACGGGTATACAAGTGTACGTGCCAATTTAAAACGGGGGGGGGGGCAATTTCACTTATATAATCACTGGCAGAGAGGGGTCTGGCTCTCTTTTGCTTTTTCTTTTTCGTTCTGATTTCATTCAGCCTTGGTGATAATAGTTACTTTCAAGTGAACTAGTGCAAGTTAATAAAATTTTATGTAGAAGCTAATTAACCATCTTTGTAGTAAAACGTTAAAGTGGTACGTAAGTACAAAGCTTGTTAAGTTTGGTATTGGAATGCACGAAAATTAAAGTTTGAAAGTGGTTGGACGATACAAAAAAGCGATGATTGAATAATAAAAGTTAAATTTGGAGATTGGAATTTTTGGAGTGGAAATGACTTCATTAAAAGGAAGCGGGATGCAAAAACTCTGAAGTTTTATATTTCTTCAAAAATCTCAAAAACGAAAAAAGATTTTTTATAAATCAGCTACTCTATCCGTATCACACCCAGCGAGTACAAGCATTGCTACCTAGATATTTTCCTCAGAGAGAAGCTTTTTGCACTTGATTACAAAATAAAATGGCAGCAGTTTCATGGATTCTAACAAGAGAGCTATTTACTGAATTTTCATGGTAATCAGGTTTGGGCCGAAGAAAACCCACACGCTGTAGTCGAAACCAGTTTTCTGTAAATGTATAGGTAGGAATTGTTAGAGATCATCTGTAACTGGCCAGTATTTCCTTCGTCCTCCTCTTAATGGAGAACATTATCGGTACTTCTTAGAGTATGTTCTACCTGAACTTTTAGAAAATGTGTCATTTGAATAAAGACGAATAAAATGGGTTATGCACGATTTAGTTAGTTTCGTTCCATGCGAATATTTAAACCAACACTACCCTGAGCGCCGGATAGGACGAGGTGAACATCAAGCTGACCAGCAAGGACACGTAATTTAAACTCATTAAACGTTTTCCGATGGGGGCACATAAAATATTAAGTTTACAATATTTAGTTGGTAAATAAGAAAAATTTAGGAAATAAAATGCAACAATCGTCGGATTAATACAAAACACCCTTGGTTTGAACGCGTCCGTCAGTCAATTATTAGGCGCACTTAACTTCTTTAAAGAAATGGATTTTTTTATTCTTCCTCACTTTAACTACCTCATTCCAAATTCATTTTTTACGTAGATCCAATAAAATGGATTTAATTTAATAATTTTATTTGCTTTATATAGAAACAGTGATCGATTTTTGAAATTTATTCATAAAGTTTTTTGCGAAATTGCAGAAGCAACTTTTATACAAAAGTGACCGACTAAGCAATATAACTTATCGTTTTAGTTACTAGTCAGTGCCGTACCATTTTTTTTTTCAAAAAGAAAGAATATGGTGAAGATGACTGCTTTGCACACCACTGGTGAATATAAACAGTGTGTTTTCGAATAAATAATACACATTTTGGAAAATTTTAGAAAGCAAGCACCTAAGCATCACAATTATTAATAGACCACATTTTCCACAATTATATACGACAATAATTTAGAATAACTGTCACTACACTGCTTTTCTGAAAATATTTATGTAGCTTTGTTACAGGTAAAATAGGCGGTAAAATTTTGATTTGCTCTGAAAGGGCAAGGATCCCGTGACCATAAAAAGGTGCGTCGGCTAACTACAGTGGTGGTGAAGTGGGTTCGTATGGATAAATGAGAGAAGGAAATAAAGAAAAATAAAGAAATACAAAAATGATAAATAACAAGGTTTCAAATTAAACATTCTACATTACATTAACACTTACCCTTAAAGGTTCTGTCTCTGTTTAAATCAAGGGTTGCCAAACAGCCTGTTACTGAAAGACTTCTGATGTTATTCTTTATGAAACTCCCTTGCTTTAGTTGTTGACTTAAAGTTAGTCCTCATTAAGTTTCTCTGTCAAAATAAAATACTCCTTCCAGATATAACTATCACTAGGATAGCTGTATATCCTCTACAAATTCTCAATACCTATTTCCTAAATAATTAAAATAAAATCCACCTAAACTTAACCTCTATTACCATAAAAATGATCTCACTACACAGACTCATATAAATATACTTTTCTAAAAATAAATTTTTATCTGCAATCTGGCCAGGTGTTGCTGAACTAACTGCTAAAAACAATCTTAAAAAAAATTATAAACTATCCAAAACTCTGCATTTTCCCGTTTTCCAATTTAATTATTATATTAATGAATCCCAAATTTTTGATAATGTCGGTCATCAAACAAGAAAACAGTATAATGCCACCTTGCACTATAACATCGTCTTTTCCAAAATTTGTAACACCTACATACCACTTAATATTTTACTATTAATGATTAATGTCCTACGTTGAAGATAGTGGCAAAACGTTTACGTCCATTTTCACATATAAGTTATACCGAATCATAACCAGACCACACCAACTTTCTATTTTCCAAAACAATAGCTACAACATAACCTCATAATTCCAAATTAATTGCGAAATGAACAAATCCCGTTGCATTCTCTACAAATGATCATGACCATGCTAATTCCGTCCATAGGCGTTTTGAAATTTACTGTGTAGATTCACAAGCGAAAAATCAAACAATTTTCTCTTGTTTGTCTATGTTTCATCCAACCCTCTATAATGCCTTAACCTTACTACATTTTCTAAATTCTACACTAACATCCCTCACTTGTCCAGTGTTTCACACAGAACAGCCCTCTACACGTCCGCGATCACACCTTCTCGTACCCTTACATCATGGATGGGATTTTGGGTCAGCGAGTCCGATATAACTTACTTCTATCCATTCAAGTCCTCCTCCCCGTTTTATTCGCACGCGTATGTCTACATTTTCGATCTTTTTAAGGTAATCGATTTCTATAAGGCTGTGTCTAAATTTTTTTTGTTGCTACAACAAAACTTATTTTATTCCCACTATAGATAAAATTTTATTACAGCCAGAGTCTCCGTAATATAACGTTAGAGTTTACGTCATGCTATTTTATCATTCTCACGCTTTCAGTCTATTATACTTTTGCGATTATCTATGTAATCTTGTCTTCTGTATTCTGTTTTTTCAATGTCTAGTTAATAGACTCTAAAAGTGTGCGTGGTTTCCCTTTTATGATAAGTGCAACAATGTCTATTAAAACTTGTCATATTGCTAGGATTTTATTGAAACAATTTTCTAAAGCTCATATTTTGGGTGCCTATTGATGAATTCGCTATCTTTTTCACAACAATTTTGAAAGATATAAAATTTGATGGATAAAATATAATTGGTTTGTTTACACTTTTATAATTTAAAATAATTTATAACACGTTTTTGAAGTTCTTTTATGTATTTACAGAAATAAAACGATTATTTTTGTGGTTTTTAGTTTAATTGGAATAAACATACAGATTTCATTGCAAAGCCTGGTTTTTAAACACTATTTTATATGAAATTAAGTTTCTACAGGGCGATTCAATAATAAGTTAGTCCAATCAAGATTAAATGTTATTTCTTTCATATTTAGTTTGTGCTTAGCATAACACATCGCGTTACACCCTCCTTACAAACAAGATTTTTTCAAAAATCTGACGTTAGTCTAGTATCCATCCTACGTCAAAAGTCATCAATTCATCATTTCAAAAAATAAAAAAAAAAGAATAAAAATAAAAGTCGAAGATATAACTCCTCAACACTAAACTATACAACACTGTGAGTACCGGTGAAGGCGAAGAGTCGTGAAGCGTCCTTTACTTCATAAGGAATAGAACGCCACGTTTTCAAGACATGATCAATCAATTTCTGTCTTAAAAATCTCTCAAAATAAGTTTTCAAAAAAATTTCAGAAAAATTACGTTTTGTCATCGAAATTTTAAGAAAGGACAACTAATTTTTAAAAAATTTGTAACCTAAACAAGCTCAAAAAGAAGTTTTTCCAATAAAATGCAAAAACCAACTAAACAAAAAACCTAAAGCAAGAAAAGGATAATGAAAAACTACCTCATATTTAAAAAAAATTCCCCTACCAAAAAAACCAAAATTTTAACCCTATAAAATTCAAAAAAAATACAAAACAAATCTAATATTTAAAATAAGCTCTATTGGAAAAACAGCTCTAATAAAGCAAAGCAGTTTCAAGGTTTAAACAAAATTTACCATAAAAACTGCCTCCTTTAAAAAAATAGCCCTAATTTAAAAAAAAACTGTTCTAAGGAAACACTTTTAAATTTTGAAGAAAGCCCCAATGTTTAAAAAACTTCCTATGGAAAACAAAAAAAAAGGTCCTGTGATGCTGTGCACCAAAATTTATACAAAACAGTTAAAATTTAAAAAAAACAGCCCTACCAATAAAAAAATTAGGCCTGGTGTAGCACAGACACTTTAAAATTAAAAAAACTAAATATTTAAAAAGCAACCAAAAATGTTGACTATAAAATAACGAAAAACTATCTCGTATTATAAAAATTGCAGCATGATTGGACGTCAAAAATTGACTGTTACGGCTGAAATAGGCGTTAAAATAATTTAAATTTGGATTTGCCCTAAAGAGGTGGGGACCCCGTAACAATAAAAGGGTGCTTCAATACCTAGTTAGTCAATTCAAATTAAATATTTCTTTCAAATCTAATTTATGCTTAGCGTAACGCATCGCGGTTCAGCTTGGAAATAAAATGGAAAGCATCAAACAAGTTAGCTGTATCTGGAGAAACCTAAATAGGTTTTCAAAAAGTAGATTTCAATAAGCAATGCTCTATTAAATTAGTATAATATGTAGGACCTTTAGCGAGCTTCGTCGTATACAGAACTATATTAATAATTTATTGTATAGGAGTTTCGTGTACCCCCAAGAAAGGAATGCATTAGAGAGGAGGTAGAATCTATTCTATTCAGTTTTAAATTTAAAGAAAATTAAATATTTCTTATATAAGGACCCCTCATTAACATATTACACGAAAATCAAATCGTTTTTGCAGGAATGAATGTCTAAAAATTTTAAATTTAGTTTTGCTTCTGAATGGTATTTTATTAAGGGCATTTCGCATTACCGGAGGAAAACGCGCAAAGTGCAAGTTTTACGAAGTTCTAGAGGGTGAACATAAAATTACTTATTCCGTTGACGTTGCCACAAAAGGAATAAATGCATAAAAATTTTAGTGCTGGAAATGACCTCAGCTTTACAATTAGTAGGTCCGTACACAATTTAAATTTTACGACATTTTGAAAAGTATAAGGATCATAAAAATCGAATCTCCCTAGCCTAAGTAGTTAATTCCCATCTACCTTAGGGTTGGTGCGAAGATGTGTTACATTGTTGCAACTTTAGCAGCACCAAGCATGCGTTTCATTATATATCGTCTCATATCCAGAATTGCAGTTTTATTTATTTGAAGGTTTTCTTTTTGCTTAAAATTTTTCTTGGATTATTGACTATTGACTGACAGTTGTTGGTTGTTGTCATTTTATATAATGTCAGTAATATCAGTATCTTAAAATATTATGTAAAACGTGCAATATACATTAGAACAAAGATAAAAGCTTTTTAAGTAATATGTTCAACATAATTCTGACCCATATGAAACAAAAAAAGCAAGCAAGTTGCTTCTGCATCGTGTGTATTAAGAAATAGAAGTATTAATAAATCACTCCACAACAAATTGTAATTTTCTCTTGTTTCCTAATGCGGGGTAGGTATTTCTTATAATGTTTTTCCCGCTGACTACAAATCTGTATTTTTCTCTCCCTCCAGTCAAAAGGTATTCGTATTTTTATAGTGGAACGGTTTATTATGTAATGTTTACATTTGTTATAATACAAGTTATGCATACCACGCCACTGCCGACTCTCAAAATTTTTTTGCACGTGGTTTTTGTTGGTAGCGTAGCTCTGGAGCATCCCTGATTGGGTTCCAACAATAATCGGGGAGTATTGTGCGGTTCCACTTCCCTTGGTATCGGTTTTCATAATGTATAATGTCATGGTGAAATTTTTCACCATGTTCGTCATTCACTGAAACTAAATTTAGGGGGAGAAAGTCCAAATGCGAATGGACAAAGTGAATCATCAAAGACATGTTGCAACCCATACCGCTGTATGTGGAACTTAAAAGATTCTAAATTTGTTCGTAACTTTTTGCCATTTTATTTTCCAAGAAATTAAAACACAAAATCCTTAAATGATACCCATGCAGCAGTCTCAATATCGGTCGGTTTTGAATCGAATACACTGGTCTTTATGATGTGAGGAATTTGCAGCCCAATAAAAAATTTTCTTTTATTTTTGTCTTACTTAGTCTAGAAAATTTCTCTCAGGTATAGGAATTCTTCGCAATCTTTATTTAAAGTTTTGACAAAGTTTTCCATGAGTCCCAGTTTTATGTACTGAGGTGGTAGTAAATTTTTTGTTGTATCAACAAGTAGAGGATTTGTAACATTTTTTCTCAAGCAACTAGAATTTTTCGCATTTTATAGTCTTTTACAAAGCAATGTTTATTTTTTGCTTTGCTGCCCCATTCGTAGAGAAAATAGCAGCTCTTAGGGCAACCCAATTGTGTTCCTAATAAAAGTGCTATGACTGTAAATCATCATATATGCTCCACTCATGCTCTGTACTCTTAATTTTTTTCAAGTACAATTATCATATTGTCATAGTTTTCCTGCATGTGTACTGCGAGGGTAATAGAAACAGAGCTGTACGAATTTCCATAAATAGTTTCCACTCTTTAGTTTTGTATTTATATTCTAATGCGTCAATTAATCCAGAAACAACTACACAGTACACCAATTGATCGTACGATGTAAGAAATTTAAAAAAACATTTTTTGCGTCTCCGATATGTGGAAATACGCGTACTATTCTGTAATAGAGTCCCACCTTGCAACCTGGATCTCAATATTTCGGCTTGAGCTTTAAATCTTGTACTAAGTAGTTAAGTTCATCCTGTGAAAGTAAATATGAAGTACCTATATCAAGTGGTTGGAAATTTGGATCCGTGTCTTCTTCCATCGATTCAACAATAATATCTTTCGCAGAATTCACATCATCGTTAAGTGTGTATGATTCTGGACGTTTGGGGATAGGTAAATTCTGGCGGTGAAGAACTGGACTGATAACTGATTGCAGGTTTGGATACCGTACCGTATTCTTTGGCCAGATGTACTCCAGATATACTCCATATATAATTTCTAGTATTGTTGAACAGTTCAGCTTATTCAGCAATTAGAAAGTTCCTAGCGAACTAGCGCTGTTGACCAATAATGAAATAAGAAACTATATTGGAATTTGCATCATGATTTTGTTAAGTGGTTCCAGATACAGCGCATAGCATCTACTAACGCTACATGCCCATAGACAAATCAAAAGGGATATCTATAAATTGGTAAATACACCCATCTACCGAAATCCTTTATTTCTCCTCTCTAAAAATGAACTCTTTAAATCAATCGTTGAAAAATCCTTATTACCTAATCTCAATCTCGTCAAGATACTATCTATTGACATTGTATAATTATACCGTTTGTATTATTGATACGAGCTACTATTAGGCAACCCGTCAAACACACAAGCGCCGTAGCAATGCATATACTACAGAGGTCTCGAACCTTCTAGCATATACCGGAGTATGAATAATCCATTTAATTCAAGGTATATATATATATATATATATATATAGTATATTTATATATATATATATGTATATTATATATATATATATATATATATATATATATAAGACAGCTTCGTTAATTGGACTGAAAACATTTATAAATAAGGCATATATTGTTAATTAGACTTGTACACAGTGAGTAATAAAGACTTGTTATTACTTGTTTTAAATTGGTGAAACGCGTTAATACTAGCCCGCTACACTGATGTCAGGTGTTGGGTATATAGTGATTAATTTAAAAGAAAACGCACAAGTCTAAAGACATTTCAGTAGTTTGTATATGCCTGTTACAAGAAGCCAAAGTAAAATGGGCGCAGAAACTTTAATGAATTTACTTAAGGATTTTAAATCCGGTATGGAAGAGAGGTCGGCTAAATTAGAAGTGACACTTGGTGAAAATGCTGAGAAAATAGAAGAAAAGTTGAGTGAAAATGCTGCGAAAATGGAAGTAAAGTTTAGTGAAAATGCTGCCAAAATGGAAGAAAAGTTGAATGAAAGTACAGCCACGTTAGAGCAAAGATTAATGGAAAGCTCCATTGCATTGAAAGAAGATTTCACTAAACAAGTAAAAACAGTTGAGCAAAAGTTGGAAAGTAAATTCGTAAAAATAGAAGAAGATGTGATGAGGCTGCAAGAACAAGTGATTTCACTAACAACGCGGCCACTTGAATTAGTAAACCAAGTTGTAAATCAGAATATCCCAGAAATAAAAAGCATGAAAGAAAGCGAGTCAATACTGTCAAAATTTAGAGCGAAACCACTCACATTCGATGGTAAAACGCCTTGGCCCACATATATGAAACAATTTGAAGCCGCTGAAATAGCCAACAATTGGTGTAACAAAGAGAAGGCTATCTCTTTAATAGTGGCCCTACGGGGGGAAGCGCTTAACATCCTGCAAACGAATCTCAATCGTTAGTAGAATGATTACGGCCTCTTAACATCGAAGCTTGAGATGAGATATGGAGACGCTCACCTTCAACACGTTTACCATGCACAAGTTTAGAACCGCTCGCAAAACACAAATAAAAGCCTGCAAGAATTCGAAGCTGACATTGCTAGATTAGTTAGATTGGCATACCCAACGGCACCAGATAGCTTCCTGGAACAACTGGCTGTTCGTAGATGGCGTTAAAGATGGCGAAATACCGCAAGCGCTAAGATTAGCAAGGCCATAAATGTTGGATGACGCGCTCATGCGCTTGAATTTGAAGCAGCTAAGCAGACATCACACAGGATGAGTCACAACGGTCGGTCTGCCTTAGAAGAATCTGGTTAATCGCAGAACAGCATAGAAGAAATAATCAACCGCGTGTTTGAAAAACAAAAGGCGAAAAAGCTGGAAAGACAACGACCGCAGAGATTGTGTCTGCGATGTTGGAACTGCGGTGAAGTTGGCCATATACAGAGCCGCTGTACTCAACTAAAAAACAACCGGTTTAACAGCAAGAGTATGATTTTGACACAGAACATCGCGTAGGAACTAGTCATCGGAATGCAGACGCTCTGTCAAGGAGACCTTGTCCGACAGACTGCAATCCTTGCTCCAAGATGGAAGAGAAAATAAGTATCATTCATAGGATGACGGTAACCGATGATACTTGGCGACCCGAAAGAATACGATGAAAACAATAATTTAATTTTGTTTTTAATTTTATTTTTACCCTCGTGACTATCAGTTAATAAATTGCACCTTTATATTTCCTAAACCCTTACCTGATATCACAAGGTCGAGAATTTCTTATTAACAATGAAAGCCCAAGGAAAAGTTGGATAGAAAACGGCTTGAGGAAAAGAAAAACTCTTTAGACATAAACGGCTAGTAGAGTGTTAGCTCTGGGTAGATCATGAGCTTGGGTCATGGGTTGTCAAAAGACCAAAAAATATGAATAATGAGCGCCACCGTATTTTTCAATACTACAACCTACAAAAATTAACGGTGCTTGTATTAGGGGAATGCGGAAACCTTATATCAACACCACTAACATAGCCATAAAACCTGAATTTCACTTTCTTAAAACACTTACCAAAATCTCAAACACCAGATGTCATACAGATGTCTCAACTTGACCTGTGAACAAACAAATGCACAACATGGACACCGTTTGTGTCCTCAAAAATATTTACCAAAAATAAAATAATAGAATTTAGGTTTCAAAAGTATACAACCAGGGTATTTGTAATCATTACCCACAATTTCTGATCAGGAATTATTTGTAAACTTTACTTGTATTTCAAACAATAAAAAAGTCAAAAAAATAGATTCTATTTGCTTAAATTTCTTGATTCATTTTACTATAATATTTTCAATTTGTTTTACTATAATATTTTTAACTAATAATTTTTTATAGAACAGAAATATACTAATAAGGATTTGTATTCAATAACATAAAGATCTCTGAATGAATCTTTCATAATAAATTTAACATAAAGATCTCTTAATAATTTTTATGTAAGGATTTGAGTTTTCTTAATTATTCATATTACATATTCTTCAAGTCATAGTAGCACTACTTTGACTTTAACAATGAAATTTAAATTACCTAAGTGCAGATAAACTAGCATGTGTCAACCTAGAGTTACTTTTATTTAATAGTTAATAAAGGAATTCCTCATGTTGACTAAAAATCAAAGTACATGACCTCCAAAATATTTAAACATATTTTTAAATTAAAGTAACATGACATGTGAGGTCTAAATAGGACAGTTGAATATATGTTTTTTATATCAGACATAAAATGTCACTCATAACTTTTTAGCTTAGTTAACTTTATCTGTATGTGCAATCATTCTGACAAGCAATAAATTTGTTACTTAATTCTTTCTTTCCTTAAACGAATTTTACGTAACTAAAGTTCAATTTAATATTTTCTTATTGCAATTTAACTGATATTGAAAGTGATTAAATGCTAAAAACACTCACGTGTGCAGATACTGCTGTGAACAAAAGAAATCGGACCATAACCCCAGCTGTCGGAAATTCCATGAACATCTGTTTTCTGTGACGCACAAATAGAAGCCACGTGAATACTTACGAAATTATTACTGGAATTGCAAGAACTCTTTTGAATAAAACCAGAATTTAACGAAACTAACATCTGCTTGATTTTACATCATATAAAATTTAGTACTCCAAAACTAAACTAAATTTTCTTGAGATTAATATTTGATATTACTGATGTAATAAACTTATAGGAAATTGTATATGATATTCTCATATCATATAGTTACGTGATATTGCATTATTTGATATTGCATGTTTTGATGATGGTGACTTCAATTTCTCCTTTTACGAACTCGACAGCAGGCCATGTGCCTGGAAACCATCTTGATTTTACTACGCCGCTTATCGCAGCTTGTCTCTTCAAACGTTGATAGCAAAGTGCTCGAATTGACAACTCGACGAAGTTTAATAACGAATCTTAGACCTCAAAGGTAAAGGAGTCTATATGCTATTATAGATTTTAAGTTTTATTTTAATTGTACTAAATTTTACAAATTATATTTTTATTTTATTGTTGCTTTATTTTCTATTAAGAAACAAACTGTTACTTCGAAAAAAATACGTTACAACGAGAAGACCATGAGGACGTCGCAGATTTGGGACGTATTATCGAGTGGAAGAGTAGAGGACAACGACCAGCTTGGGAAGAAATTAGTATTTTAAGTAGGAGCCTGAAGGCATACTGGGCACAGTGGGACCCTTGGTGATTGAAAATAGAATGTTGAAACGACGCTTGGAATGTGAAGATGGCACTGAGAGACGAGTTCAAGTGATAGTGCCGAGAAGCAGAATGCCGGAAATGTTGCAGCACTTGCACGACGGTATTTCCCGAGGGCACTTTGGCGTGAAAAGAACTCTCGAAAGAGTGAGAGATAGATTTTATTGGGTGAACTGCAAAGAAGATGTGAAGGAGTGGTGCCGGAAATGTGAGTTATGTGCCTCTGGAAATGGCCCGGTTACAAAACGGAAAGCCGCAATGGGACAGTATAACGTGGGGAATCCTTTTGAGAGGGTGGCCATTGATATAGCCGGTCCGTTTCCTGAATCTGAGAAAGGAAATAAATACATCTTGGTTGCAATGGATTATTTTACCAAATGGCCGGAGGCGTATAGTATACCTAACCAAGAAGCCGAGACGGTTGCAGATGTACTAGTGAGGGAGTTGTTTCGTCGCTTTGGAGTTCTGTTGGAATTACACTCCGATGAAGGTCGGAACTTCGAATCAGCGTTGTTTCAAAACGTCTGCAAGCATCTGAGAATCAGAAAGACTAGAACCACGCCACTTCATCCCCAATCGGATGGAATGGTTGAAAGAATGAACAGGATGTTAGGAAAGTACCTAGCCAAAGTTGTCTCTGAACATCAACGAGACTAGAACCAATATTTACATTTGTTCCTACTGGCGTACCGATCTTCGGTACATGACAACACGGGATACTCTCCCGCTTGCGTGATGTTAGGGCGTGAATTGCGGCTACCATGTGATTTTCAGTTTGGATAAACCTGAAGAAGAGATCGCAGCTGAAGATTACGTTTGTAAGCTTCGTGAAAGATCAAATAGCATTCACGAAAACATCCGAAAGGATATACAGGCGGCAAGCGATCGAATGAAATCACAATATGACATGAGAGCACAAGAAGGTGGTTACCAACCTGGAGATTTGGTGTGGTTGTACAGTCTACAAGGAAAACGTGGATTGTCGCCAAAATTACAAAGACAAAAGGAAGGCCCGTACAAAGTGTTAAAAAGAATTAATAATGTAGTGTACCGGATCAGAAGATGTCCCCGTGGTAAACCTAAAATGGTACACTTTGACCGTTTAACGTCCTATGCTGGCAACAACCAGGAAGACTCGCATAATGAGAATGGTGTTCGCCGAGTTATTAATCACGAGCCAAATGTAGATTTTGAGAGTTTTATGGCGGCGTATGGTGGTTCCGCTAAGGCGAAATTTGGCGTTGTTGTTGAAAAACAGCAAACTCTGTTTAGAGCACCAGAAAAGTATTCCCTTGCACATTGCGTAGCTCAAGATCTGGAAATCGCAAGAGGAATAGCTGTTGTTTTCAAGAAAAAGTTTGGATGTGTGGATAAATTAGTACAACAGCAACCAACTGTAGTAAAAACCTTGGTCTTCAGGATGAAAATTGTTATGTTTACTATCTGGTCACTAAAAATTATAGATAGCAAAGACCTAGTTATGAACATCTATGGGAGCCTTTACTGAGTCTTAAGGCTCAGATGATGAAAAATGGAGAACGAGACTAGCGGTACCCAAGCTAGGCTGTGAACTGCATCGCTTAGATAGGAAAATAGTTCGAAATATGCTAAAAGTAATTTTCTAAAGAATGAATTAGTACAACAGCAGCCAACTGTAGGAAAAGCTTTGGTTTTTCAGGATAAAAAACGTTATGGTTACTAACTGGTCACCAAAAATTCTTCATGGCAGGGACCTAGTCTTGTCCGGAGGTAAAATACCCCCTCATTCGGATCTCCAGGAGGGGGAACTTGGGGCTCGTCATTATAGGAATTTAAAACAACAGTTCGATTTAGTGATAGGGACTTGGAATGTAAGGTCATGACTTAGAGTACATAAGTTAACGAATTTATTAGTCGAATTGAGAAAAGGGAAGCTGGACATATTAGGTATTAGTGACGTGAGATGGCCAGATAGTAATGACTTTTGGAAAGATAATTGTAGAATAATTACAACTTCTTCAACTAATGGACAAGCAGGGGTAGGAATATTGCTAGGTAAAAGATTAGGACGTAAAGTTGAAGAGTACTTACAATTTAGTGATAGAATAATTATGGTTAAATTGAGTACAAAACCCACAGACACTGTTTTAGTACAGGTTTACATGCCTACAACTCAATACGAGGATGTGGAAGTAGAAAAGGTATACGGGGATATAAATGGTATAGTGAGAAAAGTAAAGGGAGATGAGAATCTAATAGTTATGGGCGATTTTAATGCGTCAGTAGGAGAAGGTAGTGAGGGAAAAATGGTAGGAAAATTTGGGTATGGCAGACGAAATGATAGAGGAGAAAGATTAGTTGAGGTTTGCCAAGAACATAGATTAGTAACTGTAAACACCCTATTCGTACAACATGTTAGGAGAAGATATACCTGGAAAGCGCCAGATGATAGGACTAGATACTAAATAGATAATATTTTAGTTAAACAAAGATTTAGAAACCAAGTTAAAAACTGTCATAGTTATCCAGGGGCTGACTGCTCAGAATAGAAAAGAATTTAGAGCTGCGTCAAACCGACCTTAAGTAGGTTCGAAAACAAAACAAAAAATAAATAAATAAAAATCAGTTAACTAAATGTCACAATTAGTTAGCGGTCTGACATGTTGGTAGCGATTCGTTGCTTAAGCCTTACCATAACATATAATTTAACACTTTTCCTTTTTTGGAGGGGATAACCAGGTAATATTTCATTTCCTTATAAATGGGAATTATGTAAACATGTTGGAGTTTTTTAACAACCATCAGGTTACTAATATCTATATAGAGCCAGGTAGATAAGAAAAAGATAGAAGAGTATAGGAAGACTTAGACTAAGCTATTTTAGTCAAATTATTAGAAACGTAGGTTGTGAGGGGTATGTAGAACTTTTTAGATTAGCACAGAATAGAAAAGAAGTTAGAGCTGCGTCAAACCGACCTTAAATAAGGTCGAAAACAAAATGATGATGAAAGACCTAGTTATGGACATCTATGATAGGCTTTGCTGAATCTTAAAGCTCAGATGATGGAAACCTACGTCCAGATCCTTGTTTATTGTTATCAACCGGTTGTCTACCAAGACCAAGAAAAGAGTGTTGACTGTTTTTTTCAACGACGTGGTGGCTGCACCAGAGGAAATAGCTGCCGATACCGTCATCAGCCAACAAATTGGCGTCAAAATGTATTTACAGTTACAAGACGTAACAGTTTTAAAGAGGGGGCAGTGTTACGAGCTACTATTAGGCAACCCGTCAAACACACGAGCGCCGTAAGCAATGTATATACTACAGAGGCCTCGAACCTTCTAGCATATACCGGAGTATGAATCATCCATTTAATTCAGGGTATATATAAGACCGATGATGAAGTACAGAGTTAGTCTATATCTAAATGTCCAATATAAATTATATCGTGTAAAGTCAATTAGTAACGTTTTAGAACTCTAAGAGTAAATATAAATTTGTGTTATGTGAACGTGTATATTGTAACGCCAGCTTGTAGAATACATAAATAGACAAAAGTGTAATAAATAAATAGTAGTGTCAGTGTTGTTAATAGACCTATGGTTAAGAATTTAGTTCAAGAAGATATTCGTGCTTGTAAATAGTATTAGTGTGATAGTGTTTCATTGCTAATTAGTCTGAAAACATTTATAAATAAGGCATATACTGTTGATTAGACTTGTGAACAGTGAGTAATAAAGACTTGTTTTTACTTGTTTTAAATTGGTGAAACGCGTTAATAGTAGCCCGCTGCATTATGCGCTTCATAATTTTCACATTTAAACCTAATTTCTTACTAACATCGCTTCTTTTTATTAAAATTAGATGATTCACAGCACAAGCACTTAATTTGTCACTGATAACCTCATCTACATTTTTCTCACCTTCAATCAATTTCTCCATAATCTCATCTTTCTTAAAAGCTTACGTCTGACCTCCGTAACTTGTAGAAATGCTCAAATCTTCATTTTTCAACTCTCTCTTATCTATATAGGAATATTTAATTAACGATTACTCTTCCTTATCCTGTACCTCACCTGGATCCTCAATACTCTTTATCTCTAGCTGATTTACTTCCACCTGTACTTCATTTGCTTCTTCCTCTATTTCCTCTAATTCACATTAATTCAAACTAGCACAGTCTTTCTCTACTTCAACATTTTTTATTTACGCGATAACGACTTTTTATATTAAATTTTATAAACACACGTTGATGTTCATATTGTTTAATTTCGAGAGGTGCTTGATTTGTCTCTTATTGAAAATCTGGCCTTGCTGCCAAATATCCCAACCTATTTTTTTCGGCGTATGTCCTGTTATTTTCCTTTGAACTATCCCTTGAAGCATTTCCGTTATTCTCGTTCTCTTGGTTTATGCTTCTATTTTCAGTATTTCTTGACTCATTATCTCCTTCCACCTCTTTTCTGGGTGTGTTGCTTTCGCTTTAATTGGCCCTATTAAAATTTCCTTTGTCGAAATTTCTACCATTATACTGTTCAGGTCCTGTGTTTCTATGGTACCTGTAAAAGTTTATGGTCTGGTTCCTAGTCCTACCCTTTGTCTTCTGCGTTGACCCATTTTTTCATATTTTTGGAGGTATTCTAAAAATACGTCCCGGTTTACGATGTTTTGCAAAGCGATGTATTGTCTCGTCTCCGCGTCAAAATATCATACTAGATGTTTAATTATTTGTTTGTCTTCTAGAGGAGGATCGAGTTGTTTTGCCCCACTGAATTTGAAACGTTTTTTGTTTGTTATTTGTTTTGGCGCAAGTAATACTTATTGTTCCAAAAATCTTCCGACACAACTAGGGGTCTATTCCTGGGTAGAGCAATGAGAAGTGGGGGGGAAATCGAATTCTGTTTGCAGATCAAACTTAAGCTAAATCAAATAGGCGCCACCAAGTCCTGATATAATTACGATAATTGCATAGCATAGTTCTAAGGGCGGACGTGGAGACCCAAAGAAAAAAATGATCGCCTTCGCTGACAAAAACCTGTCTTAATAAAATAAGACGCAGCTTCTGTAAGAAATTGTGATAGTTAAATAAGTAAAAAAGTGGAACACCATTTGTGTCCTGCAAAAATACATAAAGAAATAATAAAAAAGTATTTCCAATATAAAATTGGCATCAATTTATTACTCAGAAGGGTTTTAGCTTTATGTAATTAGATTTGATCACACTTGATCAAAATAAAAAATGTTTAATCTTGAACCAATTGTTTACTAAAAGATCTCTTTTAAAATAATATAACTTGTAACAAAAAAATTTTTATCATTAACTACATCAATCTTAAACTTTTAACTTTCCTGTTTGTCTTTATTATTATTCATCAAGCACTTTACTTTAAAACATGAACTTGTTGAACAAATAGGATTCTAACCTGGGCAGATCTTTTCAGGTAGATAACAAATTAATAGCTCCTAACAATATTAGCATTTGAGCTTTCAAAATTACGTATACTAATTTTAGTGTAGATAAAGTTGATCACAAAAATAGACATGTTTACATATATTGTACTACAGCTGTTCAAAGCATTTGCTTTTAAAATAACATCTGTCAGCTGTACAAAGTAGAAAAATATGACGTCAGTAACACCTGTTGACATTACCGACGATTCATATGGAGCAAAGCATGTTTTTTTAGAACACTAAATCAATGAACTTTTGTTTTGCTACTGGTAAATCCAGCTCAACAATTAGTTGAAACTTTTACAATGTACATGTATTACGCATCAAAGCAAGTTAACGTGTTCCAAGTTTTGAAACACAAAAAAACTTATAGCTATCTACGAACGCAAAACTGCAATTGTCGCATTGTGACAAAGGAAGACGGGATCCCCGTTTTTCAAGCAACGATAACAGCGTTTGTAATTTGAAACAAATTCATCCAAACCAACTTCTATAATTCCTTCGTTCCACGTGTCGAATCATATCCTGTCGTCTTACATTCTGCAGCAGTCGTACTCTCAAAGTTGAATTACGTCATCTTCTAAAGGTTGCATCTTACATGTGTTTTTCTGTGTCCTTGTGTGTTTTTAAAAGTTGCATCCTACTTGTCGCGCTAAATAAATTATCTCAAATTACACAAGTTCGCACAATATATACATTGCCGACCGTTATTCGAAGATATCCTCACTATTTGAAATGGATTCGTAGATTTCCGGCCTCCAGCCAAGGGTACATGTTGATATCTCTATCACCTGTGGCCGACTATTTTATAACCAACTCGAGCGGTCGCGCCGTCAGGTGGGGAACGAAACAATCAAACAGAGATGTGCTTGTAAATAGCTTTATACGACACAGATATCTGAATATAACTAGATTACTAAAGGACGATGCAGGCTTAGCGTATTACTTTTGAAGTTGAATGCAAATTATTATTATTGTTACATTATTCTTGAAATTATATGCAAAGAATTATTATCGAAAATAAAATTGTTACAAATTTTCTTGTGGCATATAATTCCTTTGTCATGCCATAGTCGGTACTGTATTTTTCCATAAGTAAATTATCTCTTACTCGGAATTGTTGATTATCTCCCCAGAAATGTTTTTTAACTCTAATGTGAAAATCTTTAAATGATGTTAGTTCGCTTTCTATTGGGTCAAACCAAATCTCGCAGCTTCCCTTCAACATAGATCTTACTATATTTAATTTTTTTTGAGGTTTTTGAGGTGTGTGTGTGTGTGTGTGTGTGTGTGTGAGTGAGAGAGAGAGAGAGAGAGGGTTGTGTGTATGTGTGTTGTGTGTGATGTTGGTATCCGTGCTACGTTCCCCCTTTACGACCAGGACCATCGGAAGCCGGTTATCCCAATCGTTAAAGAGGAATGCTCGACGGATATTGCCTTATCAGTCCGGACCATCGGCAGCCGGAAATTCAGATGTTGAAAAGGCAATGTAAGTGGGTGAATGGGGTTTTGTGTTTTGCACAGTGCATAAAAAGTGTTTTGTGTGTTTATGTGAATGTGTGTGTGTGTGTGTGTGTGTGTGTGTGTGTGTGTGTGTAATAATAAAAATTTGTGTCCGAGATGCGATTTGAGAACAAATTACAATCAAATAATGCTGAAAACAACATTACACGTTAAATCCGCTGAATGCCATCTTTTAAACCGCAGATGCAGTTATACATTTAATCGTTAATGAAGTCAATAAATTTGCGGAACACAGACCTTAGCATCAAAGACACTAAAAACGTCCTGGCATCGGGTAACAACGTCCCCATAAAATTTTGAATACCTTTATATCGGTGCAATGCTTTGATTCCATTTCATGGGTTCCTCAATGCTAATATTTTTGACTCTATCCTTCAAGTTTCCTACTTCGATTCCTAAATCTGTTTTGAAATTTTCTAAGTGATTTTTAAAATTTTTAAATCAGGCTTGGCAACTTTCCTCAATTTCTTTCAATCTTTGATCTAAGTTTTTAACTTTTCAATTCAATTCTTTTTCACACGCTTCTCGATTAGCTTTTATTTGTACGATATCCCCTTTTACGTCATCTACATCCTCCAAAATTTGTGTTATTTTACCCCTAATTTCTAATTTCATTTCTTCTATTGCTTTATAAGTCTTTAAGCCTAAAGTTATTTTATCATTCATTTTTTTGATACTTTTTCACTCATTTTTGTTATATTTTTCTCATGTTTTTCACTCATTTTTTTTAAACTCCTTTCAGATATTTTACTCATTTCCTGCATGTTTGCTCTAATTGCCTTCATGCCTTTTTTGTTACTTTCACTCATTCTCTTTTGTTCCCACATACTTTTTCGATCTTTTCACTCATTTCCGGCATATTTTTATTTAGACTCAATAAAAGAGCTATCATTTTAGATTCCTGAGTCTTTCCTACACTCTGTTCGGCCTTTTTCAGATCTTCCAAATAGACACTTGCTTGGAAACTAATTTTCATACCCTCCGCTCTCAATCCCTCACAAACTTTTTTCATTTCATTAATCATTTTGGAAACCAATCAAATATACTTCACAGAAAAAATTCCTAAAAACATCCAACAAGACACAAAACTCTAATTTTCAAGCGGCTTAATAGAGCACCAAGTTGGGACACCAATAAAAGTTGCTGTGGACTATAGCTGATCCAAAATAGATGTGTTGCCTTAATTATTTTGCTAGCTCAGATAAAATGCAACCACTAGAATTAGACATGAAATGTATAATAACATAAAATATTCTTTTACAAACAATTTTTCAAATAATAATTGCTATAACAACATACAGCCTTTTTTAATAAACAATGTCTTATATGTATACTCACGAAAAATACTTTAATACAAATATTAAAACCTAAAAATATAGGACAATATTGCCTCAACAGATTTTCCTTTCAAACAATATCTTAAGATCAAAAATTTATAACTACTAGATGATTACTCGGTTACACTAAAATAGAGTCCAGAAAAATCTTTTTATAGTAGGATTTTCATTCACAAATCATTCCCTATTTATATTTTCGAAACTAAGTTGGGTAATTTTAATAACCACCTTTAAATCGGATTCAAACGTAGCTGATCATTCTTATTATATAATGATCAAACTTACCGAAGTTGAACCACCATCAATTTCAATTATTCTACTTGCACACAAAGTTTTACGCACCAAAATCTTACGTAAGTTACCTATCTAAAATTATAAAAGGGATGTCTTTTTAAAGTTTTAAAACAATAAGATTATTGTATTTTGTTAAATTAAACTGGCGTCCTTTTTTCATATCGTATGTTTGTATTTTTGTCCAAAATCGTCGAAAAAACACCATTAAAGTTGTATTTCAAATTCATATACCAAGATCGTCCTACTTTTTTAAAATTAACTTATCATAAAAGACAATTAAACTGCATATGTGCTCTGCAAATCCAAATTCCAATATCGTTCCATTCGTTTAAAGCCTTATGCTCCATTTACCATTAAATCCATTTACATTAAAACGTTATCTTGCCGTATTTCGTCATTGTTTATTTGCTTAAAACCAGTTTAATTATCTACTTCAAAATGTTACTTACCTCAGAGTAACAATTATTTTCAAAAGTCGTTCATTTACTACTTTATACTAACATCATGACGTTTTAAAACGAAAATTTAACACTGGCTATTGAACCGACTCATTATTAGCTACTGAATGACCATCGACCGCTTTTCTAAATTGGTTATATAGTGTCAAATCTTACTACGTCGTATACTCTAGAAAGATTTAAGTCACTCTGAGTGTTGTTTCTACGTTCTGGTTGATTTAAGTTTAGATGTTTTTTGATTTTGAATCGTTTGTATGACGCAACTTTACAGAATGTGCATTTTATGGCTTGAGGGTATCGTTAGTTAATACATTTCCATGCGTTCCCTATTATATTCAAGATTTAGTGTCGTCGTTCCTTTATTTGCGCGACACTTGTTTCTTGATATATTACCTTCGCTAATTGTCGAATGAACGTTCAAATTCGGTATTTTATGGACAATGTCATTTAACTAGGATTTTACTCGAAGGTTCTTAATGAAGTACGTTTTCAATTTTAAATACACGTTCCTCATCAAAAGCACACCTGCATGTTTTGCGTTATCACAGATGTTTTTCAACAATTTTAATCTTGTTATGAAAATGGAATGAAAATTGATTGCCTACAAACTGTAATTCCTTAGAACGCATTTAAATAAAGCTATCATAACGTTCCCTCATCCAGTGCGTCGATAATGGATAAGAACTTTTCAAAAACATATTTTTATTCAAAAAATATACTTATTTAAAGAGACAAATAAGTTCCGTAATACGAATTATGTAAATCACGGGGCTTATGCAATTATAATATATTTACTAAGCGTTCCAATAAATACAGAGTGCCTCTACAAATACAGTACTATGATAATGAGTATTTATAAAAATTTCTTAACTTTACACAGGTTCTGAGTGTTGTATGTTCAAGGAATGGTGCTAAATGGCCTTTTGAATTACCACTAATCACATCTCTTTTCTCTCTCTAGCTAAGTTTAAAGCTTCCTCAGTATAAACATTAAAAATCAAGAGAGATAGTATACAGCCCTGTCTAACACCATTTCTAATCTTAGCTTCCTTTTCTATTTTATCAAAACTAATTACTACGCTTTGGTTTTTATATAGAATGTAAATAATTTTTCTATAACGATGAGGATTCCTATTTTTCGAAAACCTTGAACATATCAATCCAATTAACTCTTTCAAATGCTTTTTCTAAATCTACAAACGCGAAATAAGTCTTTTAATTTTTTTGTAACCTTTTTTCGATAATTATCTTAATCATTAGTATTGGTTCTCTAGTCCCTCTGTCTTTACGAAAACCATATTGGCTTTGCTTAAATAATTCTCAGTCGAAGCTTCTGCTCTATTTTTAATTATTATTGTTAGTATTTTGGAAGCGTGGAAAGTTAAACTAACCGTTCTAAAATTCTCACACCTATCAGCTTCTGACTTTTTTGGAATTGGGATAATAATATTCTTTCAAAATCTATCGGGACCTCACCTGTGTCATATATTACTTTTACTAGTTCATATAATCTGTCTAAAGTTTTCTGACTTGCATTTTTTATTATTTCTGCGGGTATATCGTCTATCCCCGGCGCTTTATATAGTTTAAGATCTCTAACATTTCTATCAAATTCCTCTCTTAATATTGAGAACCCTATTTCTACATCCTCTTCTTGGTCGTTCTCTAACTCATTCATATCGTCTCCCTTATATAAATCTTCTAAATATCTTTTCCATCTAGCTGCTACCTCAACTTTATTTATTAGAAGCTCATTATTCTCATCTTTAATACCAATATATTTTTTCTTATCTACCCCGAAAAACCCTTTAACTGTCTTGTAAGCCTTGTCTATCTTAACTACTTTCAAATCATCTTGTATTCCCTTACAATTCTCCTCCATCCATTTATTTCTATCTCTTCTACATTCATGTACTTCTTATTTCTAACTCTATTATATTTTTGCTTACTTTTACCATCCAATTCTCTGAAAAGTTTAAGCTTTCTTCTGTGCTCTATTAAATCTAATATTTCCTTTGTTACCCGGGGTTTTCTCGCTTCTACTTTTTTCCTATCTATAGTCTGTTTTGCTATATCATGTACAGCCCTTTTTATTTCTTTCCATCTATTTTCTACGTTCCCTCCTATAGCTATTTCTTTGATCTTATTATTTAAACTTTGTTTACATTCTTCTTTTATCTCACTGTCATTAAGCTTACCTAGATTCCATTCCTCTCTTTTAGCCTTTCTCAATTTTTTGAATTTTAGAATACACTTCGTTTTAACTAAGTTATGATCGCTATCTATGTCAGCATTTGGATAACTACGACAGTCTTTAACTTGGTTTCTAAATCTTTGTTTAACCAAAATATAATCTATTTGGTATCTAGCGCTATCACCTGGCGGTTTCCAGGTATATCTTCTTCTAACATGTTGTTCGAATAGGTTGTCTACAGTTACTAATCCATGTTCTTAGTAAAACTCAACTAACCTTTTTCCTCTATCATTTTGTCTACCACACCCAAATTTTCGTACCATTTTTTCCTCACTACCTTCTTTCACTGACGCATTAAAATCGCCCATAACTATTAAATTCTCATCTCTCTTTACTTTTCTCGCTATACTATTTATATCCTTGTATACCTTTTCTACTTCCTCATCTTCGTACTGAGTTGTTGGCATGTAAACCTGTACTAAAACAGTGTCTGTGGGTTTCGTACTCAATCTAACCATAACTATTCTATCACTAAATTATAAGTACTCTTTAACTTTACGGCCTAATCTTTTACCTAACACTATTTCTACCCCTGCCTGTCTATTAGTTGACACACAAAAAAGTATAAAAAATGTTTTAAAACCACTGCAATGTGAACTAGGTCACGAATCAAATGCACAGTAACACCATCCTTTAGAGTCGACCAATTTAGTTGCTGCATTTTAGCTGCCAAACAAAATAACTCCATGCACTTTAGCTGCTACCAAAATAATTTTAAAATTTTCTTGAACATCGGATGTTACAAAAAATAATATTCCATGATGCTGATTTTGTCGACTGCATTGAGTTTCTGACCTCGTAGTCTTAAGTTTTTTGCAATTCAGCTGTTTGCAGCCAAATGATAACCTACTTTAAGTTGAATGTGCTTTTTTTATTAAATAGCTTGTAACTAGAGCTAGATGATTTGTTAGTGTATCATCTCTGATGTTTGATTTTGTTACTTGTGTTGAATTATCTGTTTAGGTAATACACTTAAACGCAATATTTTGACTTAATTGTAATTGATTGTCGGTAATGCAATAATTTTATTTCTCGGTAGTTTAGTGAATTCTGATTTAAAAATTTGATAACTGGAAATTATACCAACCACAAACTTGCAGATGCGGTGGTCATTTTGAACACCTATTGTGGAATCATTCCATGTGCGTGATGTAATTTAGAATAACACTATCATATGTAAGTTATTTCTTATAAACATATAACAAAACGGCAGTTCTAAAACTTTTACTTAAGTTGACCTAGGTCGGGCATTTAAAAAGCGGTCCAAAAGTAAATGCCTAAAAGGTTTTTTGTTTAGCCAATCAGTTTACCTCCTCAATTTAATGACATAAAACTAATGTCACCTTGTATGTTGCAGTAGTGTCCTGCAGGATACCACAATTCGTCTCGGTCTCATATGTTAATTATATGTAGGACATGACACAATGTGTTATATATGTTACAATACAAAAATTATGTTTATTTTTCTGAAAATGTGGTTTCAATTTTTTTATTTTTTTCCTTTATATAAAACATAAACGCTGTTCAATTTTTTTCATCCGAATTTAAAAAAATCATGCCATGTAGGGTTAAGGCCTTGAAGTTCGGGATACCTTATGCTGCGTTTATAATTATATATAATAAACCGCTTGACTTATTATAAACATTTAGAATTTGTTAATTATTTACCTCCGCCCAGTATATTCAAATGTCATTGTATGTACCGTGAATTTACTTCAAACACCGCACCTGTGTATTTTAAGTGCCGTGAACACCGATATACTATGCTGTGTCTTCGCATGTGCAAGAACCATCATATCACCTACCAGGGAGAGGACGCGACCTATTCTACTACCGCTTCCCGTCCTGGACGGCCGCAATAAATAAATGTGCTACGCTTTGCTATATTTACAAGGTAAGTGCTTTGAAGTAATCGTTGTTTATTATCATCATTTGCGTCCACTTCTCTCTGCCACTCTTAGTTATCGTTATTTTACACTTTATATTTATTAAACGGGTGTATAATACAAGTATCTTAACTGAAGATTATAATTATTAATTAACAAACTCCATTACAAAATTCGACTTGCTTATTCTTACTGTTATTCCAGGTCCGAACACTTAACAATTACAGAAAAACGTTAACTGTTTAGTGCGAACAATTATAACTAAAATAAAAGCATTAAACAAAGGTTGATTTTTAGACTACCATGTAGCTTTTATATTTCTAAACGTTTAGACATAATTCTGGTGTTTGCAAGCAATTTGGGCACCAAATTCAGTACAGCATTTTATGTAAATTCCTTAAAAGACCGAAATAGTACGGTTCGTGCAAACTATAAAATGACACGTAGGATTTGTATTGTCCTAATACGGATATTATTGGAGGAAAGCGAAAGGGAAAGAAAACAGGGTTCTAGGGATGATGCTACATAAATCTATAGTAGAACAGTAAGTTGTAATAATGTAGAAGCTTATTGTCTTAATGTTGGCTACAGATTGAGCACGGTCACAATATAAATTCGGACACCGTTGCGGTAGTCACTAATAACTATTTCAATATGATTACAGGGTAATTCAAACGTCCCTTTAGGTCGTAAAAATGTCAGGAGTCGTTAATGCCAGAAATGAAAGGTCTTATCGGGATGAATAATACCAACACGTTAACGAAGATTTAGATCTCTTTAATTATTTTTTACTAGTTACATTTGCCGAATTTATAATTATTTCTAAAGATAAGAGAATAAAATTAAGAACTCTACTGAAGCTGGCAGTTCTCACGCTGAGATGCGTTCCTTGGGTCATGCAGATGACCTCTGAAGCGACGTATAAGTAGCACGAGCCGAAACTACCGTGGTTTGTATAAACCTTAACGAGCGTCTTCCTTATTACTACATTTCAAAACATTACATATGAACTAGAACCTGATGGAACTAATTGTTAATAGCTTTATTCTTCACAGTGTATGTATGCACTTCTTGAGTGATGCATAAAATACCATGATTCATGTCACAGAAAATCCATGAGAATCATGTTACCGGTAGCAGCAAATTAGTTTACTATTCTAATTAATGGCAATTAACTTTAACGCGAAATGCGCTATTCAGTGTTAAAGATAGGTAAACCAAGAAGTAGAGAATACCATTCACCACGGGTAGTTGTGAAACTTTCGAAACCACAAAATTCTTTTAGATTAATTTTATAAGCTGCATATTATCGCATATTACACACGTCATGTCTGGCAGTTTAAGACAAGCTGGATTTCTTAAACACTAATGATTCCAGAAACGTGAAGAAATCGTGTGCAGGTGAAAAATATTGTTTCTTTGCCTTAAGAGGTATGAAATATAAATATTTGCGTCGCTCGAGACATTGTCGTACGTTACCTACCTCTCAATATTTTATAATTTTTTTATCACGGTTCTTTGTTCTAAAAGCTTTAGTTCTTTGCTTAATGTTTGTAAAGAATTATAGCATTTACAACCATTCGTCTCTCATCTTCTGCGGATTCGTATTAACCTATATACTTATTTATGCATTTGGCACATACCTGCACAACGATAATTTCTTAAAGTTTTTGATTTTAACTTTTTTATCTAATTTTTAATAGTAATTGCATCTCCGGTTGTATAGAAATGAATTTTTGTTTGATCCATCTTCCACAACTTCTATGTAATTAATTGGTAAGTGTTAAAACTGAATGCGGATATTGTGTAATTGATTATCGTATACCTGTTCTTAATATTGACTGGTAATTTAAACTATAATCCAGTCGGTTTTTTGTATTACTGTTTCTTCTATAAGTGTGCTCCAGAATGTTGTTAAGTACAAGAAAGCTACTGTTTTGCAGATTTTCGGTTAGCTTCTTTCACATATTAGTAATCGATACCGAGTTATCTCTCAACAAGACAGACAATCTTTTAATGAATTATATACATGACTAACCATATAACAATTTCCAACCGTGTAATTAATTATATATCGTTGCTTCTAGTTAGGTAACACCATGTTCTTTAGCCATAGTAGATCTAAGTGTCTGCTTTAATCAAAGATACGGAGAGTTAAGAAAATCCACATATGGTTTTCTATATAGATTGGTTACTTGGCATATAAACTTGTTATATATTTTAACGCGACTATATGAAATTTCGTCTATTCATATCTTGCCGGCTTGGTTAATACCAATTAAATAAGTAGGGTGTTGGTACCGGTCCTGGCGCCTCATTTGCTCCAGCATCCTCATTTGTTTCAGAATCCCTCATTTGCTCTCGAATCCCTCATTTGCTCCCTCATTTACATGTAAATTCCCATAAGGAAGAAATAAGGAGGAATAACCCCTTCCTCAATTGCTCCCTCATTTTGCTCCCTCATTTGCTCCCTCATTTGCTTCCTCATTTACATATAAATTCTCATAAGGGGGGAAATGTGGAGATTAATCTCATAAGGAGGGAAATGTGGAGATGAATCTCCTAGGAGGAAATGTGGAGATGAATCTCTTAGAAGGAAATGCGAAGATGAATCTCCGTTTTAATCGACTAGCCATTGCATCTTTCGAGATAAATATATCTTGCATTTTCATCTTTCGAGATAAATGAGCATCCTCATTTGCTCCCACATCTGCACCAAATAATTTTCGTTGCCTATCCATCGCATCTTTCGAGATAACGCTATCTTGTTTGGTATTTATTAATATTAGATTTTTCTCAGCTACCTGAATCTCTAGGAATTTCTTAGATTGCATCATCTCCCAGAGAGCTACCCCAATTTTAAGATTTTTGCTAGTAGCGATTTTATGGTCGTTCTTATAAATTTTTTAACGATGTGATACATCAAACTAACCTAGAATTTTATGCAGAATTTGAATCTGCAAACAGATTTAAAATCCAACCATCCCCTGCAAAGTTACACTTTTAAAGTCCTAAACCTCTAAATTTTGCTCTTTGCTCTATAACTTAACAAATAGTTTTCTTCGACTAGCCATCGCATCTTTCGAGATAAACCTACCTTGTTTGGTATCAATTAATATTAGATTTTTCTCAGCTACCCGAATCTCTAGGAATTTCTTAGATTGCATCATCCCCCAGACAGCTACCCCAATTTTAAGATTTTTGCCGGTAGCGATTTTATGGTCGTCCTTATAAATTTTTAGACATGCAATACATCAAATTAGTCTAGAATTTTATGCAGAATTTGAATCGGCAAACAGATTTAAAATCCAACCACCCCCTACAAAGTTACACTTTTAAAAGTCTCAAACCTCAAAATTTTTGCATGCTTTAAACAACCATTGCCTGAGAAATCTAAAACTGCTTGGATTTTAGAAATGAGTTCTATATAAGTCATAAGTGTTTAATATTTAAAACCAATTTCAAACAGTAATGTACTGCTTTTTAGAATATTCAAAACCGCGGCTTTTTTTAAAATTTTAAACAGTTATCAATTTCTGGTTTAACATTTTCCTAATTACTAAGTACGTCACAAATAATTATATGCTCAATGCTAAATATGTACTTTGGAAAATACATTTCGTTTTCGAACTAATTGCTTTACAATTATGGGACGTAGAAGTAATAGCAGCGTAGACCTTTCTCTTTATTATTGACTATATGTTTGAGAAATACTAGAAATATATTTCAATGTCTGCATTAGAAAATTCACGTATATTTGCTTGTAGTTTATTAAAAACACAATGTACTTTCTAGTACGTCTCGAATAAGTATTTAGGGAAATACAAATTTTAAATAAACACTTTAAACCTTTTCTAAGGGAATACCAAACTTGTTGTATACAGGATACTTACTAATAAAGCAATTTAATTTTAAATAACTTCTATGTCATATTTTCGGAAATGACAGGCTTGAATATGTTCTTTGGAAACAATCGAAGATTGCCGAAGACACGCAAAGAGTGCACAAACGCGGTCGCTAAACCAATTAGCATTAATATCAATTATTCCGTACTTTTGTAGGTAGCTCATTTCTTAGAACCAAATCTTCCGCAATGTACAATGTCCTTAAAACTATCTACATTAATATTCTTAACTACACTTTGTGAGACCTCTTTAATCTTTTTAATCGTGTCTATCTCGCTTACAATACAGTAGGACTTGGCTATTGTACCAACGAATTCTAATAGTAGACCCTCATTACAGTTGTCTTTGAATTTCCCTACAACTTTTTTGTTGACATGCGGTATATTGTGTTTATTATCTGCGGGGTACACCACTTTAAACCTAAAAATAAAAACAAGATAGTTTAATACGCTTATTAATAATTTTTGCTAATGTAGGCGATACAAATATGTAAAAACAAACTTTATCAATAAATATTATGTTTTAAATAAAATACATACATGTATTGATAACATCTATAAACCGCTGTGGTAACCAAAGTCTGGTGAATCTGGGAATCGCCAAATCTTTAAACATTTGCGCAAGCGATTGCCTTGCACTCGCATCTTTTAAGTACTGGATGGGGTAACATTTAATAATTTCCAACACTGTCAAGTAATTTAAATTGCTGCAATCATTAGACAGAGAAATACTGGCACGGTTCTCTTCCTCTAATAACGTTTGAGCCCTTTCTTCCTCCGTCGTATTTCCACATACATTTTTATATCACCTACAAATTTTTCGTAAAATTCTTGAAAGTTTCTACACCTCAACTCGGCCATTTTAAAACAGATTGATTCTCGCAAATATAATAGCTTGATGCACTCGTACGCAGGTAGCACAATAACATTCCGATCTTTTGTAATTTTCATATTATATAAAATCTCTTTTTCAAAATTGTTCAACGGCCATATACTTTTATTAAAGGATGTGCTCAGCTGCAATTTGAAATCTTGATCCAATTGCATGTCAACAACATCGTCTTCAGTAGCCAAACCATTTAATCTGATTTGTTTTGAATCTTGAGCAAATTGGTGAATTTGAAATTCCACTTGAAAAGTACACAATTTCTTCCAATCAAAGTATGAGAATGTTATCGTAGAATCTGCACACATACCACTACAGCAAATAACTTGGATGGCAGGTTGAAGACCACCATATAAATCAAAACCAACTTCTATTATATGGTGGTGAGAATTTGATGGAAATTCGCCTAACCTATAGGTTGTCTTACCAACTAGTTGGTTGATATTTAATTGTGGTACTCGCACATCACTTGCAACGTTAACACAAGAAAAAAATCTATCTTTAACTTGTAATTTTAATCGAACTCGACAATACTTTGATGACTAATGCACTGGAACAAGACTCCCTCGCCTTTTATGCCGATGGTCGAGCGTGCGCAGCTCCTTATTATGTTAATTGGCGTTATATGCAAATCTTGACTGGAAAAGTGACGCGTATAATTGTTTTATAGTGGGTTTTACCTGTATGTATTTAACCACCAACACCATTTTTAGAATTATTATACAAAATTACTCTTAGCAGTATTTTTAATATAACTCCGTCGTGTAACCTATCAAATTAGTATAGAATTTTCCTGGGGAATCGAACTTAGTTATCACGTCTTTTAAAATTAGCTCCAACAAGGACCCGCATAGTGTTTTAATATTTAAAAACCTAACAGCAAAACACCTCTACATTTTTATTTAGATTTAACTCGATAATACAGCAATTTTAAAAAAAATATTTATACAATATTTTATAGTTATTATTATTTCTATGCACTCGTCTGCGCAGGCTTGTCCATTTAATTAGAGAGGAGCCCGCATTTACTTTAAATAAAAAAATTCTACGTCATACGTTTCACCAACATGGAATTTCAAGAATGTAAGTGACGCGCGTAATTAAATGCGATCTTGAACCAAGTAATTAGATTACTAGAAATGCACCTTACTTTCTGTTTGAGGAAATTTAATACAAATTGGGATAATAGTCAAATAATAGATGTCTGTCGAATTCCGAAGCGATGTTTAAATTTTAAACCATAGTTTTTTGGAGAAATTTCTGTCACTATATTCCTGCATATTACAGTTTATTCTCTTATACGTTTCTAAATTGTTGTACTTCAACTACAGATATAGATCGAATTATGATAAACTCGATCGGTTTTATATTCACTAGCTACAATATTATTACTTTAGTTTATCCCGGATATTGAACCGTAAAGCATTGTAACTTGAAAATGATTTCTAGAAAAACGTATACCAAGGAATGTTTGCAAGAAGCTCTTAATGAGGTTAAACGAGGTGTTGCAACAATGTACGCTGCTAGTAAGAAGTTTAGGATTCCAAAGTCGACATTGCGAGACCATCTCATACTATCGCAGAGTAAAAGAAATAAAAGTGTAGACAGTTACATCTCTGATATACAAACAACTAATTTACAAACTGCGGAAATGGGGACAGGAAGTACTCTAAGATGTGCAGCAACACCTACCTACTCAGATGGAAAAGATGATAAAGAAGTTTGTAAAAGAAGTTGTAAGATGCAAAAGCAAAAGTTTAATATTGAGGAAATGAACTCTGCAAAAAATAATGGAAATGCTCGTCATAAACCATCAGAGCAAATAATAAATGAATCAAGTTCTATAGATTACACCCCAAATTCTGAAGATGAGGATTCAACACAGGAAAGCAATAGTCGGGGCACTAAAATACCGATGTATATAAAAAGGGATGTTGTATTAAAAAATACACCTCGTCTGGGCACAGTTCAGATGATGCATATATTCACTTTAATGTACATGGGTTGATTGAAAGACTGCAGTTGCTAGATACTGTTGATTATCACAACCATCGAGATATGCATGACCTAAATGAAATTATCTCTATAATATCTAAACTTCGACAAAAAGGAATTATAGAATAGAACGACAACAAAGTTAGATGGGGGTAAATATTTATACATATTTTTCAAATTTGTAAAATTGGAATAGTCTGCATCTGCATTTTGATAAGTAAACACCGTAATAAAAATAACCGGAGAAAGAATTATATCTTTAAATGCTATGAAAATTTTAGAAGAAGTTGTCAAGGAGATGAAAAAAAGTTTATCAAACAATTCAACTTGCCAACATTTGAATGGTATGTCTAATGAATCTCTGGCAAATACTAAAATAGTGCAAGATAAACCTACACATGATAATATTGATGCGAAAGATCAACACATAGACTTCAAGTCAGACGTTTCTAACAGAATAAGAAAGAGACAACTTAAATCGTATACTAAAGAGGATTTAAATAAAGCCCTTGACAAAATAAACAAAGGATGGATTACTGGTTCAGAAGCATCCGAAATCTACAATGTTCCAAAAGCTACACTCTATACGAAACTCAGTTCAAACGAAAATCGTTTACAAAATTTGGATATGTATACTACACATTTGCCAATTAAAAGGAGGAAAAAGTGACTGAATGGACGTGTACCTTGAAGAACTTCTAAATTACTAAAACGGGTAAAACAACTTCAGAGATCTAGTGATCTAAAGAGTCGAACTATAGGTTTAAACAAATTAGTGGGATCTTTAGTGAGGAACCAGACTAAGACAAGTCCACGAAAGACGGCAGCAGCTTTTTCGGTACTTAAAGTAGCAGAGACCATAGTGGTAGGTATGGCATTCTAAGACACTACGGCAATGTGGAAGGCAACGAGAAACCACCACATTACCTCCCAAGTACACCGCGTACTTAATTTGTAATAAACATGATGGCATTCTTAGGGTAAAAGATTCCGGAGTTAAAATAGTTCCCCATTCGAATATCCGTGAGGGGACTACTTCGGAGGATGTGATCAAAAAATTTAGAAAAAGAGGCTAGAACATTCTGCGAGTCGGAACGTGGAATGTCAGAAGTATGAGGCAAGTAGGTTAGCTAGAGAACTTAATAATTGAAATGGATAGTTTAGCACTAGACATAGTAGGGATCAGCAAAGTTCGTCGGCCAGAGACGGGGGGATTTAAGGAGTGGAGACTTCAGGGTAATTCATACAGGATCAGAGGAAGGAAATTCGGGTATGGGGATAGTTATGCGATAAAAGATAGGTCACTGTGTAGAAAATTACTTACAAAAGAACGAAAGAATGCTCATGGTTAGATTAGAATCTAAACCGGTAAACACAGTAATAACACAAGTATACATGCCCACCTCTAGCTACAGTGAAGAAGAGGTAGAAGCGATCTACAAAGATATCGAAGACATACTAGGATACGTAAAAAGATATAAAAATTTAATAATTGGGGGGATTTTAGTGCAGTAGTATGTGAGGGTAGGAAAGGAGCGGTAGTAGGATTATTTAGTTTAGGCACGAGAAGCGACAGGGAAATAGGCTGGTAAAATTTTGCGACAAGAACAATTTAATCATCACAAACACATTTTTTTCAACATTATGTTAAAAGGCGATATACGTGGAAGATGCCAGGAGATTCAAATGTAACATCGTAGTAACTGTACCAAAAAAATAAGCTTGAGAGCACACGTCTTAAAAATATTGACTAGAATTGTACAAAGACGAATGGAAAAGCGAGCTGAAGAAACACTAGTAGAAGATCAATTTGGGTATAGGCAATACAGGTGAACACTGGAAGCTATTTTAGCTCAGAGGGCGATAATGGAAAAAACAATAGAAAAAGGGGAAGCGTGTATATAGGGTGTGTAGGTCTGGAAAAAGCATTCGACAATGAAAAATGGAAAAAATACTCAAAGAGATTGGAATGACTTTTAGAGATAGACGGATAGTACATAACTTATACGAAAAGCAAACAACGGTAATAGAATTAGAGTAGGAACGTGGAGAAGTAAATATTAGGAAAAGGGTGAGACAGGGATGTGCCCTATCCCCATCAATTTTTAACTTGTACATTGAAGAGGCAATGAATACTGTCAAATGCAGGAAGACATTTGGAATGATTGTGCAGGGATAAAAGATTGATATGCTTAGATTTGAAGATGATGTTGCGGTATTACCATCTAGCAAAGAAGAGTCAGAAGCTGCTTTTAATAAATGTAAACAGTTTTAACAGAGAGATACGGTATGAAAATTAACAAAAATAAAGCTATAGTACTAGTATGCAAAGGAGGGGAAAATAAATCGAAAACAAGAACACAAATAGGTATCGAAAACTTACAACAGGTTAAGGATATCTGCTACCTAGCCAGCCGAATAAATTAAGATCGGAATAACGCAAAATATTTAAAACAACGATTATCACAAGATCTTGCTACATTTAACAAGAAAAAGCAACTACTGTGTTCAAATACAACAAACATAGAAACAAAGAAAAGATTGCTTAAAACATATGTGTGTTGCACAGCACTGTACGGGTGTGCAGCCTGTAGAGTAGTAGAAGCGGACAAGAAAAAGGTAGAAATCTTTGAAATGTGGTACTACAGACGTATGATGAAGGTATAATGTATAGACAAAGTTAAAAACAAAGGGTACTAGAAATGGTAGGGGAAAAAGGTATAAGTGGCAAACAGTAAAAAATGGTATCGATAGGCTGATAGGCCACACACTAAGGCATGAGGAAATAGTGCGAAACATATTAGAAGCAGAGATATGAAAAAAGAGAAGTAGAGGTAGACCTAGGTAAGAGTATTGCACACGGATAGTGAAAGATGTAGGCTGGAATTTCATGGAAATGCGTAGGCTATCACAATATACAAATCAATGTAGGTACGCGTCCAACCAGTTCCAAGACCTTACTTAAACATGATGATTATTATAAGCAACTACAGGTATTGGTTGTGCAATATTGTCGAATAATATTAATTGTACGAAGAGATTTACTGGAAAACTATTAATTCGGCAATTGTGTTGGGGGATCTTCGTAGCCACAGACTGCTTAACCCCCTTCACATACCACTGAATCTCGGTGATATAGGGCATTTAATTAGAAAACAATAAAAGGGAAGCGAGCTATGTATATATATATATATATATATATATATATATATATATATATTGATTATTATGATAAACAACTACAGGTGTTGGTTGTGAAATATTTTTAACTAATGTTGATTGTGCGAAAGGATATATTGGTAAAACCTTTAATTCGGAAAATATCCAAGTGCTGGGGTACTTGGCAGCCACAGGCCGCTCCCCCCACCTCTCCACCCTTCACATACCACTGAATATGGGGGAAATAGAGTATATAATTGTAGAACAATAGAAAGGGACCGAACTACATCTAACAAGAATGAACAGTGACTGTGATCAAAAACAAATAACATAGAAACAAGAAGAAAATTGTTGATTGCACAGCACTGTACGTCTATGAAATAGGGGCAGTAGGAATAGTAGACAGAAAGAGATAGAAGCCTTTTGGAATGTAGTGCTTCAAATGTATGTGGATGATAGTATGGACAGACAAAGTTAATAACAAATAGGTTATAGAAATAGTAGATGAAAAAAGATATCTGTGGAAAAAAAGTAGGAGAAATAGAAAGGCAGGATACGTTCTAGGGCATTTTTGGGGAATAGTACAAACAGAGATAGGAAAAAGGAGGTAGAGGTAGACCTAGATTAGACTATCGCACGCAGATAGTGATAAATGCAGATTGTGCAAATTTTAGGGAAATGTATAGATTAGTTCAGAATAGGAAATAACGAGGGTACGCGTCTAACCAGTTCCAGAACTGAAAACCTAATGATTATGAGCCAGATATGATCTAATACTTAAAAGTTATATTGATAATCCGCGCAATAGAACCAAATATCTGAGTCCACTTATCCAAAATGAATTAATTAGTTTAGCATCTAACAACGTATTAAATAAAATTATTGCCGTAGTTCAAGCATCCCCGTTTTATTCATTAATTATAGACACAACTCATGACTTTTCGAAGGTCGATCAATTATCGTGGATGATAAGATAAGTGTCAGTAGAGCAGAATCTAAATATTACTGTGTCCATGAAAGTTTTATAAGATTTATACAAACAACAAGCCATTCTTCCAATAGTCTACAACATAAAATTATTGAACATTTAAACCGTTTAGGTATACCCTTATCCAAATGTCAGAGTTAGAGATATGATGGAGCCGCCGTAATGAGTAGTAAATATAATGGATTGCAGGCAAAAATCCAAAAATGTCACCGACCGCTGAGTGTGTACACTGTGCTACTCATAATTTAAATTTTGGTTTTAAACGATTCTGTGTACAGCATTAGTGGCTTGTCTACGTTCTACGATTTAATTAATACTATCAATATATTTTTTAGCGACAGCCTGCCTAGATGGCAAAAATTACGCGAAGAGAAAGATTGCTGCAATCTACAAACAGATAATTGTATGGTGAAGAAGATTCCTTAAAAGGCTTTGCTCCACTAGGTGGTTTTTAGGATATGATTCAGTAATTGCAGTAAAGCATAACTTTCTTTTTGTGATGAACTGCTTATCCAAATTAAGTGTAGTAATCAGGAAACTAAATGAAGCCGGCCGATCAAGCTAGAGCGCTGTTGAAAAAAATGAACTCTTTCGACTTCGTCTTACATCTTGTTCTATAATGCAAAACATTGGAACATGTGAATTTAGTATCAAATGTTTTGCAAAACCCAGAGATTTCTTTAGACAAAGCGTGTAGCTTATTAAAAACCGTCAGAGATAATTTTCAATAGTTTCGAAGTAACTTCAGTATGTTTCGATACGAAAGTGAAAAAATCGCACGACGTTGGTGTATTGATATTGCCTTTCAAACATGCCGTAGAAAAAAATTAAAAATTTTATTATGAGCTAGCTGAAGACACTGTGTTTGATTATCCATTTGAAAAATTTAGAATCACCGTATTGAATGCGGTTCTAGATATCTTGAATTCACAAATAAATGTATGATTTGAGAGTATGAGAAAAGTAATTAATCTCTTCTCTTGTCTGCAACCAAAAGAAATGCTAGAACAAACGGACAAAGAATTACTTGCATCAGCAAATGTATTTTTTAATAAATACGAAATAGATATATTAAATTCGATAGCAACACAAATAATTAGCTTCAAGAACTTAGCCTCCTACCATTTCAAAATGCACAACATAACCACAATTGCTGAAGTGGCCAAGTTTCTTTTAGTTTACAATAGCTTTCTAGCAAGCAGTTTACCATACCTTTGGACTGTGTTGCTCTTGTTTTTAACACTACCGGTTACTTCAGCATCGGCATAAAAGTCTTTTCAAAAAGTTAATCAAGTCCTATCTAAGAAGTACAATGACTGAAACAAGGTTGAATAGTTTGGCTATCTTGAGCATTGAAAGTGAGCGTTCTAAAAAGATTAACCTCTATAGTGTGGTGCAAGATTTTGTAAACTGTCGGAAACGCCCTTGACTCTTACATCTATAATTAATAAAAACTTCACTTAGTTTTCAAATGCGTAGGGATGACTAAAGACAAAGTAAATACGGCACAGGGTAGGTTGCGGCGTGAAGGGAACTAGATCAAATACAAAAGCAACAACTGACGTTCCTTGCGACAATCCAAATTTTTGGGATGTCAGGTATATACGTTCGGGTATATTCGAGAACAAACTCGTTTAGTTAGTTCTTGCATTGATAGTTACGCGTAAGTTACTTTACCGTCCTTATTATAATACAAGTGCGATGTCCATTTTATTTTAGGTCCATAGTTTAGTACTTTTTTGATTGTGATTTGTAAAGTTTCGTGTGTGTAGTGCATGCATATAATGAACGGTGCCCGTTGTAAAATTCAAGCATACTGTCTTTATATTTCAATTTTGGCTGTCTGTATTTAATTGCATTATCAAAAATGATCATAGAAGCTAGATTGGATTTGTATCAGTTTTAACAGGTAAGTTTTTATGTAATTTATATATTGTAATAATGATACATGAGCATATAAGATATCACAACTACAATTCAGTGGAGACTGTGCGAAATAATGGCAGGGGCCGCAGCATTTTTAAGTTACACCACTGTCAATATACTTCACAAGAAATGACATCTCATAAAGTAATTTTTGTAAAACTGAATACAGTAAGTTATTCATAACAATTTTGGCTATGCCAGGAGCCGTGATCCTATCGGTGTACCAAAGAGATGGAGGTTATATTTATCATAAAAGATAAAGTAAGTGTTATTGAAATTCAAATTAACACTAGCAAGAAAAATTTTTTCTGACATCTAACGAGATTAAATGTCATAGTTATTAATGTTTCTGGAAGTGTCATTTTCTATTGCCAGTAGGGATAAATCATTTAATCTATTTTCTGAAGTGTGGTTCCTAAAATAATTGTTAATAATTTTTATTTTTGAAAAATATCTCTCCACACTTGCGATGCTAACAACATTAAGGGTGTTATCGTGTTTGTAAAACTGCTAAAACCTGTAGACTTAGAAAGTACTACATATTCTAAGAACTATGAAATAGCGTTAACAATTTATAATTTGAATTTCTTATCATTTTGGCTTCCTTGCACTCGAGCCCCCTCGAACTGTGGGGCCTGACGAGGGTGTAATTACGTCACTGATTTGAATTCTATTTCCAAAATTATTTCCGTGTGATTAGGAATATGTTGAGTATTATGTACGTGTACAGCTAACGAACAAGTTCCTTTTTGCTTTTTGAATCAATTTAGTGTTGGAAAAATGGATTTCTGGGCCATTGTATAGACTACATATGTGCCACTGCGGATGGATGCGATTTCGTTAACAGCATAGCTCATTGAAGTTATATTTAATATTTTTGCAGTAAATTTTTTTATCATGTATTTTTACAGTTTAAGAGTAATATGGACCTCATCCTGCTACTCCCTCCCGTACAGCATAAAATTTTCAGCGTATCGGATAAGGGTTAATGAAACACACCAATGGTTTTTAACAGAATCGAGAAGTACGTTTGTCCAGTTTTGAAATCTGCAGCGTCGTTGCATCTGAAATCAGTTCTAAATTTTTTTAAAGTAATCTATTAAGGAGGAAGGCTGATATAATGTTATGAATGAAATTAATTGTAGGTTGCAGTAACCCAAACAAAATATTTCTGTACTGGAATACCCTAACCTTTAAAATGTTGATGAGACAACTTTTATGAAATTAGTGATGCGTGGTCTGATTCGTAATGATATTAAGTCATTAATTATACGGAAGTTCACTAGATACTGAGTCATTTAAACATCTGTGTCTAGTTTTAAACGTAACAAAGCGGAATACAAATTCTAAAACCCACAACTTAGTCGCGTTTACATTAAAAGTACAGAAGCTGCTAATTTGAATATTAAACTACATAATTACATACAAGTAACCCATTCTGAATCTAGAACGTTAATAAAATTAAGAGCTTCAATTACGTTAACAAACATAGATTTGCATTAATTTAATAGAGTGGGAGTGATATACACGTGCAGAGAGTACGTTTTTCAAGCTGGACATTATTGCAAAATCGATTACAACTTTGGGGTAGTTATATGGTGAAATAAAAGGGACACAGGCCGCTGTCCAGCTAAATGATGGTCATTATGTAAACAAGAAGACGGGAACAGAGGGCAACTCAAGTCGCCCCGAGGTGAAGTTATTGAATAAGTCGCCAGCTGCCAGGGAGCAACGGCTAGGTTATATAGAACATTCCAGATATAACTTACTCAAGTAGAGCTCGTGTTCGCAAAATTACAAAGTATAAATTCATTGCCTTTTACTGTCAACAGGAGGTTGAATATCTAGCTTGAATTCATGTCTTTATGAAAGCTAGATTCTTACGCTAGAGGTTCTCTTCCAAGATATATAAAATAAGCGGAATTGGAATTGTTATTTTCCGTCTGGCCAAATTAGTCATAAGTTCATTTGGCGATTTTGTAGCAACATTTCTTCGAATGTTATTTAACACTGACGGTATTTATCGTATTATAGAACCGAAATTAAGGAAGTTAATAGAAAATTGATCACATCAGCTTTACTAAGAACAAATATTTTACGAATCACTTAATATATAATTTTCGTTTACAAATGCGAGATTATTGACCGAGCACCACAATTTACTTATTCCAATTGTACCGCAATAGTCATTTTATTGCAAAAACCAAAAAATTAGCTATGCTAGATCGTTTTCAAATGAGTACGCAAGTAGGTGCAGAAAACTGCTTCTAGCACACCTAGTCCACTATAAACATCTAAATTTCAATCAGAATTTTAATCCCCATTAAATTTCAACTATTATACTATTCAAGATAGATGCAGACTGTGCAAATTTCAGGGAAATCTGTAGGTTAGTTCAGAATAGGAAACAATGATGGTACGCGTCTTACCAGTTTTAGGACTGAAGACCCTATGATGATGATACTATTCAAGATTCTTCCTTATGTTAAGTTGTGGTTTGAGATATTTTACCAAACTTTATTTTTATTGAATTTCTACCGTGGAACAACACTTGTTCAAGAACCTTTTTGAAGATACACCGTATTTTTATATTTTACTAAAAATTAAATATTAAATATTCAATGCTTCTCTCCCCAATTCGTAATTTGGGAAGCTGATTCGTAAAAATCTTTCTCAGTCGCACTAACTGTACTAATTCCATAACTTTTGTTGGTTTGCCTTCCCACGACACAGGTGGCTCCGTGTGGTGGTTCGGATGAGAGGTAAAATGACGGTCCCGTGCGTGAGTGTTGTCACGCACGTTAAAGATCCCTACCTTGTGGAACAGCAAGGGTTCGGCAAAAT
Organism: Platerodrilus igneus; assembly: GCA_036346225.1. NCBI lineage: Eukaryota > Metazoa > Arthropoda > Insecta > Coleoptera > Lycidae > Platerodrilus > Platerodrilus igneus. Next base: position 834,655 of record JARFIW010000593.1, on the reverse strand, counting down.
TCAAAATTTTCCAAGTAAAAAAACTCGCTTTCTGGCCAAAGTAGTACCTTCGGAGGGAACATTGGAAAATCAAATTTAGTGCCCCACGACACCAATGACTTTATTGAAAGAGCGATTTTGTTGTTCTTCTCTGTTATATAACATAACACGTTTTTGCGAACACTGTTAAATATTTCTCTAAATAATAGTATGATTTATATCTTTAAATGTGGCAAGTAGTTTATGGCTGCAAACAAAACCGTATCATATATGTGTAAAAAAATTGTAATATACGTTGCTTTGACGTAGTCCATTTTATCTGTTTGATGTTGGGGTTCTGACTGCATGTGCGATACCTATCAAACGCAAGCCATTTGTTGCATGAAAAGCATAATTCTAAACTTAGGTAGAGAAAGTAAGTACCTTACGATAATCACTGTCTTAAGTATAGTTGAAGAGGAAACCTCCGTGCATCATACAATTAAGTAACTACTAATAACATCATAGCGGGCTACCGATTTAGAACAAGTAATAACAAAAGTTGTTATTATTCACTATTCACAAGTTTAATTAGCAGTATATGCCTTATTTATAGATGTTTTCAGTCCAATTAACAATGAAGCACTATCACACTAATGCTATTTACAAACACTGATATCTTCTTAAACTAAATCTTTAATCATAAGTCTTCCTAACACTAACACTACTATAAATTATTTATTATCCTTTTGTCTATTTATGTACAAGCTGGCGGTACAATATGCACGTGTACATAATACAAATTTATATTTACTATAGGACTATCAAAACGTAGTAACCAACTAACTATACACGATATGATTTATATACGACATTTGGATATAGACTAACTGATGTACACTCATCACCGTTCTTATATATACTCTAAAATTAACTAGATGATTCATAGTCTGGTGTTTGCTCAAATGTTCTATACTTCTGTAGAATACATTTCAGTTATGCAACTTGCGTGTTGCCTAATAGTTCGTAACACTGCCCTCTCTTTAAAGCCGTTACGTCTTGTAACTGTAAAAACAAGACGCCAATTTGATGACTGATGATGGTATCGGCAGCTATCTCCTTTGGTGCATCCACCACGTCGTTGGAAATAACAGTCAACGCTTTTTGCTTGGTCATGGTAGGCAACCAGTCGATAACAACAAACAAGGGCCTGGATGGTGATTCCTTGGAAAATTACTTCTAGCATATTTCGAACTATTCTCCAATCTAAGCGATTCAATCCACAGCTTAGCTTGGGCACCGCTAGTCTCGTTCTCCATTTTCCATCATCTGAGCCTTAAGACTCAACAAAGGCTCCCATTGATGTTCATAACTAGGTATCTGCTATGTAGAATTTTTGGTGACCAGATAGTAAACATAACAATTTCCATCTTGAAGACCAAAGTTTTTACTACAGTTGGTTGCTGTTGTACTAACTTATCCACACATCCAAACCCTTTCTTGAAAACAACAGCTATTCCTCTTGACATTCGCAGATCTTGAGCTACGCAATGTGTAAGGGTATGCCCTTCTGGTGCTCTAAACAGGTCTTTCTGTTTTTCAACAACAACGCCAAATTTCGTCTTAGCGGAACCACCATATGCCGCCATGAAACTTTCAAGATCTATATTTGAATAACGATTAATAATTCTTTGAACCCCATTTTCATTACTCGAGTGTTCCTGATTGTTGCCAGCATAAGATGTTAAACGGTCAAAGTGTACCACTTTCGGTTTACCACGGGGAGATCTTCTGATCCGGTATACTACATCATTAACTCTTTTTAACACTTCGTACGAGCTTTCCCATTGTCTTTGTAATTTTGTCGACAATCCATGCTTTCTTTGTAGATTGTACAACCACACTAAATCTCCAAGTTGGTAACCACCTTATTGTGCTCTCGTGTCATAATGTGATTTCATTCGATCGCTTGCCGCCCGGATATTCTTTCGGACGTTTTCGTGAATGCTATTTGATCTTTCGCGAAGCTTACAAACGTAATCTTTACCTGCGATCTCTTCTCCAGGTTTAAATCCAAACTGAAGATCACATGGTAGCCGCAATTCACGTCCTAACATTACGCAAGCGAGAGAGTATTCTGTGCTGTCATGTACCGAAAATCGGTACCCCAGTAGGAACAAATGTAAATATTGGCCTCAGTCTCGTTGATGTTCGGAGACTACTTTGGCTAAATACTTTTATAACGTCCTGTTCATTTTTTCAACCATTCCATCCGATTGAGGATGAAGTGGCGTTGATATAGTCTTCCTGATTCCAGGATACTTGCTGACGTTCTGAAACTACACCGATTCGTAGTTCCGACCTTGATTGGAGTGTATTTTGAACGGAACACCAAAACAATTCCCTCACTAGTACATCTGCAACCATTCGACTTCTTGGTTAGGTATGGCGTACGCATCCGGCCATTTGGTAAAATATTCCATTGCAACCAAGATGTATTTATTTCCTTTCTCTGATTTAGGAAACGAACCAGCTATATCAATGGCCACCCTCTCAAAAGGATTCCCTACGTTATACTGTATCATTGGGGCTTTCTGTTTTGTGACCGGGCCATTTCCAGAGGCACACAACTCACATTTCCGGCACCATTTCTTCGCACCTTCTTTGCAGTTCACCCAATAGAATCTTTCTCTTACTCTTTCTAGAGCTCTTTTCACGCCAAAGTCCACTCCGGAGGTACCATCGTGCAAGTGCTGCAACACTTCCGGCACTCTGCTTCTCGGCACTATCACTTCAAGTCGTTTCTCAGTGCCATCTTCACACTTCATGCGTCGTTTCAAGATTTTATTTTCAATCACCAAGGAGTCTTACTGCACCCAGTATGCCTTCAGACTTCTACTTGAAATACTAATTTCTTCCCAAGCTGGTCGTCGTCCTTTACTTTTCCACTTAATAATACGTACCAATTCGGCGTCATTATCCTAATCTTCACGTATTTTTTCGGGTTGCTAAGTATCATCAGCTACCGTCATTCTATGGATGACACTTATGTTCTTTTCCATCTTGGAGCAATGATTGCAGTTTACCGAACACGGTCTTCTTGACATCATTGTAAAGACAAACATGCTTTATATCAGTGTCGGAATTTTTTGGACAAGACGCCTCACGAGCGTTACGAGTTTGTTAAGCAAAAAAATGTTTGCGTTAATTGTTTATCGGGGATTCATCGAGCCACGAAATGTTCTTCATAATCTGTTTGTAGAAAGTGCGATAAACCTCACAACATATTGCTACATTTTACAATTTTTAAAAATCATTGACGGGTCAATTAATTAATAAGGCGCCGGTACTACAGTCAAATCAACCATGTGCAAGTACATCAAGTATTAGCAGTTTATTTTCATCGCATTCTTCGAAAACCGTCACTTCGTTGACAACTGCAACTATTGCAATTTGAGATGAGAACGGAAAGATTTAAAAGGTCAGAACATTGTTAGATAACGGTAGCATGGAAAGTTATATGACAAAAACTTGTCGTCAGCGACTTGGCTTACAAAAATCCAACGTTCCCATTAAAGTAAGGTCTAGGTTTAGCTTTCTCACATCCACAATTTGATGTAGTTGTTTATATTGTGCATATTTATGGTAAATTGCCTGCAGTCCAATTAAACACCAACCATTAACGGCATACAGCGGACTTGCCGTTGTCTGATCCTGATTTTGATAAGCCAGGCACAATTGATTTACTTTTGGGTGCAGATGTTTGTGCATACTCATTGTTAAATGAGATTCGTATGGGAATCGTAGACGAACCAGTCGCGATTCATATCAAATTTGGGTGGGTTCTTACAAGGAAAATCATTTCTCCTGCAGCAGATAGTACTTCATTATGTGTACTAATAGAACCCTTGGATACTCTAGTTCATCGGTTTTGGGAGCTGGAAGGTATTCCAGATGTCCACAAGGTTTCTTCTGCAGAAGAAGCTTGTGAGCAGCATTTTTTGACAACACACTCTACAAACGAGCAGGGTCGTTTTATAGTGTCACTTCCATTTAATGGTCCGGAACCTATTTTTTGGTATTCTCGGAAAGTCGCACTTTGTAGGTTTTTGACATTGAAAAGACGTCTACAAAAAGACTCTCCACTGTATATAATGTACAGGGAGTTTATGCAATATTATTTACAAAATGGCCACATGTCACTCATTCCTTCTAGCATGAAGGAATCATCGCATTATTCGACAGAATATAACATTCCGCATTATGCGGTTATTAAACCAGAAAGTAACACAACAAAATTTAGGGTAGTCTTTGACGCTTTGACAACTACTCTTATTGACGGATCTTTTAATGACCATTTGCTTGCCGGTCTTTCCTTACAAAAAGATATCTTGGCTTTACTTTTGCATTTTTGCTTACATCCGATTGTCATCACTGCAGACATCAAACAGATGTATCGACAAATTCTGATTTCTCCGGAACACCGGAAATTTCAAAAAAATTGTTTGGAGGTCTAATCCTACAGAACCTATTTCAAATTTTATACTATATAAACCTATGGTGTCAAATCAGCACGGTATTTGGCATTGCGTGTTATCCAAGAATTGGCCCGTCTTGAATCATCAAACTTTCCTTTAGCTGCTAAGGCTTTGAAATCCGATACATATGTTGACGATGTCGTGACGGGGTCACAATCGGTTGAAGACGCACAGCAGTTGATTTTGGAATTAGACAAACTGAGCTTGTTGGGTAGATTTAGGTTGCGTAAATGGAACATAATGTATATGACGTAATTAAAGTAGTACCTTAATCGGCTAGGTATCAACAGACATTTTCATTCGAAGATTCAACTAATCTCTGGCAAAAAATTTTGGGCCTTCAGTTGCATCCGTCATTGGGCGAATTTTTTTATGTAGTAAATCCGGTGAATCGGATTTGTACTAAAAGACACATGGTTTCAGAAATAGCGCGGATCTTTGATCCCTTGGGCTTGACACCGTTGGTGTTTTTTGCAAAACACCTTATTAAATATTTATGGATTCGGGGCATCGATTGGGATGACGACCCTCCTGTTGATGTCACTGTCAAATGGAAGGATCACCTTGATCAATTATCAGAATTGTCTAAGGTGAAAATTTCTCGGTGGATTTTGTCTGATAACTGTCTGGAATTTCAGTTGCATGGGTTTTGCTACGCTTCCGAACAAGGATACGCCGCAGTAGTTTATTTTAGAATGGTAGACACAAATGGTTATATCAAAGTTTCATTGGTATGTGCAAAATCAAAGGTTGCACCTACCTAACGCATTTCTGTGCTTTGGCTAAAATTATCTGCCGCGGTACTTTCATCAGATTTGATTGAGTTCTTGTTTAATATTTACATGGTTCGACTAAAGTTATCGATTTTGCGTGGTAACATTCTACAGTGGCTTTATCATGGATTTGATCGCCTTCTTACCATTGGAAAACTTTCATTATTAAAAGAATTTTACACATTCAAGATCAAATTTCTTCTGGGTCTTGGAACTATATCAAATGTCAAGATAATTCAGTGGATTGTGCCTCTCGGGGTTTACTAGCCACGGGCTTAGTAGACCATCGTTTATGGTGGTCCGGTCCTATTTGGCTTTCTTTTCCACAATCAGATTGACATGTGAGTAAATTTTCTGAAGTGGATTCAACACTTATGGATTTGGAAAAGAGAATTATCTTATTGAATATTATCATTTCGGATCATTCTCTTGATCTCTTATTAAACAAATTTTCTGATATAAATAAAGTTTGTCGCATTATATGTTATGTTCTTCGTTTCATTCGCATTTTTAGACTCCCTGTGGATCTCGTTTCAAACGCATCGCAAATCATTTCAAGTTAACAACAACAAGTTGCGCTTTATTTATTGGTTAAAAAAGTTCAATTAGAATTCTTTTATAAGGACATAGAGAATATTGAAAAGAGGAGAACCATTAGCAAACAGCTTAGACTCCTTAGCCCATTTTTGTACAGACATGGTTTACTCAGGGTGTACAGTTGCCTTCGAAAGTCTAATTTACCTTATGGGGAAAAGTTTCCACTCTTATTACCTCGTACTCATCGTTTGACAGATCTCGTTGTTTTGGACTGTCATCAAAAATATTGACATCCTGTTCTTAGAACAACCCAATTTCTTTTAACGCAATATTTTTGGATTTTGGCCGCAAAAAAGGCTGTTCGAAAATGTCTAAAGGCTTGTATCATTTGTTTTCGTATAATACTAATTCCCTATCCCCCCTCTGAGCGACCTACCAGCAACCCGCACCTTTTTGGGTAAAGCTTTTCTCCACACTGGGGTTAATTTTGGTGGACCGTTCGCAATTACCATGAGCCGTACCCGTGGTTCAAAGTCACTAAAGTCCTATCTTTGTTTGATCGTTTGTTTTGGAACTAAAGCTCTGCACTTAGAGCTAGTTTCAAATTTGTCCTCATCTGCTTTTATATCTGCATTGATGGGTTCCATTGCTAGCCGTGGTAAATGTGCCAAAATCTACTGTGATTGCGGCACAAATTCACTGGTGCTGCCCGTAAACTGGCAGAACTTATTCAACATGTTGCTACCGCAGAGGGTATTGAATTTATTTTCAATCCCCCGTCAACCCCTCACTTCGTAGAGTTGAGGTAGGCAGGCATCAATTCAGTTAAGAGTCATCCCAACAAGATTATCGGTGCTTCAAATTCTCTCGTATGAGGAATTTAATACCGCACTAATTCAAATTGAGGCCATACTTAATTCTCGTCCGTTGCGTTCATTGAGTACAAGTCTGAAAATTAGAGTTTCTTGGCTCGTATGATTTTGTGGAAGTTTTTTGTAATATATCTGATTGGTTTCCAGTATGATTGTTAGGATGAAAGAGATTCTTGAAGGTTTGAGAGCTGAGGGAGTGGAAATTGGTTCTCAGGAAGGTGTTTATGTGGAAGAAGCGACAAAGGAGAATCCTGAGATAAAGGAAGGACAGACTGCGAGAGACTCAGGAATCAAAAATAATGGCTCTCTTATTAAGTCTAAATCAAAATATGCAGGAACAAAAAAAATAAGTGAATGTACTGAAAAAAGCATGAAAGAAACGAAAGAGAATATAAATTAAATGCATACAAATTTGATAAAAATACTAAAGAGTTACGAGCAGAATTTGGGGAGAATGTTGCAAAATTGGGGGAAAGTTTAAGATTAGAAAGTGAAAAGAACGAAAAGAAATTAAGGAAATGAGTAAAAAACTAACTTTGGGCTTAAAAAAACAAAAACCATAGAAAAAAAAAAATTTGGAATTAGAAGAAAAGTGGTACAAATTTTAGAAAATGTGGATGACGTCAAAGAAGAAATTGTTCAAATAAAAGCGAATCAGAATGCAAGTGAGAAACAAACAGATGGGAAAATTAAAAAGTTAGAACAAAAAGTAAATAAAATAGAGGAAAGCTGCCAAGCGGGACTTAAAACTTTTAGAAACAATTTGAGAAAACTTTAAACAGACTTGGAGGAAAAGTTTGAGAATTTAGAAGACAGAGTTAAAAGTATTCATGTTGGGGAACCGATGCGGTGGAGTTTAACAAGTGTTCCGTTGGAACAACACTCAATAATTTATGGTAATAATAAACTAAACTCTAAGATATTTTTAAATAGCCTGAAAACTTTAACACAATGGAGTTGGGATAAATACACAAAGTTAAATATTATGAGGTGCATATTGAAAGGGAGTGCAGAAATATGGTTTGGATTAATTGAAAGTGAGTTGAGTTCTTTTAAAGATTTTGAGATTAAAATTTTAAAACATTTCTAGGGGTGACAATCGGCAATTTAAAGTTGGAGATAATTTATTGATTAACAGGTATAGTAGTGATTCAGGCATGACAGGAGTCTGCCATCAACAAATGTATTGCTGCCAATCAACTTGATCCTCCTTTAGAGGACAAGCAAATTATTAAATATTTAGCAGGACACTTTGAAACGGAGGTAAGGCAATGCATAAGCTTACAGAATATTATTGATAGAGATGTATTTTTGGAATATCTTCAACGTTTTGATGAGATCAAAAATTATTGGCCGATCACCCTTACAAGCGTGGTAATAAAGGATGGGTAAATTATTCACCTATTAATTAAAAAGGATAGTGTATTTGTTACCAAAGAATAGGTAAAAATTTTACTTTTTAAGTAACCTACAGGAGAAATTTTCAGCATGAACTGGAACTGTGAATTGGTTTATAGACTGTTTTGTACGGAAGAAAATGTTTTTGAATGAATAGATGTTTTCTTAAGATTGCTGTGTTTTATTTCATTTTGTAAATTCCATAGTATTACTTACGTTAAGCTAGTCCGGCAACGAAAAGGAAAGGAAGGTATGAAAATAATTTCAAATTTCCAACCCAAAACATAGCAATATATATATATATATATATATATATATATATATATATATATAAATTGCTGCGAAAGTCCTTGCTACTACTACTACGGCCCCACTATTTGAAACTTCATTAATTGCTGCGATCTTCGAGGCTGATGAAGTGTTGATATGCTGTGCCTGAATCGCTTAAAAAGGAAACACATGCCAGGACAGTTCAACTGCTTTCTGCAATTTAACTACCACACAAACAAAAAAAATAGCTGCTACGGTAAATCACATACATTTGTTACATGCGCATAAAAAAACAATATACACGCCAAATTACAATTAAAATCCTCGTTTACACATTATTTATACATTATATACAACTCTTGATAAAATAATACATTTTGGGATTAATAATTTCTCAGATTAATTATTTCCTATTGATTATCCAAGAAAGTAACAGGGCTTTTCCACATGTTTTACTCTAACCTAGGTTTAATAAGAGCTCTTAGTAACCATAACCTCTCGTGCTGCTTTTTGCACATCAAACAGCAAAAAGTCCCTTTTCTTTTGTACAAACAAATATTACCAAGATCGTAACCCTTTTTCTCTTAATATAAATTTCCACATAAAAGTACAGTAAAAGAATACAATATAAAAAAAATTCAATCAATAACTCTTTCCAATTTTGTCCTTTTGTTCGTAAATTATACCCACAATGCACAAAAATCATTGAACACCAGTTTATACACATAGGTAATAAAAACAACAGTTAAAGCAACAGTTACCCGGAAACTATTTTTGCCTACGGCCTACTACTATTCCCTCAGAGACTGCGGCATACAGGAACACCATCTTGACTTGCACTAACCATAACTGCCAGCAGCAACCCTTTAACCATGACATCAACTTATCTACCACACTGAAGATGCATCCAAATTCCTCAAGCTCCGTAACTAATACCATTGAATGTTGAGACACACCCAAATTGATTAACCACTGATATCTACTCCAACTCCATTTGTATGCTTTTGCACACTTAGTGCAAATTAAAATAAAACAATCTTTACTTACGTAAAATACTCTTTTATTGTACTCGTTAACGTATTTTATACTTGTAGCCATCAGCTGATTGTATTAAGTGAAAGCTTTTCACTATTCGAACTCGGAGACTCAGAAGAACTAAGAGAGCTCCACAACAACCTGTTGGGGTCTATATCTTGTTTCTCATCCCACAAAAGCCTGTCAATTCTATCAACTTTTCTCAATACAAACATTCACTTCCACGTAAAACTTTCAACCGTTCACAGTTCTTAAAATTCCACTAAACAAACAACTCCAACGGCTACCGTTTTCCAGTAATATTCTAACGTACGTTCAAAATTTCTTGTAATTTCTCTAACCGCCACGATTTTTCAAAACATTTGCTTGAAATTCCAATTAACGATCTTAACCCATACTCTTACTCGGCTTGTTTCCCCGTATTCAAAACATCTTTCACCAATCACGTTGTGAATATTTAAACCCCAACTGACAAAGTCAACATTTAATACGTCCCTAATGCAACAAGTGTAGTATCTATCTCTCTCCAGCCTACGCCCCAAAATTGCCTCTCTTTTACTTTGTACTCACTCCACTTTGTATAATCATCTCTTTGTTATCACTCCATTATCTTATATTCCTAACACGTGTTATCCTCATCTCATTCTAACATACACGCTAAAGCAACCATCCTTTACTTCATCTGCCTTCCCCGTTGTCAACGAACGTTAAGCGTTCAATCTACACCTATCTCACTTGTACCGATTTTATTTAATACTCCCTCTTTATTTTCTTGTTGACAAGTTGAATTTGTAACCGATAAAAGTTATCTACTCATTTCACCTATAAATCTATTCAATTGACACCGATAACCAGTACTACCTAGAATTTGCTGTTGTTTGTTCAACGCTCCTTAAAATATACGGGGAAAACTGAAGACGGTTACATTCGTTTATTATTTTAGTGTTACTAGGAAAAGCTTCGACAACAGCTTCAAACTTTGAACAAATATAATACGCAGAAACTAAAACGGTTTTAAATGCTAAAGCACTTGACATTATACATCCACCTTTGTTGTAATGAAATATGAAGTTTAAATTGTTTTACAATATGAAATTTAGATGTTCGCTTCTTCCCCTACATATTCCTTTACTTAAATACGATTGTTGAAGTATATTTATAACTATCAAATTTGAAAACACTATCTTATATACACTATACCTTATGAATATATACATCCGCAGGCTTATGAAAATTAACTAAAATATTACTAATTTCTACACTAACGATTTGAAAAGCGTTTTCAAATTGTACTTTGTTGTTTTTACATGTTAAATAACAAAATAAATTGCAAAATGAATACTAATACTCACAGTAATATATATATATATATATATATATATATATATATATATATATATATTGCTGTGAAACCTCTTGAATTACCTGGTCTGTTGATTTTCTTCTGTTAATCGCCTCGGCTGCTCCTCTAGATAGCTTTCATCCTCATACATAAAAAACAAACACATTCCTACCACAAACATCAACGTCAACTCTATTTACATCAATATTCACAATACATTAAAATTTCAAAATTAATATTCAGCATAAATTTTAATATCGGAAAATTTCAAAATTAAATTTATGTTCATTTTAATGTGCATCCAGAATTAAAGTCCTTGTAGGATGCCTACTAATTACTATAACAATATATGCAGAGTACAAAGGAGCATCTACCACCCTTTACGTTAATTAACCAGGTTCGTCTAATTGAGCTCAAAGACATACCCATATTTTTATCATAATCCAGAACATCAATACTAAATACCCTTTCTACTTAAACAAGCAAATTTCACCTTAAAATTAAAATATTATTGTTAGTACAATTTCACTACTGTTCATTTTAAATAAACAAATTAGAAAGTTATTCAACACACACCAACATCTCAAAGTTCAAACAAAATAGTATAATTTACCTGAAGGTTACTTGCACTCGTAGCTTCAATATACATCGTCCCTTTTGTTAATCACACCATTCCAACTGGGTTATATTTACGGCTTCTGATTCTCAACGCTTTAAAAATTTTTCTCCATCACCATTTATTTAAAGTTGTTTCAGGGCTTTTCCGGAACTAATCTGTGTATATCTGAACCTTGTTTTGTGGATCCAGACCCGTTTATGCACCATTTAAGTATTAATACCCCCAAAAAATAACAAAGAACTTCATACTTCTTTCGCCAATATACGCCAAAACTGCCTACTTTTGTGTATATATTTGTCGTTGTAAATTTTTACCAATTGGTACAGTGATACTAAACTTTATTACCTTGTATCTTCTTTTCTAAGTGCACTAACGTACATTCATTGTAACACGTAAAGAACAAGCTGTTTTAAATCACATAATATTCGAGCAAACTGTTTAAATTATTTAATATTAAAACGGGAAAACTAAAAAGCACTGTATAACGCGTTCAATCAAGTCGAAGATCTAAGAGAGCTTGTTTATATTCACCTCGGTATATATAGAAGTTAGCCTGTCTGTCGGTCTGTTCCCCGAAACGGCCAGTTTCTAGAATTTCGTCATTCTATGTTCTCATTCCGTCGCCTGTGCGTCGGTTTTTACGAATTTTGCACTCGCCAGTTGAAAATCTCAGAAATTCTCACACGGCACGCAAACATGTCCGAGAATAACTAATTAATTTTGTACAGAAATTGTTGTTTCTACCTTTCATATGTGCATCTTATTTTCAACCAATCGTGACCCTCGTGACGTTGCTCATATCACGCCTTTAAGTATTAGTGTCTTTGTCTTACGCACATTATCTTTCCTTCTCTAACCTGTTCTTAGTGGTGCAAATTGATATTCCTTACTATCGATTATTTCAGTCCATGTGGACTATCTGGGTTAAATAACCCCGTATCGCGCCTTCCCGTGAATATTAAGCCCCGGTTTCTCCAAGATTCTTTGTAACCATTAATTATCTGCAAAATTTACGCAGAATGAGCTTTTTAAACTACGCAGGTGTTCAAACATAATATTAATTCTCAGAGCTTTATTTTCTGGTATTATAATCCTGGATTTTCACAGACTTTTATGCTTATTATTAATAATGGTTTAATTAACTCCAATTAAAATTGACTTCTATCCTTTCATTTTTAACGAATACAAATTAAATATTAATTATTATTTGTACACTTTGTTTAATACCGGTTACTTAAAATAAGGTTAATTAATATAAATTTTGCACGTAATTTCCATTTGTTGCTTTCCTCGGAATAAATACATTACACGTAGAGCTTGTTAATACTGTTTCTTTTGATATAAAGCGTCTTGTACATGATTTAAATCTCTTATTTTTACTGAAACGAATGAATTTTTATTCTCCACGGTGTTTTAATAAAGCGTATTATCTAATAAAATTCCTTATACACGGTGATTAAAATTATTTTATGTAATTCATTAATTTTCTACCCTGGTCTAAATATGAGTATTTTCCCCCTATTTGAATACAAATAATCCCACTTATTTGAATGCAAATATAAAGCATTTAGACTGCCAAAAAATATTTAGAAAAAAAAATTGCCTATCTCTCTCTATCCTTATCTATCTAACTTACCTACTTTGTCTCCAATCCAAAAAAAATATTTACACCTACCTATATCCCTATCCTATTCCTAATTTTTACTCTATTCCTAACTCTCCACTAATCTTATATGAAATATCTATACTTAACCTATCTTATTTTCTTCCTACATTTACTCTTTATTATCATCCTAAACCTATTCCTAATTATCTCTTATATTTATCCTATACCTAGCTTTATTTTCTATAACTATACTAAAATTCACCTATCTCTATTCTTTGTTCATCAAGTTATTTAAATCTAACTCTCTTCTTCACCCTCCAAGTCTTTCTTCTCACCATCCTAATACTCTTCATCCCTATCTCTCCCCCTTCTATATCTATACTTAACATCCCTGTTATCTCACATACAATAAACTTATCATCCCTATTATCCTTACTCTTAAATATTACTTCTTCTTCAGTCCCTACACTTGTCTGTTTCTCATTTATTATTGTTTTCTTCCTTTCTGCCGACAAACCAACCGACACTACCTTACAATTATCGATTTTTCCCTCTACGGAAAATCCTATGTACCTCCTAGAATTCTTATGTAATGGAATCCGCCAGAATGAATCCCTTAAATCTACTTGATTAAAAACAAACTTGCCATCTTTACTTAATTTCGCCTTCACCTGCTCCTGATATGCTGCTTCTACCCCCACTACTTCTGCATGTTTTTGTATTAAAGCTTGAACCTCTACTTTCCTTTCCTCTGGACATCTTATTGTGTTGATCTGTTTACCTTCATCATCCTCTACCTCTACTACATTAATACTAAACCCCGTGTCATCCTCTGTGACTTCATAACTGCCCTTCCATGGCACTGCCCTATCTTTAATCCTTACTACCTTCCTTTCCATATCTATCAAAACCCTAACTTCATCATACAGTCAACACCTAAAATGCTCTGAAACTTCAGTCCAGGTACAATTACAAACTCCTGTTCACAGCTTAACTCTCCTATATCTATCCTAAGCACCACAACACTATTTACTACAGCAAACTTCTTTTTATTTGGAGCTACTAAATGGCTACGCTTTATAGGCATAATTCTATCACAAACCTTATCCCTAATTTTGCTGACGAATTCCTCCGATATTAAACTCGCCTCTGCCCCTGTATCAAGTAATACTTCTACATTATTCTCAAAAATTTCTAAATTAATAATTGGCAAACATAATTTTCCTTAGTTTCTGGCTCTACTTCCTCCTCAATTTTGAAAAATTCACGTGGATGTTCATATACATTTACACTGAAATCTAGTGGTCTGTCGCGTTCTAAAAATCCTGTCCAGGTCTGTTTTCCCTACTCGGTCCTGGTCTAGCCGTCACCTCCGCGTATGTCCTAGGCGTTTCCACTCGTTCCGTGTCTGTATTAGCAGTCCCGCTCATGTCTGGTGAACTATTCATTCTGGTAGGTCCCGGTCTCGGTGCAGGTCCCTTCCTAAACTATTACTCCTAACATATGGTCGTCTCTGTTCCCAATTCTGTCGCTGGTATCCGTAACTATTCCCCCGTCTAGCGTAGTTGTCCCGTCTATTGTCAAACCTAACTGTGTTGATCTGTCTTTCCCTGTTATCCCGAGGTCGTCCACTACTTACGTCGTCGTACCTCTGCAAGTATTCTAGAAACATTTCTCTGTCCACTATGTTCTGTAGTGCTACGTGTTGTCTTATGTCTACCTCGAAGTGTCGTGATAAATACTTAATAATTTGTCGGTCCGTCAGTGGTGGGTTCAGTTGCTTTGCTATGCTATACTTGCGTATAGCATATTGCTCCCTACTTCCTGAAAATTCTCCCTTAAATTTCCATGTGATTAAGTCGTCTCGTACCTGGTCTTGTCTGTGGTCACTCCAGTAGTGCTTTAAAAATTTGTTTTCAAAGTCCTGATACGTGTCTATGTCCTGTCCTACTAAATTGTACCACGCTTCCGCATTGTCCTTTAATAAAGCCTTTATCGTATTCAGTTTAGTCTGTTCGTCAAATAAATTTCCCACTAGATTTCTTACGCTATTAATAAAAATTTGTGGATTTACCCTGTTATCGCCATAAAACTTCATGTGTTGGTCCAATGATACTCCACCTGTAGAAAATCTGGGACCATCCCCCGTTAAATTTGACATGTTGTATTTAATACTACTAACTTCGCGTTCTACCCTGCCTAACTGATCCCTACATGAGTCTGTCACTTCAGTCATTTTTATATTAATCTCTTCTTCACAAAAAATGCGTACTTCGGACCTTAAATGTCCCATTTCCTGTCGAAGACCTGTAATATCACGCTCATTTTTATCAACCCGATTTTCTACTTCCCCCAGTTTCACGGTAAGACTATTTTAAATTCTGAAACTTCTTTATTCGTCTTATCTATTTTCTCACTTAGGGTTTCCCTAACTCCTGTTAATGTCTCATTCATTCGGTCAACTTTCCTATTCGATTCAGCACTCATTTCTCTAATCTCCTCAAACTTCCTATTAGCTTCTTCCCTACTCGATCTCATTTCCTCTAGCATTCGCATCATCATCTCGTTTCCTTGATCCCCTGATTCCGTCCTCGACTGATCTCTACTGCCTCCAGCTTCTTCCATTTTCGAATTTTTCCCACACAATGCACTATCGTCACTTCCAATTTCCACTCCTTGACTCCTTAACCACTCTTTTCTCTGCATACGTTCTAATCACTCACACACACTCTAAAATACTCTTAAATTTATACACACACAGAAACTCTCTCTCTCAGATCGCCAGTTTCCTGGAATAAAATCACAAAAATTTTATTTGGAACTCGAGCCTCACTCTTGGGTCGCCAAGAATGCTGTGAAACCTCTTGAATTACCTGGTCTGTTGATTTTCTTCTGTTAATCGCCTCGGCTGCTCCTCTAGATAGCTGTCATCCTCATACATAAAAACAAACACATTCCTACCACAAACATCAACGTCAACTCTATTTACATCAATATTCACAATACATTAAAATTTCAAAATTAATATTCAGCATAAATTTTAATATCGGAAAATTTCAAAATTAAATTTATTTTCATTTTAATGTGCATCCAGAATTAAAGTCCTTGTAGGATGCCTACTAATTACTATAACAATATATGCAGAGTACAAAGGAGCATCTACCACCCCTTTACGTTAATTAACCAGGTTCGTCTAATTGAGCTCAAAGACATACCCATATTTTTATCATAATCCAGAACATCAATACTAAATACCCTTTCTACTTAAACAAGCAAATTTCACCTTAAAATTAAAATATTATTGTTAGTACAATTTCACTACTGTCCATTTTAAATAAACAAATTAGAAAGTTATTCAACACACACCAACATCTCAAAGTTCAAACAAAATAGTATAATTTACCTGAAGGTTACTTGCACTCGTAGCTTCAATGTACATCGTCCCTTTTGTTAATCACACCATTCCAACTGGGTTATATTTACGGCTTCTGATTCTCAACGCTTTAAAATTTTCTCCATCACCATTTATTTAAAGTTGTTTCAGGGCTTTTCCGGAACTAATCTGTGTATATCTGAACCTTGTTTTGTGGATCCAGACCCGTTTATGCACCATTTAAGTATTAATACCCCGAAAAATAACAAAGAACTTCATACTTCTTTCACCAATATACGCCAAAACTGCCTACTTTTGTGTATATATTTGTCGTTGTAAATTTTTACCAATTGGTACAGTGATACTAAACTTTATTACCTTGTATCTTCTTTTCTAAGTGCACTAACGTACATTCATTGTAGCACGTAAAGAACAAGCTGTTTTAAATCACATAATATTCGAGCAAACTGTTTAAATTATTTAATATTAAAACCGGAAAACTAAAAAGCACTGTATAACGCGTTCAATCAAGTCGAAGATCTAAGAGAGCTTGTTTATATTTACCTCGGTATATATAGAAGTTAGCCTGTCTGTCGGTCTGTTCCCCAAAACGGCAAGTTTCTAGAATTTCGTCACTCTATGTTCCCATTCCGTCGCCTGTGCGTCGGTTTTTACGAATTTTGCACTCGCCAGTTGAAAATCTCAGAAATTCTCACACGGCACGCAAACATGTCCGAGAATAACTAATTAATTTTGTACAGAAATTGTTTTTTCTACCTCTCATATGTGCATCTTATTTTCAACCAATCGTGACCCTCGTGACGTTGCTCATATCACGCCTTTAAGTATTAGTGTCTTTGTCTTACGCACATTATCTTTCCTTCTCTAACCTGTTCTTAGTGGTGCAAATTGATATTCCTTACTATCGATTATTTCAGTGCATGTGGACTATCTGGGTTAAATAACCCCGTATCGCGCCTTCCCGTGAATATTAAGCCCCGGTTTCTCCAAGATTCTTTGTAACCATTAATTATCTGCAAAATTTACGCAGAATGAGCTTTTAAACTACGCAGGTGTTCAAACATAATATTAATTCTCAGAGCTTTATTTTCTGGTATTATAATCCTGGATTTTCACAGACTTTTATGCTTATTATTAATAATGGTTTAATTAACTCCAATTAAAATTGACTTCTATCCTTTCATTTTAGCGAATACAAATTAAATATTAATTATTATTTGTACACTTTGTTTAATACCGGTTACTTAAAATAAGGTTAATTAATATAAATTTTGCACGTAATTTCCATTTGTTTCTTTCCTCGGAATAAATACATTACACGTAGAGCTTGTTAATACTGTTTCTTTTGATATAAAGCGTCTTGTACATGATTTAAATCTCTTATTTTACTGAAACGAATGAATTTTATTCTCCACGGTGTTTTAATAAAGCGTATTATCTAATAAAATTCCTTATACACGGTGATTAAAATTATTTTATGTAATTCATTAATTTTCTACCCTGGTCTAAATATGAGTAATATATATATATATATATATATATATATATATATATATATATATATATATATTATATTCATCAAACCATGGACAGACAACGTTAATAACAAACAGGTTATAGAAAGAGTGGGGAATTAAGATATCTGTGAAAAACAAAAAAGGTAGGAGAAATAGATAGACAAGATAGGTTCTAAGGCATTTTTGGGGAAAAGTGCAGGATATATTACAAGCAGAGATAGGAAAAAGAGAGAGAGGTAGGTCTAGAATAAACTAATGCACGCAGATAGTAAAAAATGCAGACTGGAAATTTTAGGGGAATGTGTAGGTTAGCTCCGAATAGGAAAAAATGAGGAGTCGCGTCTAACTAGTTCTAGGACTTAAGACCTAATGATGATGATCTTTATCAAAAAATAAATTATAGAGCTTGTATCATTCGTTTCTCCATAATCTGGCATCGCGCTCTACACGACTTGTATTGTTTCTTAAATTACAGAAGAGTTGTATAACCATTTATAGTGACGTCAGTACTTTCTACATTGTGGCTGAGACTAAGGATAGAGTGGTCACTTTTAAATAATGATGAAAATCAATGTATAAGCGTAAAAAACTTCCTCGCACCATAAAATCTGGTCTTTACTATAAAAGAAAATATTACCATTTAAGAACTAGACAAGTATATTCACCAAATCACAATAAACTAAACAAATTAATAATGGTTTCAAGTTTTGTTTTAGCCCAATTGCGATAGCGACGGTAATAGATTGGTATAGAAATCAACCCGGAAATGTAAAACTTAATAAGGGCACTATTCAGATTACACGCCTTCGTATGAAGAACTCGGGTCCCATGAGTGTTTGTCTTAATTATTGGCAGAGAGCGCGACAAGCTAGTCATTTCATTAAACATAGGTCCCGGAGGCATTGCATCTCATCAGACCAAGCTTAATCCTGCTGCTGTTGGTATTACGTTACCAATAAGGGATTGTGTTGACAGGACATTTGTCCAAACACCACTTCAGTTTCCAATAAAGCAATACAAAGATTGATTCAACATGTCTGTATTTTCAGTGACAATTATTAATACGCGTTATTATTGCAAGCGCAGTTTTAAGCATTCGTATGAATTATGCGGCCCGACGCTCTTGTGGTCGGTTCTCTTTATTAAATGCAGACAATTAAATACAGTATTTCAACAAGTATATCAATAACATTTGGGTTTCTTTATGACAGTAAAATTTCAATACATGTTATTAGATGGATTTGGGAAACCTTCTGTGGCGCTGTTATCAAACAGTAATAGCAACTTTGGTATGGCTCATAAAAGTCGGTAGCTTGATCTTGGGCAGTCGTTGAATCATTTATCAGCTTTTACCTAGCCCCCGAGCCTTATGTGCACTGGTCAGTAGGTGCTAGCATACATACTTACATTCTGCCGACTGAGTTACAGAATTAGGGTAGCTCTGAAACTGTTAGGAATAATGGGAGGGTGAGGACTATAAACACACTTTCTTTTTCTGTATTATACAGTTACGACTTAAGTTTTTACTTCATTGTATAATAATTTAAGTGCATTACTGTTCAATGAATTGTTGAACAAAATCCCACAGCAGAAGCTTTATAATATTGGTCATATTAATAAGATAAGGAGTCTGTACATAGGATATAAGTAGCAATTGTGGTCACTTTATGTGAAATTTCAAATCAGTTTAGAAATTTTAGAATAACTTAATAAAGCTCTGCTGATGACGTGCTTAGATTAAGCTTTGAAGTCATTAAAGAATGAAATCTTATAAGAAAAAGTTAAAAATTTAATCAATATTAACAAAATTAAACATTATTACACAAATGCCACTTTCCAGTATTGTGCCTATCTCTAGTTACAGGTGCTTCAAAAAGGGCGCAACTCTATAATTAAGAAGATAGAGATTAGGCATACGAAAACTTTTATTTCTCTCTCATGTCTGTTAGCAACACTACTCAAGGTTAACAGCTGTTAACAGTTGAAATGTCTTTCTCGTGCATCGATGCAATTCCAGTATCTATATGTCGTTTTCCATGCACGAACGTGTGTTTATTATTGAAACTTATTGTGCGTATAAATCTTACAAACGAGTGACCGACGAGTTTCAGTTAAAATTTACTAATTGTATAGTTCCTAATAAGTCGACAATATTGCATTGATTCATAAATTTCGTGAACCTTGAATGTACCTGGGTTGCAATTCTCTATTCTGTAAGAATACGTTTTATTATTAGTTAATTATTCGATTAAAATATTTGTATCTGAAGCATCAAGGTAAATGCTTTAGCGACGGTAGAAATGAGTTCAACCAAATACTTTTGTGATAGAAAATATACTATGGCATCTATCGCGTGCGTTCCTGCATCAACTTTCTTTGGTTAAAGTTGAGTTATTTTTTAAAGGCCTTTTTTTGATTTGGTATCAGAAACTTCTTAGTTTATACTATTTAAGTGGCAGAAAATACAAAAAAGGTAAGATATATTATTTCTGTCCAAAACATCTTTTATTGGAATAGTAGAGTGTTTGTACCGGTCCTGAAACCACATTTCCTCCAGAATCCCACATTTTCCTCACACATCTGGACCAATTTACATGTAAATTCCCATAAGGAGGAAATGTGAGAGATGAATCTCCTCCTGTTCTCTCCTTGCTCTCCTCCTTGCTCGGACATCCCAACATCAACCATTTTGATTACGTCACACCCGCATTCTTTCCACCCACGAGATAAATCTATATTGTTTGGTATCATTTAATATTAGAATTTTCTCAGCTACCCGAATCTCTAGGAATTTCTGAGATTGCATCATCCCCAGGGAGCTACCCACATTTTAATATTTTTTACCGCTAACATTCAGTACTAAATAGTTTTCTTTGACTAGCCATTGCATCTTTCGAGATAAACCTATCTTGTTTGGTATCAATTAATATTAGAATTTTCTCAGCTACCCGAATCTCTAGGAATTTTCCAGATTGCATCATCCCCCAGGGAGCTACTCTCATTTTAAATTTTTTTGCTGGTAGCGATTTTTGCCCGTCCTTATAAATTTTTTAGACATGCAATACATCACATTAGTCTAGAATTTTACACAGAATTTGAATCTTCAAACAGATTTAAAATCGCCCCACCCCCCTGCAAAGTTATACCCCTTTAAAGTCCTGAACCTCTAAATTTTGCTCTTTCCTCTATAAGCAAACCTAACAAATAGTTTTCTTCGACTAGCCATTTTTACCCACGAGATAAACCTATCTTGTTTGGTATCAATTAATATTAGAATTTTCTCAGCGACCCGAATATCTAGAAATTTCGTAGATTGCATCATCCCCCAGAGAGCTACCCCAATTTTAAGATTTTTTGCTGGTAGCGATTTCTGACCGTCCTTATAAATCAAATTAGTCTAAAATTTTATGCAGAATACGAATCTGCAAACAGATTTGCAATAGGATCATCCCCTGCAAAGTTATATCCCTTTAAAGTCCTAAACCTTTAAATTTTGCTCTTTGCTCTATAAGCAAACCTAACAAATAGTTTTCTTCGACTAGCCATTGCATCTTTTAAGATAAATCTATATTGTTTGGTATCAATTAATATTAGATTTTTCTCAGCTACCCGAATTTTTAGGAATTTTTTAGATAGCATCACCCCCCCCCCCCAGGGAGCTACCCTTATTTTAATATTTTCCGCTGCTAGCGATTTCTGGCCGTTCTTATAAATTTTTTAGACATACGACACATCAAACTAACCTAGAATTTTACGCATTTCCCGAAAAATCTAAAACCGCGGGGATTTTATAAATGAGTTCTTTATAAGTCATAAGTGTTTAATATTTAAAACCATTTTCAAGCAGTAATGTACTGTTTCTAGAATATTCAAAACCGCGGCTTTTTCAGATTTTAAACAGTTATCAATTTCCGGTTTAACATTTTCCTAATTACTAAGTACGTCACAAATAATTATATGCTCAATGCTAAATATGTACTTTGGAAAATACATTTCGCTTCCAAAACTAATTGCTTTACGATTATGTGAAGTACACGTGAAAGCAGTATATAATTTTCTCTTTATTAATTATATTATTGACTATATGTTTGAGAAATACAAGAAATATATTTCAATGTCGTGCATTAGAAAATTCACGTATAATTGCTTGTAGATTATTAATAACACAATGTACTTTCTAGTACGTCCTCGACTACGTATTTAGGGAAATGCAAACTTCATTTTGTAATACAGATCAATTAACGGTTATTTATTTCAAACCGTATATAACGCGGTCTGATTAGTAAAGCGTATGGTGCTAACCATTTCTACGCCATCGTCGCTAGTAGCGGTAACTCATGCATTTTTATGTCTGTTGCTTCTAAAGTGTGCGGCATAGGTAGTCTTTTCCATTTCGAAATCGCATACTTTACACATAATTCGTGGTTATTTCGACAAAACCCTTTAACAGCTGGCGGAGCTGAACGTTTACGGCTTAATGACATACCGTGCTGTTTTTCCTTGTGTCGCTGTAAGCTGTCCATTCTCGTAAAAGCGATACCGCAAGACATACAGTTTAAGTACTTTGCTGCTGACGGATGTATAAGCTTAACCCTGGACGATGTTACACCACGACATTTGTTCTGGTGCCGTTTGAGAGCATCCCTCCTGGTAAAGTAGACGTGTCAGGGCTCGCATTTAAAAACGTTTGCAGGTACCATTTTAGTACAAAACAAAATCCGCAGTATATGACTTTGGTAAAACTTGTAAGCGAACTAACTTATAAACTAAAAAGTTTACTCTTGCGTAGCTGCTTTAAGCTCCATATAGAATGCAAACCGAAAATTGCCGAAGACACTCGAAGAGTGCACAAGCGCGATCACTAAACCAATTAGCATTAATACCGAGTATTCTGTGCTTTCGTAGGTTGCTCATTTCCTAGAACCAAATCTTCCGCATAGCGGTCGGTAGCACGTAATTATTTCTAGAACCGGTCAGTACTCGATATCTCCCAAATAGAAAATTAGATGCTCGATGTCTTTCAACTTCCGATTCCCTCGAAAAAGGTAGAAAAAAACTCGGGCAATCATCCATCTGACTTATACTTCGACCCGCACCCGTTCTGATAATTTCCAAACATTTTTCAAACGACAATGGTCTCAGAATTTTTAAACCTCCAAGGGATCTATAAGTCATGATCAACTACACATCCGAGCTACCCGTAAACTAACAGTGCGCTGTATAATACATGCATATCCCTTCTCTGCGCTACAGCTATTCTTGTAGTTGCTTGAAAAAGTCAGTAGCCTTTTTAACTGCTAGGACCGCTGCAAAGCACCATTCTATACTTTCTTTAAAAGTATATATAGCACATCGCGCACTTTTTTGTCTGATAATTAAATTTTGCTTATGTAGGCTTTTACACTTTCGCATATTTAAACAGCTAATATGATCGATTAACCACTTTCGATTATTCTAACGGGAACCACCATACATTACGCCACACCGTTCTTCTTGAATCAAACGATCCGATGGGCTTCCACACTAACACCTAACGTATCTTTCCTACTATTTGTTAAACAAGAACTACCGGCATCGCCATGTCCGTATGTGGACGTAAGCAGATGTTTGTGGATGTGTACCAGAATATGTAACCATATACATTAATTAGTCAAAGCTATTTTATTTAGTCCAAGAAAACTACTATTTTTCTAAACTACAATTACTAATCGCCTTTATAGGTTTAACATTTCTACCATTTCCCAATGACTGGTGCTACGTACATGGAAACTTTAATTTCTTATTGGGGATAATCCTTATTCTTCCACGCACTATTGCGTAGTTGCATGCCCACCCCTTTTGGAAATATATGCTCGTTATCGATTGTAGCATCCGCGGTTTTACTTAACTACACTTCGTGAGACCCCTTTAATCTTTTTAATCGTGTCTTTCTCGCCTACAATACAGTAAGACTTGGCTTTTGTACCAACGAATTCTAATACTAGACCCCCATTAAAGTTGTCTTTGAATTTCTCTACAACTTTTTTGTCGACAAGCGGTATATTGTATTGATAGGTTAGATCAGCGCTGTGGCGCTGACCTAACCTATCAATTTTTCCTTTTATCTAACCTAAGTCCACACTTTATTTTTAATACGAAAACTCATTAAGAAGCAATTTGTGCTAATGGGTTTTTAATGAGAAAACTCATTAAAGAACAATTAGTGCTAATGGGTTTTTGTGAGAAAACTCATTAAAAAGCCATTAAAAAGCAATTAGTGGTTGTCATAAGGGGGCAATTTTTTCGTATTCAATTTAGTATTCGACAGTAGCTGGAACGGTAAACATGAGCGTTCTCCAAGGTGATTAACCTTTCTCAACTTCTTGGGAATAAAGTGAAACAGACAAATGAGCAATTTGGATTATGGCTGTTGGCAGAAAATATGTGCAACAATAATCTGGTGACAGATATTGGTAATATTTGTTATGTCGAAGGCGAACAGATGCTGGCTGGTGGACTACACACGTCAATTACAGAACCATTTTGTGACAATATAATGTTGGTTAAAATTTTCGACCTTTCTGACGCCGAACAAACATCTGCAAACAAAAGGATGTTTATCCTAAAAAAAAAGAAATTTGTGGTGCATTTAACAGCTATCTACGAAGAAAGTTCGACCGATTTGTTTCCGTTAGGCATGGTGTTAAAGCTAAGTTTCCGTTTTATCTGGAAAGCACTTACAAGATGGGCCAGAGAGTAAAAGAAATTATTAGAAGAGAAGACCTCGAATGCATTAATAAAAAATTCCAAAATCCTATATGTTCCATACAAAGTGGAACTAGCAGATGTTAAGTTGGAAACTTTATTGGAGGAACTACCAGATATATTAGACGATCTCGAAAAAGATTATTTCTTTCTTTTTGACATGGATGTAACCCAAGATTTTGCTGGCATATTTAGCAAGATGGAGATGTGTAATTATTTAACTACAAACCATAACTTTTGCTATAAGGGCGAATACGAAGAAAACTGCAATATTTTAGTTGACAACGATAAAACTGTGGGAATTGATTGTTTAACATGGCTAACAACCAAAGCAAGAACTAAGATATACGACAAATTTGTGTGTCAGATAACAAGTCCTGGTGTTAATAAACAACTTGGCAATCATATACTAGATTTTTTACGTTGTCCAGATGTACGTTTAAGGGAAACATTTGCGTCTACTTTGCCCAAACAACATGGTATTACGCGATTGAGAGCGACAATATACAACTGTACAATTGGAAGCTATGTCAGTGCGAAACGGGCGTATAATCCCTTATAAGACTGTTTAACCTTATTGGAAGAAAAGTTATACTTCCTAAAGGTACAATGGCAATACAAAAAAATTGACGGGGTTACAAATTAAGTTGACCGAAAAAACCAGAGAAAAGGGAAAAATTGATAAAGTATGTGCTTTCGGCTTTTAGTTTTAAGTATATACCTGTAAATTATTTGGAGATAGTAGAGGAGGAAGACAGCCAAGATAAAATAAAAATCTTACACAAGTGCTACATTAAAGCAGGTAGTACATATTTTATACAATCTGCAACACCATTGTCTACAATGCCAAAAGAAATAGTCATTTCGGAATTGGGATTGATAAATATGCCTAACATTCGCCCAGAGGTTGTACGACAACGCGAGTTAAGGTTCGGGCCTTTGGAGCTTTGTTTTTAAAAAACAATTTCAAACTCTTAACACATTTATTTTAATTTGAAACAGAAATTATGGTGAAATTTGGAATAACTTGTACATAATAACTTTAATAAAAATAATACTTAATTGTACTGGTGAGTAGCTTGAACAACGAAGTATGGAGTTCGAAGACTGACTGCCGGGCATTGAGCTCCCGGGCTTTTTATAATAACCTGCCCCTCACACGGCTTGTGGGAACTTGCAGATCTCATGTCTGCGTTTTTCTTAATTGTACACTTTATTACAATGTAACAACTTAATTCTAAGTAACTGCGGTCTGTTGACCGCCTGTGACCTGCCACCTGCAGTATCACTGCCCTCACGGATGCAAAGTTGCATGTCCGTTCTCATGAACTGTCGATAACCTCTCTGGGTTATCCTTGTGTTACAATGTTGCATTGAACTTATACTTTTATTTAACAATTTCTAATAATTCCTATTAGATTCAATATATCAATATATATAGGTAATTGGGGGATACATAACTCCTCCCACCGTAAATGAAAAATTAAGGTTTTTCTTAATTTTTAAATACATAAAATTCATTATTTAAATTCATTTAAAATTCATTGTTTCTAAGGGTATACTTATTGTTTCCTTTTTTCTCTTTGTTTCCTTAAATCTAGAACTGTTTCTTTCATTCTTATATCTAAGGTACATTTTGTAAAATACATATATAATTACAAAAATTATTAAAATGATCAATACAATTGTCCAAACACTTATATTATTATAATGTAACTTTGGCGTTTTGAGTTCACTTAATTGTTCTTTATAACTTTCCACTAATTTCACGGCGTGGTTGAGATCGTCTAAGTCTAGATGCTCTAGCTTCATAGGTTTCTTAATTATTTCTTCGTCTTCTTGTTGTATCTTGAACTGTAGTTCCGGTAGGTTTGCAAGTTTCTTTGTTGCTATGGGATCTTGGTAAACTCTGATTACTTCATCTTTCAATTTCACATAGCAATCTTCTTTGAGGGTAATTAGTTTGCTTCCGATTAATGCTTGGTTATTTTCATCTTGGTTGCAGTGGATGGTTGCTATTACTTCTGTTGGGAAAATGGCTATCCATTTGTTATCTGTAACTTTTTGAATTTTCATATTAATTATTTGCACTTGTTTGGTTTCACAGTTTTCGTAATGATTTGAGAATTTTAATAGTTGTACTTCACAAGGGCTGTCTTCTTGAATGGTTGTTGTCGTCATCGATTGACATAAATATTGGTTTGGTGTTACTTCAGTACATTTTCGTTTGTATAACCATATCTCAGTTCATTTAGGGATAGGAATTTGGTTTTGGGTATGATTACTTGGTATGTGCTAGTAACTTTTGTTGGAAAAGCAAATAAATGATAATAATGATAATTGTTACTTTCTACTATCGGGATTTCTATTAAAATATTATTTCGTTATTCTTAATGTAGCCTTTACTATAGCTATCTTTTCAAATATTAGAATGTTCGATTCTGTTACATCAAAAGGTAATTTACTGTTAATTATAAGTGATTTAATTCTTATTAATTCGTTTAATAAATCGGTTGGTTCAATAATACTAGAGTGTAAGGTATTTAGTTTTGCAAATGTTACTGCGTTTTCTAACGTTGCTAAAATTTGTTGCATTAAAGTAAGGGTGGATATTATTTGATTAAATATTGTATTAAATCTAATTAAATCTCGCATGCCTAACGAGGTAGTTTGCATGGTGGTTTCAAGAGTTTGCATTCGGTTGGCTATACTGTCCTGATTTATTACTAACTTTCTCAATGTTTCGTTGAACTTTATAATCATTGATTGGGTTAACGATAATTGGTTGCTGATTATGGTTTTTATGTCGTTTTGATTCTCAATTAATTGTTGTATTGTGTTGTCATAACGTTCTGCGTCTTGGTTATCTAAATTGCCTGTGATAGCTTTTATTATGTTACCTAATCCGTTGATTAGTCCTCTTTTCGTCTCGTAGTTTGTTCGTTGGGTATTAGTCTATTAAGTTTATCTTCTATGTTTCTTAAAATGCTTTCTATTATACTGTTGTAATTCATCATTTCTATTGCGTATTCTTTTCCGAATTTTGCTGTGTCCATTGATTGTTTTAATCGGTCATAATTTTCTGTGATTGTTTGAAATTCTTGTTTTAATTCCGTTGGGTCGAATTTTTGTGCGAATGTCCAATAGTCGATCGTGTTTTGCATACTGCCTAATTTAATTGGTAGTATACCGGGTTGTTTTTATATCTTCTATTATTACTTGGTTGTCCGTTCTACCTGGGCGGAGGTTGACGGTAAGGGAGATGACTGTCCATCTGAAATTACAGGGTGTCTTAGGTTTTTCAAATGAATGTACTTTGTTATTTTACCGTTCTCTACTACTGCTATGTTTTTATTTGATATTTTCTTAATTTTAAATGGTCCTAAATTTCTGGGTGCTGTTTTATGTCGCTTGCTTTGAAAGTTTTTCTCATACACGGTTTGTCCTATTGAAAATTTATTTGAGTCGGTATTTTTATTTCGGGTTGTGGTGATACGTTCCTTATCGTTTTCTAATTTATCTTTTACTTTGTCATAAGTTATTTTTAGTTTTTGTTTGTGATCTTTCGCATATTGTTGATATACTTCTTTATTGTAGTGTATGTCATAGGGATTTCGTGAATCTGAATGTCCTAAGGTTAATTCTAAGGGTGTAAAATTTGTTGATGAGTGAATAGTGTTATTATAGGCGATTAGTGCGTATGACATTAAATTGGTTATATGTTCCTTTTTATAATTTATTCTTAATAATCGAATTTGTTCTAACAGGGTTAAATGTAATCGTTCGATTAGTCCGTTTGATTCAGGTTGGTTTTCCGTTATGAAATGAATTTTTATTTTGTGGAGTTCTAAAGTGTTTTGTATTGTCTCGTTTTTAAATTCGCTACCATTGTCTAAAGTGATTGATTCGGGTGTTCCGTAAAATGTGAAATATTGTAAAAATCCTTGGGTCACGTCGATGCTATTTTTGGATGTGATTGGTATTGCTTGGCCTATTTTTGTAAATGCGTCTATAATTGTTAGATAGTTTTGTGCTTCTACTACTAGAGTATCGGCATGTAGTTTTTGAAATGGTTTGTCGGGTGTTTTGGTTACCATTAAGGGTATCTTTGGGGGTTTCCTATCGTATTTCGCTTTGTCACATAATTCGCATTGGTTAATGAAATCTGTGGTCAAGTCCTTCATGTCTTTAAAATAATAACGTCTTATGAGTTGTTTTATTGTTTCGTTAATTCCACGATGGTTGGTTTTTCCTTCGTGTTGATTTCTAATTACATCGTTTATTTCGTCAGGGTCGTCTAGTGTTATTAGTTTTCTAGTACATCTGATGAGTTCAGGTCCAGAGTTGTTGAATAGTTTAGTGTATAGTTCTGAAAATCTTTGGTATAAATGTTCGGTGTTGAAATAAAAATAAAATCGTTTTTTCTCGGGGGTGTATTCTTTTAAAATTTTAATTAGTTGTTCCTCGTTGTCATCTTTTGTTATTTGAATTTGATATATCTTTTTGTTATCTACTTTTGTATATTTTACTGGATTGGGGTTATTTAAAACTTCGGTTATTATAAATTGATTGGGTTTCATATCGATTGCTTCGTTTAAAATTTTAATCGCGTTTTTTGGTTCTTCGTTTTGTGTCGAATGTATCGTGTCGATCTCGTCTGGATCTTCTCTTATTTCTGTTTCGTCTACGTTTCCTATAATGGATTCCGTTTCTAATGCATTGAGTTGGATTCGGCTTAAAGCGTCTGCGTTGTTGTTATAAATTCTCTTTTTATATATAATTTCGTAATCATACTCTTCGAGTCTGATTCTCCATCTCTGTAATTTTGAATTCGGTTCTTTCAGTTTGCATAGACATACTAGTGGTCTATGATCGGTGTATATGTAAAATTTTCTTCCGTATAAGTAAGGTCTAAAATATTTTGTTGCCCAAATTATGGCTAATAATTCTTTTTCTATGGTACTATATTTTTGTTCGGTTTCATTCAGGGTTCTGGATGCGTAGCTGATGGGTTTATCGCTACCTACTTTTCCTTGGCTCAATACTGCGCCTAATGCTAC
Source organism: Platerodrilus igneus (assembly GCA_036346225.1). Classification (NCBI taxonomy): domain Eukaryota; kingdom Metazoa; phylum Arthropoda; class Insecta; order Coleoptera; family Lycidae; genus Platerodrilus; species Platerodrilus igneus. Next base: position 804,992 of record JARFIW010000593.1, on the reverse strand, counting down.
ATTCGATGTGTCTGTTGTCAGTATAAATGGTTTTGTAAAGTCTGGGTATTCTAATACAGGGTGATTTGTTAATATGTTTTTAATTTTGTCTACGGGTTTAATAAATTCCGGGGTGTGTTCAATTTTGTTTCCCTTTTTTAAACAATTGGTCAGGGGTTTGGTTATCTGAGCGTAACCTTTAATGAATTTGCGGTAGTAACCACTAAGTCCTAGAAATCCTTTAATTTTTTTGTTTGTTTTTGGTAATGGGTAATTTAGAACTGCATTTGTTTTGTCTGGATTTGGCATTACTCCTTGGGGTGTTATTACATGTCCTAAAAATGATACTTCTTTTTGTAAGAATTCACTTTTGTCTAATTGTACTTTAAAATGTGCTTGTCTAAGTCTTTCGAATACTTCTTTCAATATTTCTATGTGTTCTACCAATGATGTGGAATAAACTATGATGTCATCAAGGTATACAAGGCATTTTTCATTGTGTATTCCTCGTAATATATTGTCCATGACTCTCTGGAAAGTAGCGGGTGCGTTCTTTAATCCAAATGGCATTCGTTTGTACTCGTAATGTCCTCTAGGTGTGCTGAAGGCTGTTTTTGATATATCCTTTTCTTCCATCTCTACCTGATGGTATCCTGATGCTAGGTCTAATGTTGTAAAATATTGGCATTTGCCTAATTTGTCTAAAATTTCGGTAATATTTGGTAGTGGATATTTGTCATCTACCGTTTTTCATTTAACTTTCTATAATCTATTACCATTCTGTACTTTCTCTTTCCGGTTGCGTCTAATTTCTTAGGTACTATTAACACGGGGCTGCTCCATGGTGAGTTGGAGTGCTGGATTATGTCTTGGTCTAATAAGTCTGCTACTTGTCTGTCAGCTTCTTCTTGGCTTGCATGAGGTAGTCTATATGCTTTTGTAAAGATTGGTTTATTGTCTGTTAACTCGATATTATGTTCTACTGTGTTGGTGAATGTAAATGGTATTCCTTCACAGTGGAATATGTCTCGGTATTCAAAACATAAGTTTTTAATGGCTCTTTCTTCTTCTTGATTGATATCGGTATTAAAGCGGATGTTAGTTAAATTTTCTCTTAACATTTCATCATGTTCTATTGGGTTGTAATCGTTTTCTAAATTTTCGTCTATTTCCATTTCGTTAAAATTTAGTTCTTCTACGTTAATTGGGTCTGTCAATGATAATTCTACGGGATAGTCGTTTGAATTTAATATTGTTGTGGTTGCAAAAATATCTTTTATTTGAACTAAGGCAGTTGGGGTTTCTACTCCTTGTTGAAATGTCATATGATTTATTATTCCTAAATTTTTGTTAGATTTTACTGGGATTTTTATTTTTCTTTCCGTTCGGGGTTCTATAGTGTATTTTTGTTCAACTTGTGTGTTTTGAAATTTAATTGGGATTTTTCCGTATTTTGTCCTTAATAAGCGATTTTAATGTCAATGTTGGCTCCTAATTTTCTTGGAAGGTCCATTTCGATTAATCCGTCATATTTGTCGTTAAATTCGAATACACAAAATTTATGTTTCATTTTAACATTAAATGTTCTCGGTAAGGGTATATTTGCTACGAATTGGTGTAGTGTCGTTTGATGAGCTGTTTTAATTTTAAATGGTTCTCTTTCTACATAATCTAAATAATGTTTTGTACGGTTCTAGGGCTAATTAATGTTTTGATGATCCGGTGTCGATTAATAGTTTGAATTTGGCGTGGGGTATTTCTATGTATGGTAATACTAAGTGATTTATGTTATTTAAGTTTATTAAGTTTGGTTGTCTATGAATGGGTCCATTTGAAAATTTGAATTCGAGTTTTCTTCGTCGTACTCCTCGTAAGTTTCGTATTGTTCGTCACGTTCGTAAGTTTCTGCATGGTTTGATTCATTGTTCGTAGGTGTCTCAATGTAATTATTCTGGTCAGTGTCAAATTTTTCTATTTCTTGATGGAATAATTCCTCTGATGTAAAATTGCGTTTCTGATGAGGGTTTGGTCGGATGTGTGTTATCTTTGTATTTTGTCTGGTGTTACCAGATGAGGTATCCATTGGTGTTGGTTTGTAATAATTATTAAGGTTGTTATTATTATTAGTCATTGGTGTATTTCTATTAGGGTTTGCGTTGAATGCTGGTCTTTGTTGGTTTAGGTTTTGATTAAATCTTGGTTGGAATGCGGGTTTCGGAAAAGTTGGGTTAAACGTTGGTTTTGAAAAATGTTTAAATTGATTATTAAAATTCGTATTGTTGAAACTTGGGTTATTAATTCGCGGTTGATTTGTTTGTGCGTTAAAGGGTGTGAATTTTTGTTGAGGGGTTGTTTGTCTTGTAGCTTGTATGGTTTTTATTGGTGAATAACTTTTATTTGCGTTGGGATTGTATAGTCTGTTACGGTAATACATTACATTTTCTTCTTCTATTACTAGGCTCATAGCTTCTTCTAGATTTTGGGATCGTTGGAATCTGATTTTATCCGATAGTCGTTCTGGTAAAGCGTTTATATACGTGTCTAGTGCCATTTCGTCATACATTTTGTTTTAAATGTCTAACGTTTTGATCGGGTTCTTCGATTTTTAATTTTGTTAAAATTAAACTTCTCACGTCTTGGCATTTCATTCCGAATTGGTAGGGGGATTGATTGTGTTCCATTCTAAGGTTTATTAGGTCTCGTACCAGGCATTTTATGTTACGTTGGTCTCCAAAATATGCAATTAGTAGCTGTTTAAACTCCTGCCATTCCTGTAAATCGTCCCTACTGGCGATTAAGGTTAGTGCCCTTCCGGTTAGTTTACTTATTACCAAGCGTATAAGTAATGAATTTCTTGCGTCATCTCCGGGTTTGTAGAAGGTTTTTAGGAACATTTCGGATGCTCCAATGAAATTTGAGAGATGGGCCTGCGTGCCATCAAATGTCTGTATTGTCTCCAAATAGAGTCGCATGTCTGTGTTACTCATGTTGGTTAAGGGTTGTTTTCGATTTTGGGAAATTTCAAATTTTTTTTTTTTTTTTTTGAATTGAGGTTTATTTCGCTATTTTTATTGTTATTTTTGCTTCGGATTTACTGATTTTCCGTTTGGGTTGTAAAATTTCAAATTTTGTAGAAATTGGGGTTGTTTTTGCTATTTATAGCGTTAATTATGCTTGGGATGAATTAATTTTTCTTTTGGATTAAATAATTTCAAATTTTGTAAAAATTGGGGTTGCTTTTGCTTTTTGTGACGTTAATTTTGCTTTGGTTTCATTAATTTTCCTTTTAGATTGAATAATTTTGAATTTTGTAAAAATTGGGGTTGGTTTTGCTATTTTTCAGCGTTATTTTTGATTTGAATTTGTTAATTTTAAGTTTAGATTGTGGAAATAAAAATTTACACAGTGCAAATGTACTCGTGAGATTTATATTCAATACCGTAGTCTTGGATTTGCTTGTTTTTATGCAGCTTTTAATTTGTCTTGGGTTTCTGCTTCTTAAGGAATCTGAAATGGATGGGTTTATTCTCGCTTAGCGTTGTTTTAGTTAAATTCTGTTAATTTGTAATTAATATTCTTTCCGTGGGTTTTACTGAGTTGCGTAAACGTACAGTTCGTCTGTCTTGTGTTCTACTTATAACTTAAGGTTAATTACTCCTGCACTTTATGGTTGAAATTGAATACTTAAGTTGTAATCTTTGTTATTTAGTCACGTACGTTGAGGTAATTGCACTTACAGGTGTTAATAGAAATTTATAGGAATTACTAATTTACTTGCTAATGCTTTGCATAAAGTGTTACGTCTAGTTTTATTCTTAAATATCTCGGTGTTCACGACTTGTAATTGAACTCTTCGTTATGTGCGTTTTCAGGTTACAATTATGAGCGTATGATAACGTTTAGCGTTATTCTGTATTCGTATTGGAATAATGCACTTTATAAATGCTGATTAATTAATTGAAAGACGTTTAGATTTTATACCGTGTTTGTTGCAATTGTACACGCTTTTATGGATTAATTACTTGTAGGTATTGAATGCAAAACTGCATTGCTTTATTATGTCGTGATGAGTTTATTACTTATGATGCAAATTGCGTTATTGAAGTTATACTTTAGTACTGTGCAAGGATTCTGAAAGCGATTTATCTGAGGTTTTAATTGTATAATAAAGGATGCTTTCTTCGCGTATTTTGCTTATCTTAGGTGGTTTTAAGTTACCGTCGTTTTAGTTAATGCAGAATGCTCTTGCTGTGGTTCATACAGTTTTATAGAGGTCAATGTTTTAATTAATCGTTCCGTGACTGTTTGTTCGAATTAGCTTTGAAATTAATTTTGCATTCTGTGTTTTTATTTTACCGGATTGAAAACGTGGGTTTGAATCGCGCTAGTTAATGTTTCTTATTTTGGTGTTAGTGAATGTGCGCCCGTTATTTTTTGGATTATTTTTGTTCTAATAATTGTGGTAAGAATCTCTTAATATCAATTCTCATTTACTTTTTAAAGGAAAATCTCTTTTAAAATTCAAGTCTCATTTGCTTTTTAAGAAAAAATATCTCTTTAACATTCAAGTTTCATAAAATGTTATACAGTCTCGTTTTTTCTTTTGGAAATAATTCACTTTGTAATTATTTTCAAAACAATATTTATAAAATAAATTCATAAACAATAATAATAAATGGTAATCAATAATTATAATACTAGCATATACATCAATTATAGTTTTTGGTTAAAAAAAAAGGTATGGAAATGAACTTACATTAATTTCATCTGTTTCTTTGGTGGGCTCGATCGATGCTGTATCTTGTCCACCTTGGTTTGTTTGTTGGATTTAGACTATGCTTGTTATTTCCTCCAACTTGGTTTGGGTTCTGCCAAAATTTCGAATTAAAATTCTTGGTCACCAATCTTCCGATTTTTGGATTCTCAGTGCCCTTTTGACATCCGTTACGACTGCGCCAGCTAAGGTTCGGGCCTTTGGAGCTTTGTTTTTAAAAAACAATTTCAAACTCTTAACACATTTATTTTAATTTGAAACAGAAATTATGGTGAAATTTGGAATAACTTGTACATAATAACTTTAATAAAAATAATACTTAATTGTACTGGTGACTAGCTTGAACAACGAAGTATGGAGTTCGAAGACTGACTGCCGGGCATTGAGCTCCCGGGCCTTTTATAATAACCTGCCCCTCACACGGCTTGTGGGAACTTGCAGATCTCATGTCTGCGTTTTTCTTAATTGTACACTTTATTACAATGTAACAACTTAATTCTAAGTAATTGCGGTCTGTTGACCGCCTGTGACCTGCCACCTGCAGTATCACTGCCCTCACGGATGCAAAGTTGCATGTCCGTTCTCATGAACTGTCGATAACCTCTCTGGGTTATCCTTGTGTTACAAAGTTGCATTGAACTTATACTTTTATTTAACAATTTCTAATAATTCCTATTAGATTCAATATATCAATATATATATAGGTAATTGGGGGATACATAACTCGCGTAAATATTGGTAGTAAACTCTATCCGTTTACGCTAAAGGAAATTGCCCCATTGTGCATGCCATACGCTGTAAGTGGAAGAAAAAGGCAACTGGAATTAGAGGAAATTGATGCAAAAAGGGCAAAAATTGGACTACATGGAAAACACTGCGACAATACGCGAACATTACAAAGATGTGTTAGACAAAGAACATCTTATTAGAGAAAATGAGGAAGAATTATAAGATTGTTTTATGTGTCGATGGACTGACTTAGATGCATCCGGGTTCTACAAGCTATAAGCACTTGTGGTGTAAAAAAGACTCCTTTAGTTATGTAGGCGTACTTGCGGAAAAGGATGGTACTAAATCCGTATACTTTTCAAAAGGTAATTCTAAAAACGTAGATAACAAAGGCGAACTAAGGAATGCGGGTTTCGTAACCTTGGCGTACACGACACGCAAAGGGGTTCCGCTAAACATTGTATATTTGCCTAGTAAAGAACCTTTCGGATCATTTAAAACCGAGGGCTTTACATTCTATAACGACCATATATTCCCAAAACTGGTGGACATGCAACTACGTAATAGTGTGTGGAAAAATAAGGATTTCCTCCAATACCGACAAGAAGAAGTCGATCAAGCTAACAAGATACGTATGCAGGATATAGTGGGAAAGCTGCGATTAAAAGATTGTCACAAGCTGCAAGAATTACACGAAGGAATGGATCTGGTTGTCGGTGGAATCAAAGACTTTATATAGAGGCAAACTTCGGTACATTTGCAATTCGAAAATCTAGACGGTCTCTATGTATCAAACTATTGGCTAGAAAAGGAGATAGAGGACTTGGGTGTCGATTTGAATTTTAAGCTGCGAATAAAATTAGATAAAATTACAACCACTCCAAACAAACATAAAGAAAGGACTGTTTTCTGTGTATAACTTCGTATTAAAATTAAGTTTAAATGATTCCATGCTTGGTATTAAATATTTTTAAATTTTGTTATGTATGTCAGAATAAAAATTTTAGAATAGTATTACATTGCTCTTTATTTACAAAAGGCTGTGACGTTACCACGAAATAGCAGTCGCACAGAGAGGGTGCGCATGGGCAGGGGGTGCGCGCGCAGGGGTGCGCATGGGCAGGGGGTGCGCATGAGCTGGGATGTGTCTGGGCGTACACGAGGGAAGCGGATGTTGACAGTCATCAAGCATCTAATTCTTTATTTAGATGGTATCGAGTACTTGCCGGCGTATGTATCTGGAGTAAAAAATACGATTTGTATACGCAGCTTATTAATAAAATTAGTTTATCGAGGGAAAATGACAAGCGTAACGTCATCCTAGGAGCACATCAACATACGCATGGGAGGCATAAAGTTATAAATCTAAGATAGTTGTATAGATTTTGTAAATCTATTGTATATATTAGTTTTAAAAATCCATAGTTTTTAAGTTCTTCGCCCATCTTCCAAATCCTTCCTGTTTCTATCTTGGTTGACAGAATATACGTGTTACCTCATCGTTGTGTTCGCGGGACACAGCGGTTTTAGATTTCTATGGAAATGGTTGGTTAAAGCATATGTCTTGGGTAGCGAAAAAAGGGTTTTAAAGATGTAGTTAAATAAAGATAGGTAAAAATTAGAGGTTTGGGTCTTTAAAAGGCGTGACTTTGTAAGGTGTGGTCCTATTTAAAATCTATTTATAGGTTTGGGCTCCCTAGAAAAATCTAATATTATACCAAAAAAGATATATTTATCTTAAAAAAGTGACTACCCCGCATATAATAAATACAATATACCGCTTGTCAACAAAAAAGTTGTAGGGAAATTCAAAGACAACTTTAATGGGTCTAGTATTAGAATTCGTTGGTACAAAAGCCAAGTCCTACTGTATTGTAGGCGAGAAAGATTAAAAAGATTAAAGGGGTCTAACGAAGTGTAGTTAAGTAAAACCGCGGATGCTACAATCGATAACGAGCATATATTTCCAAAAGGGGTGGGCATGCAACTACGCAACAGTGCGTGGGAGAATAAGGATTCTCTCCAATAAGAAATTAAAGTTTCCATGTACGTAGCACCAGTCATTGGGAAATGGTAGAAATGTTAAACCTATAAAGGCGATTAGTAATTGTGGTTTAGAAAAATAGTAGTTTTCTTGGACTAAATAAAATAGCTTTGACTGATTAATGTATATGGATACATATTCTCGTACACATCCACAAACATCTGCTTACGTCCACATACGGACATGGCGATGCCGGTAGTTTTTGTTTAACAAATAGTAGGAAAAATACGTTAGGTGTTAGTGTGGAAGCCCATCGGATCGTTTGATTAAAAAAGAACGGTGCGGCGGAATGTGTGGTGGTTCCCGTTAAAATAATCGAAAGTGGTTAATCGATCGTAATAGCTGTTTAAAGATGCGCAAGTGTAAAAACCTACATAAGCAAAATTTAATTATCAGACAAAAAGTGCGCGTTGTGCTATATATACTTTTAAAAAAAGTATAAAATGGTGCTTTGCAGCGGTCCTAGCAGTAAAAAAGGCGACTGACTTTTTCAAGCAACTACAAGAATAGCTGTAGCGCAGAGAAGGGGTGTGCATGTATTATACAGCGCACTGTTAGTTTACGGGTAGCTCGGACGTGTAATTGATTATGATTTATAGATCCCTCGGAGGTTTAAAAATTCTGAGACCATTGTCGTTTAAAAAATGTTTGGAAATTATCGGAACGGAGGCGGGTCGAAGTATAAGTCAGATGGATGATTTCCCGAGTTTTTTCCTACCTTTTTCGAGGGAATCGGAAGTTGACAGACATCGAGCATCTAATTCTCTATTTGGGCAATATCGTGTACTTACCGGTTCTAGAAATAATTACGTGCTACCGACCGCTATGCGGAAAATTTGGTTCTAGGAAATGAGCAACCTACGAAAGCACAGAATACTCGGTATTAATGCTAATTGGTTTAGTGATCGCGCTTGTGCACTCTTCGAGTGTCTTCGGCAATTTTCGGTTTGCATTCTATAGGGAGCATAAAGCAGCTACGCAAGAGTAAATTTTTTAGTTTATAAGTTAGTTTGCTTACAAGTTTTATCAAAGTCATATACTGCGGATTTTGTTTTGTACTAAAATGGTACCTGCAAACGTTTTTAAATGCGAGCCCTGACACGTCTACTTTACCAGAAAGGATGCTCTCAAACGGCACCAGAACAAATGTCGTGGTGTAACATCTTCCAGGGTTAAGCTTATACATCCGTCAGCAGCAAAGTACTTAAACTGTATGTCTTGCGGTATCGCTTTTACGAGAATGGACAGCTTACAGCGACACAAGGAAAAACAGCACGGTATGTCATTAAGCCGTAAACGTTCAGCTCCGCCAGCTGTTAAAGGGTCTTGTACGAAACAACCACGAATTATGTGTAAAGTATGCGATTTCGAAATGGAAAAGACTATCTATGCCGCACACTTGAGTAGCAACAGACAAAAAATGCATCAGTTACCGCTACTAGCGACGATGGCGTAGAAATGGTTAGCACCATAGGCTTTACTAATCAGACCGTTCATTTACATTCCCAATGCTCCACCTGAAGGTACTACATTGGCCAGGAGGCGAGTTTTTTGTTGCCTGGAAATTTAGAATTTTGCCGAACCCTTGTCGTTCCAGGCAAGGTAGGGATCTTTAACGTGCGTGACAACACTCACACACGGGACCTCCATTTAACCTCTCATCCGAACGAGGGCGTAATTTTTGTGAAAAATGCTCACCTGCCATTTTTCAAGCAGTCGGCCGTGTCGGGATTTGAACCCGGGACCTTGGGATCCGTAGTCTTACGCTTACTACATTGATCCACGGCGACGCTTACTAATCAGACCGCGTTATATACGGTTTGAAATAAATAACCGTTAATTGATCTGTATTACAAAATGAAGTTTGCATTTCCCTAAATACGTAGTCGAGGACGTACTAGAAAGTACATTGTGTTATTAATAATCTACAAGCAATTATACGTGAATTTTCTAATGCACGACATTGAAATATATTTCTTGTATTTCTCAAACATATAGTCAATAATATAATTAATAAAGAGAAAATTATATACTGCTTTCACGTGTACTTCACATAATCGTAAAGCAATTAGTTTTGGAAGCGAAATGTATTTTTCAAAGTACATATTTAGCATTGAGCATATAATTATTTGTGACGTACTTAGTAATTAGGCAAATGTTAAACCGGAAATTGATAACTGTTTAAAATTTTAAAAAGCCGCGGTTTTGAATATTCTAGAAACAGTACATTACTGTTTGAAAATGGTTTTAAATATTAAACACTTATGACTTATAAAGAACTCATTTATAAAATCCCCGCGGCTTTAGATTTCTCGGGAAATGGTTGTTTAAAGTATGCAAAAATTTTGAGGTTTGGGAGTCCTTAAAAGTGTAACTTTGTAAGGGGTGGTCGGATTTTAAATCTGTTGGCGGATTCGGATTCTGCGTAAAATTCTAGGTTAGTTTGATGTCGTATGTCTAAAAAATTTATAAGAACGGCCAGAAATTGCTAGCAGCGGAAAATTAAAATGAGGGTAGCTCCCTGAGGGGTGATGCTATCTAAAAAATTTCTAGAAATTCGGGTAGCTGAGAAAAATCTAATATTAATCGATACCAAACAATATAGATTTATCTCAAAAGATGCAATGACTAGTCGAAGAAAACTATTTGTTAGGTTTGCTTATAGAGCAAAGAGCATAATTTAGAGGTTTAGGACTTTAAAGGGGTATAACTTTGCAGGGGATGATCCTATTGCAAATCTGTTTGCAGATTCGTATTCTGCATAAAATTTTAGACTTATTTGATGTATTGCATGATTAAAAAATTTATAAAGACGGTCAGAAATCGCTACCAGCAAGAAATCTTAAAATTGGTGTAGCTCTCTGGGGGATGATGCAATCTAAGAAATTCCTAAAGATTCGGATCGCTGAGAAAATTCTAATATTAATTGATACCAAACAAGATAGGTTTATGTCGTGGGTAAAAATGGCTAGTCGAAGAAAACTATTTGTTAGGTTTGCTTATAGAGCAAAGAGCAAAATTTAGAGGTTCAGAACTTTAAAGGGGTATAACTTTGCACGGGGTGGGCCGATTTTAAATCTGTTTGAAGATTCAAATTCTGTGTAAAATTCTAGACTAATGTGATGTATTGCATGTCTAAAAAATTTATAAGGACGGGCAAAAATCGCTACCAGCAAAAAAAAATTAAAATGAGGGTAGCTCCCTGGGGGAGATGCAATCTGGAAAATTCCTAGAGATCCGGGTAGCTGAGAAAATTCTAATATTAATTGATACCAAACAAAGATGCAATGGCTAGTCGAAGAAAGCTATTTGTTAGGTAAAAAAATATCGTTTTCTGGCCATTGTAGTACCTTCGGGTGGAGCATGGGAAAATCAAATGTAATGTATAAAGGATGAGAAGTAATTGCATGATAGCGGAACTTTTGCAATTTTTGCACAATGCATTCATATCTAACCTAGGTAAGAGTTTTCTTCGATTAGTCATATGCACCTAATCAAGAATTTCCCGAGCAATCCAAATCTGTTTGAATTTTCAAAATCGGACTACTTACAAAGTTACACCCTGGTAAAGCCCCGTACCCCAAGTTATTGCTCATTGCATTCATATCTAACCTAGATTAAAGTTTTCTTCGATTATCCAAATTAACCTGATACAAAATCCCCCGGGCAATCTAAATCCGCCTAAATTTTCCAAATCGGATCACACCTCACTAAGTTACACCCCTATAAGGCTGCGTGCCTTTAAATTTTTTGTATATTTAATTTTAACTCGATCTTTAAATCCTTTATGGTTACCCGATATATACGCTTTAATCTGGAATTTCCCGGACATTTAAAACGGTCGGATTTGTTTAAATCAAACCACCCTTTCAAAGTTATACCCCTGATTTTAGGAAGTTATCCGAAATCGTCTTAGGGTATGACACATAAGTTTGGTCTACATTTTTCTGGGAAACCCATATCTTTAGGAATTTTCAAACTAAGATCAACTCTTATAAGTGCAATAGACAACCCTAATTATACATAGATTTCTCTCAATACCTTAAAAATCAATTTAGGTTTGGAAGTATTTTAAAATCGTTCTCAGCGTAAATTTTATTAATTAACATGCATGGTATTGGAATTCATGACTTGTCTAGTTTCAAATCAATTACCCGAAGAGAGAAAATACATGCTTATTGTCTACAGGATAGCTACTAATAAGACAATTAAATTTTAAATAACTTCTACGTTATATTTTTGGAAATCGCAGACATGGTTATTTTCTAAATGAATCACCGAGCGAAAGGGCATGCATTGTTATTATATTAAAAAATTGGATATCATTTGCGAATATAATTATAAGCTTACTAACATTGTTCACTAACCTAGGTATAATCATTCATACGAGGTCAGGGCAATCGATTTGTTTGAAAGTGAATTTATTTTTTCTTAATACAAGTAACTTTTCATGAGGTACTATTAACTACATATTTGGTGACCCTAAAAGAAATGCAATTATCGATTACAGTTTCAGTATATAGTCAAAGAAGAACGCGTGTTGTACCTATAGTATCTTTTCGTAGTTTGTGCGGGAGTGCTTACGTTTGTGGCTTGCAATTTCCAGCCGTTTTTATTATAATTTGAAAAGATAAGTTTTAAATTACTTCTATATTTCTAGCTGCATTTTCTACCTGATTGTTTATTACCAATAATTATGTTTTCGTAGAATTTTATATAATAAAACTAAGTAGACAAAAATTTATTAAACCTAAATCCATATTACAATACATTCTGAATAAGTAAAACATTTTGTTTGGCGCATACTAAATGGTTCTCCATATGCATAAGACAATGACCAAATCCTCTATGTCCCATCCTTAACGTTTTCAAATTTGGAACGTAAAATCTTCAATATTTTCAATATGGGTAACTGTAAATATCTGGATACGATATTTCGTTTTCGTGCACCCTTCACATACACAGTGGCATGCGAGGAAATTATCTCTTCTAAATATGAAGCTAAGTGCAATAACGACAGTCCACTGGTCGACTGGTTTTCCCAACTAAGTCCATGTAAATTTTTCTGCACCCATATGCTATGTTTCTTGAAATTTTCATTCAAGTGGGTGGACTCCAAAGACAGCCAATATTTCGTGCCACAATTTATTATTTTCCACATCCAAAATAGCTACTTCCTTTATAAAGAACTGACTGCTTTTGAATTAGAAACCTTGTACATCCATGATGTAAGCCATACCAAACTTGTGGTAATTCCATCAATATATACTAAAGCAAGTTTGTTTTCTGAATCCACATTTTACCATCCCCCAACCACCACACTAATAGTTCACGTCCATGGTTCCGTGTTCGTATAATTTTTTTCACTAGGTACGTGTCTGGTGGTAGAAACACCCTTAAATTGGTTGTCCATTTAAATCTTGTAAAACATAGGTTATCGGTTTCGTTTGTTACACTTTAACAATTTTGAACAGTTCTGTACTCCAGTGTGGATGACATCCTTGGTCAAATACTGTTTTATATTTTGATATACGTACAATTTCTCCATTGCAATGTAATTTCTTTCGGCTTGTAACACTTCTATCGCTGATTTGGAGTTTTGTATTTTCTGGGTGCTCTTCCTCTTCCATGGGTGTTATGTTAATAGCTCGATGTGTTGTATTATTGTATTCTTCCATAACCTTAGGCACAATATTCAACCATTTATGACTGCCTTGCAAGTAAAATCTTCTAAACAACTTGTTTTGGATTGTTCTTATTAATCTTTCGCAGAAGCCGGCTTTGCTTTCGGAATACGTAGAGTAATGTGGTTTATCTTATATTTTTGCAAAAGTTGCTTGAAGGAGCGGTTATAGAATTCGTTTCTAGATTGACTTTGGTCATATTTCCATCAACATATTGTCCAATATTTTTTTCATAGTATTTGTAACTTCCGGACCAGTTTTGTTTTTTAATGGTTCCGCCAATGCATATTTTGTATAACAATCTACCGCTATTGGAATATATCTGTACCCATTGTTCACAGGAGGGTAAGGTTGTAATTCGCACAAGTCTGACTGAATAAGATCGCGTTTCACATGCTTCAGATTTGTGTGACGACGCAGAAAATTTTTTCTTACAGGCTTAAATAATTTCTTAACGATGATTTCTTTACTCATTTTTGCTTAACAGTGATGTTAAACTAATAGAGCTATCATTATCTAGTTGCACCTTTGGCATAAACTGAAGCTATAGTTTGTAGTATTTGTTTTTTATAGCTTCTGGTGCCGCTTGGTCAATCGACGATAATGCGAGGCCGAGCTCCTTTTCTTTTGTGGCAGAAACTATAGTCAAATTGATAAAAACTGTATAAACGTTTTAAAATCATATATAAGTTTCTCTAATTTTTCATCTACATAGTGTTTATTTGCTACATCAGCAGTTTCAACTTGGTGAGCAAGCATTGTGATTCGCTGGTTTCTTGCATTAAAGACTTCATCTTTACGTTGTATATCATCTAAACTTTTTAGACAGTATGAAAAGATTTGATTCACGAGCTTGATTGCAAGTTTCTTATTAACGTAATCACTATCGTCTTTCGGCTCCATTACATCAACTAGCCTTGTTTTACGAAAACTAATTGTTTCTTCTCCAGACTTGAATACTACAGTGCTTCTCTGATTAACTAGATCATAATCTTCTTTCGGGTTTGATGAATTCACTAACCTTGTTTGCTGCATATCGTATTCATCAACATTCGACGTTAGCAGAAATCCTCGGCCTGGAGGCACACGTCGTATATCAGCATCTCTACGCTCTGAACGTTCGAAGCGGTTGATGGGTATTTCAAAACAGTGTAACTATTTACTGAGTTCACTGTATTATACCTTTTTCTCTCAACTCCTCTATTATGGACAAATGTTCTCTTCGCTAGTATTTCCAGCTCGGCTGGGTGTGATCATTAATTTTAACAGGTAGATGAATTCATGTACATTGTTCCAGTAGACATCTTGCACACGATTGGAGTTTAGACTTTTATATATCTGTGTGGGTAGACCTAATCCCTCTTTCTTCCTTGAGGATGTTCGTTTTGAACTTCTCCGAAATTCCATTAGATTTTGCAGCACATAATTTTCAAACATTGTATTGTTTTTTGGGAATTCATTTAAATCCCGCAGCGTGTATGGGTTAAACTTTCTTCTGAAAATTAATGTCGATTTAACCATGTCTAAGTAATTCGGTAAATCTTTGTTCAAGTTGAAATCACCATCTTCAGGTCTAATGTTTTTATAAACCAGCAGATTGTATAGACCTCTCGTACTAGGATATATTATATTGCTTAAGATGATGTCGCTAGTTTTCGGATTAATCTCTAGCAGGCTTTGTCTTTTTCGGGGTTATATTTTACTCCATAAACCGACTTGTCTATATTTTCGTCTTTATTTTTAACCAACACGTTCTCATAATAAAGATGTACAGGCTTGTCGTCAACTGGTTGCTTAACTTTTTTTAAAGTTCGTCTTTGTTTTCAACTGTAATCTTTCTTATAGATTTCGGCATTTTTTCCACTATTTCTTGTAACTGCGAAGCAGTGACTTGTAAAGGCTCCAATATTTGATAATGAGCTTGAAAACCAGTCGACCAGTGAGCTGTCATCATTACACTTAACTTCATATTTAGAAGAGATAATTCCAGCGCATGCCACTGTGTATGTGAAGGGTGCACGAAACCGAAATATCGTATCGAGATATTTACAGCACAACTATATTGAAAATATTGAATAATTTAACGTTCCAAATTTGAAAACGTTAACGATGGGACATGGAGGATTTGATCATTGTTTTATGCATATGGAGAACCATTTAGTATGCGCCAAACAAAATGTCTTACTTATTCAGAATGTATTATAATATGTATTTAGATTTAATAAATTTTTGACTACTTGGTTTTATTATATAAAATTCTAGGGAAACATAAATATTGGTAATAAACAAGCAGGTAGAAAATGTAGCTAAAAATACAGAAGTAATTGAAAAACTTACCCTTTCAAATTATAATAAAAACAGCCGGAAATTACATATCACAAACTTAAGCACTCCCGCACAAACTACGAAAAGATACTAAAGGTACAACACGTGTTCTTGTTTGACTATATACTAAAACTGTAACCGGTAATTGTATTCTTTTTAGCGTCACCAAATATGGAGTTAATAGTACTTTATGAAAAGTTACTTGTATTAGGAAAAAGAAGTTGCAGTTTCAAAGAAATCGATTAACCTGACCTCGTATGAATAATTATTTTTAGGTTAGTAAACAATGTTAGTAAGCTTATAATTGTATTTGCAAATGATATACAAATTCTTTAATTTAATAACAATGCATGTACTTTCGCTCGGTGATTCATTTAGAAAATAGCCAAGTTTGCGATTTCCAAAAATATAACGTAGAAGTTATTTAAAATTTAATTGTTTTATTAGTAACTATCCTGTAGACACTAAGCATGTATTTTCTCTTTTCAGGCAATCGATTTGAAACTAGGCAAGTCATGAATTCCAATACCATGCATGTTAATTTATAAAATTTACGCTGACGAGGACTTTAAAATACTTCCAAACCTAAATTGATTTTTAAGGTATTGAGAGAAATCTATGCGTAAGAGGTTGTCTATAGCACCTATAGGAGTTCATCTTATTTTGAAAATTCCTAAAGATTAGGGTTTCCCAGAAAAATGTAGACCAAACTTATATGTCATACCCTAAGACGGTTTCGGGTCACTTCCTAAAATCAGGGTTATAATTTTGTAAGGGCGGTTTGATTTAAACAATTCCAACGGTTTTAAATAATTCGGGAAATTCCAGATTAAAGCGTATATTTCGAGTAACCAAAATAAACAAGAAATTTAAAGGTTCGGAGCTTTATGGGGTGTAGGTTGTAAGGAGTGGTCCGATTTGAAAAATTTCGGAGGATTTAGATTGTCCGGGAGATTTTGTATCGGGTAAATATAGTTAGTCAAAGAAACTTTGTAGATATATAAAACAATTGTCTCTTGTTAAAGACCTGAGATTGAGGCTGTTGGGTGATGTGATTTTCCAATCGCATTTATGGTTAGTACCAGCAACGCACAGAATGAAAAGAAAATTTCGACCGTTGATACTAATGTACGTGGTTGTATTATTGAACAACTAAAGGCTAAAGCTTTTAATACGTATTCATTTGCTGACAGAATTAAAATGATAGACAATGGCCAGCCTAAATTAATTTTAACAACTGTTACAAAATTAAAATCTTGTGTTAGACATTTTAGTGATAAGGATTATGAATCGAAAACATGGCTTTATGGTTGCAAGTTTTTGAATAAACTTTTTTGCTAGCCATATCTACTGTTTTCTCTAACCTTTAAAGATATTAATCATGAAGACGGTGATTTTAATCTGCGGTATGATTTACCAAATTACTTAGATATAGTAAAATCTGCGTTGATATTTATAAAAAATTTCACACCATTCAAAGACTTAGCAGCTTTTCCGACAAACAACAAAAAGTTTGAGAAACATGTACTTAAACATACCACCGAATTTCAAAAAAATGGTACGGGATTTCGTAAGAAGTTTTCAACATCGTTAGCTCTTTAGTCCTGAAACTGGTTAGACGCGTACCCTCATTGTTTCGTATTCTGTGCTGACCTACACATTTCCTTGAAGTTTCCACAGTCTGCATCTTTCACTATGTGTGTGCAATAGTCTGATCTAGCTCTACCTCCTTTTTCCTATCTGTGCTTATGATATATCCCGCACTAGTCCCTAAAAATGCCTTAGAACGTATTCTGCCCTTCTATTTCTCCTATTTGTTTTTTTCACAGATATCTTTATTCCCCTACTATTTCCTTAACTTATTTATTATTAACTTTATCTGTCTATGCTATCATTTTTATACAGCTGAAGCACAACATTCCAAAAGGCTTCTACCGTTTCTCTGTCTGCTTCTCCGTCTGCCCCTATTTCATAGACATACTGTGCTGTGCTCCAGGCATATGCTTTCAACAAGTTTCTCCTTGTTTCTATGTTTGTTGTCATCGAATATAGCCGCTGCTCTTTCTTGTTAACTGCAGTTCGGTTCCCCTTCTATCGTTTATAAATATATACCCTGTTTCGCCGATATTCAGTAGTATGTGAAGGGGGTTGAATACTTGTCGAATTAATAGTTCTCCAATACATCATTTCGCATAATCAACATTAGTTGAAAATATTTCAGAATCAACACCTGTAGTTGTCTATAATGATCATTAGATTTAAAAGCAATTATTTTTTTCCTCATTAGGATTTCCATCTTAAAACTGGTTGGACACGTACCTTCATTTATTTCTATTCTTAGATAGTCTACACCTTTCCCCGAAATTCCCAATGCCTACATACAGCTGGGTTCTCCTTCTGTTGTTTCTTAATTATATGCCCTATTTCATCAAGATTCAGGGGTATGTGAAGAGGGTTAAGCAACCTGTGGCTGCCAAGGATCCTCCAACACTTAAATCTTTTCGCACAATTAACATTAGTAGAGAGTATTGCAAAACCAATACCTGTAGTTGCTTATAATAATCATCAGGTTTAAGTACAGTTATTTTTTTCGTCCTTAGGTTTTCTATTTTTGAATTAGTTGGGTGCGTAGCTCCATTTATTTGTATTCTGAGCTAGCCTGCACATTTCTCTGACATTCACACAGCCTACATCTTTTACTATCTGTGTGTAATAGTCAAACCTATATCTACTTCTACCTTTCTTTTTTCCTATCTCTACTTCTAATATATTCCACACTATTTCCACATGCCTTAGTATATGGCCTATCATACTATCTCTCCTACTTTTTTTTAGTTTTCTACATACTTCTTCTTCCCCTACCATTTATAGTACCTCATTATTCTTAACTTTGTCTGTCAATGATATCTTCATCATATGTCTGTAATACCACATTTCAAAGACTATCTTTTTCCTGTTCGCTTCTTCTACTGTCCAAGTTTCACAGCCGTACCTTGCCGTGTTCCACACATATGCTTTAAGTAATCTTTTCCTTGTTTCTATGTTTGTTGTCTTTGAACACAGCAATTGTTTTTTTTTTAAATTTAGCACGACCTTGTGCTAATCTTTGTTTTATATCTTCTACCCTCTTTCCATCTTGCGTTATTTGGCTTCCTAGGAAGCAGAAATCCTTAATCTCCTGTAAGTTCTCATTACCTATTTGTATTCTAGTTTTTAATTTACTTTCCCTTCCTTTGAATAGTAGTACTTTAGTTTTATTTTGTTAATTTTCATACCGTATCTCTCTGTTA
The DNA here is from genome assembly GCA_036346225.1 of Platerodrilus igneus. Lineage (NCBI taxonomy): Eukaryota > Metazoa > Arthropoda > Insecta > Coleoptera > Lycidae > Platerodrilus > Platerodrilus igneus. Next base: position 786,167 of record JARFIW010000593.1, on the reverse strand, counting down.
GAACTGTTTCCATTTCATTAATAGCAGCTTCTAACTTTTCTTTGCTAGATGCTAATACGGCTATATCATCTGTAAATCTAATCATATCAATCTTCTATCCCTGCGTAATAATTCCAAATGTCTTTTTGCATTTAACAATATTCATTGCCTCTTCGATGTACAAGTTAAAAATTAATGGTGATAGGGCACATCCCTGTCTCACCCCTTTCCTAATATTTACTTCTCTACGTTCCTGCTCTAATTCTATTACCGCTGTTTGCTCTTTGTATAAGCTATGTACTATCCGTCTATCCCTAAATCTTATTCCAATCTTTTTGAGTATTTCAAACATTTTTTCCATTTTACACTGTCGAGTACTTTTTCCAGATCTACAAACCCTATTTACACGCTCTATCCTTTTTCTATTGTTTTCTCTATTATCGACCTCGCAGCTAAAATAGCCTCCCGTGTTCCTCTGTTTCGCCTGAATCCAAACTGATCTTCTCCAAGTACTTCTTTACCTCGTTTTTCCATTCGTCTTCGTACAATTCTAGTTAATATTTTTGACACATGTGCTGTCAAACTTATTGTTCGAAAATTTTCACATCTATTCGAGTTTTCTTTTTTGGTATAGTGATTACAATGATACGTTAGAAATCTTTGGGTATCTCACCTGTCTCATACATTTAGCTTACAAGTTGGAAGAGACGTTCTGTTACTGATTACTCAGCGGGTTTTAGATCTTCTGCTTGCACCTTATCTGTACCAGGCGTCTTACCATTTTTCAGGTTTTTTAATGTTAATTCAAACTTTCCTCTAAGTATAGGATATCCCAAGTCATCCTTTTCAATATCCCATTCTTGTTCTAATGCTGTTAGATCCTCTCCTTCATATAAATTCCCTATATACTCTTGCCATCTATCCACTTTCTCTACATTTGCTATAATGACGTTTCCTACCGCGTCCCTTATATTTTTGCTATACGGTTTTATATCCCTAAAATTTATTCTAATTAGTTCGTATGCTTAGTCTGTCTTTCCTATGTTTATCTTAGTTGTACCAATTTGCACTTATCATCAATCCATTGTTCTTTAGCTTTCTTGCATTTGCGCATAATTTCACATTTTATGGTTTTGTATCTCTGTTTTCCTGTTTTATCTGATCTATTTTTGTATTTTCGTCTTTCTTCTATTAGATTCATGATATCCTTTGTTATCCATTGTGTCTTATTTTCTTTTTGTGTATACCCCAGAATATCACTGGCTACCATGTCTAAGCTGGATTTAATGCTATTCCGTTCTGTTTCTACTTCTATAGTATAAGAAATTTTCCCGATATCTTTTAGTAATTCATTTGACTTTTTTTCAAATCTTTTGTAGATATCTTTATCTTTTAGTTTCTTCAAGTCAAAGTGCCTTTTTCCGTACCTCTTTTTCAGATTTTTAAATTTAAGAGAGGCTTTCATAATTACGATGTGGTCAGATCTATATCTGCTTCTGGGTAGCTTCTACAGTCTTTTACTTGATTCCTAAACCGTTGTCTAACAAGAATGTAATCTATTTGATATCTTTTTATATCTCCTGGCATCTTCCACGTGTATCGTCTTCTAGCATGATGTTGAAATAATGTGTTTATGGTGTTTAAATTGTTCTTGTCGCAAAATTCTACTAGCCTATTTCCCCTGTCATGTCTCGTGTCTAAGCCAAATAAACCTACTATCGCTCCTTCCCTATGCTCACCTACCACTGCATTAAAATCCCCTGTAATTATTAACTTTTTATGTCCTTTTACGTATCTCAGTATGCCTTCGATGTCTTTGTAGATTGCCTCTACCTCTTCTTCACTGTAGCTAGAGGTGGGCATGTATATTTGTATTATTACTGTATTTACCGGTTTAAATTCTGATCTAACCATGAGTACTTTTTCGTTCTTTTGTAAGTAGTTTTTTCGCGTAACTATCCCCACATCCGAATTTCTTTCTTCTGATCCTGTATGAATTACTCTAAAGTCTCCACTCCAAAAATCCCCTGCGTCTGGCCAGTGAACTTTGCTGATCCTTACTATGTCTAGTGCTATAACCTATCCATTTCAATTTTCAAGTTCTCTTGTTTATCGCTTGCCTCATACTTCTGACATTCCACGCTCCGACTCGCAGAATGTTCACGACTCTTTTTTTATATTTTCGGATCACATCCCCGAAGTAGTCCCGTCTTGGAGATCCGAATGGGGGACTATTTTAACTCCGGAATTTTTTATCCCAGAGAATGCCATCATCATTAATAACAATTTATGTACGCTGTGTACTTAAGAGGTATTGTGGTGGTTTCCCGTTCCCTTCCACATCGCAGTAGTATGTCTTAGAATGCCGCACCGACCCCCTAGGTCTCTGCCACTCTGAGTACCGAAAAAACTGCTACCTTTTTTCGGGGACCTGTCTCAGTCTGGTTCCTCACTAAAAACCCCACTAATTTAGTTAAACCTATAGTTCAGCTCTTTAGCTCACTGAAACACGCAAGCCATACTACCCGTTCTAGTAATCTAGAACTTCTTCAAGGTGCAGGTCCGTTCATAATGGGTAGGAAGCTTTATAAAAAATTAAATACAACCCGCGTTTAGTATGTCTATTGGAACAATGTCCACGAATTAATTGATCGACTAAAATTACTGAACGTGTCCTACCAGGTAGGTAATATAAGTGCTGAGAACCTAAATGAAATGACGTCCATAATCGAGGAATTGAGGGAAGAAGGTATATTAGAATAATCTAGCTAAAAAATTTACTCAGTTTCAAAATGCCTGTTAACCGCTTCAGACGCCCGGATCGCAAAGATGTAGATGGACAACGAGGTCCTGCAGACCAAAGTTTTTTATTAATACCGGATGATAAGGGGTATCACAAGCAGCCCAATAAGCTAGTAAATGCAGGTAATTCCATGTTCGATTCGGATCTTGTTACTTAAAGATGTACCATCGTGTTCAAAACTGGAGAGGACAAAATTAGTGTTTCTAAAAAGAGATTGACAGACATTGCAAATCCCAGAGAATACAATGATGGCGTTACTAAGAAATTTACGCTACATCTCATAAATCAGACATTCTCCCACTGTCTACAAAGTATGGAAGATCTGCGCGCCAAACTGTAGTTTACAATGCAAGAAACCGACGTATCATACAGTTTAGAGAAAAATCAGACGCAGCAAGCAAGCAATATGTGTACGAAAAATGTGATAAAATTGCATATGATGTGAAAGCATGTGTGCAGTTGTTTATAAATTTAAATACGAGCTCTGCAACAAACGGGCACATTCGTCAATTTATAATGCAACCTCAGAAGCTACTAGGGTTAAATATTACAAACCTAAGCTTGATCTTACATCGGTGATATAATTACAAAATGAAGAACCGTTTAGTCTAGCTTCAGTATTATCCCGACACGAGTAAAGAAACTATCGTGGAAGAATTGTTTAAACTATCCTGCAAAAATTCTATGCGCCGGCATACGATGTTTAAACCTATGAAAAGGGATCTCATGCAATTTGATTTGGCTGATTTTCAACCTTACGCACGCATTAATAAAGGCCACAAATATGTTCTTATTAGTTTGAATTGTTTTACCAGTACGCAATTGCTGGAACATTAAAAGACAAAACTGGTGCAGGAATTATAAAAGCTACGAAAAGCATAATGGAATCAATGCTAGGCAATCAGAATATTTTATCAAAAATCAATTTGCAAATGGATGAAGGCACAGAATTTTACAAAAAATCTTTTTAAAATCTCGTGCAAAAATGTAAAGTTAATCATTACTCCACACACGACTATAGCAAGTATGACGGAACGACTAACCAGAACAATTAAACGCATGTTGTATAGGAGATTCTATTTACAAGTTATAAATGGCTGGAAATATTACCTAAGGTTATAGAAGATTACAACAACAGTAAACACCAGACGATTGGGATGTCCACTGTTGAGGAGGTACATCCGGAAAAAGTTGAACTTTTGCAGATATAGGTGCTACAAGTCGAAGGAACTTGCTTGAAATTGGAGATGTAGTGCGAATATCTAACTTATGGAATTATTTAAGGTGTAAATTCAACGGACATGGCCTGTCACTTACTTACTTCAGGATTTAAACTAAAGTCCAATACCGGATGCCTTCTACAAGGAGGAGTTTCAGGTTACGAATTCACCAGACATTTATTTAGTTGAAAAGGTTTTAAGGAAGAGAAGTAAATACCAAGAATTGTAGATTAAATGGTATGAATTCAAGAACCTAACATGGAAAAATAGCGGTAACATAGTTTAGTATAATAGGGCGTTTTCAACATTTTTTAGACATTTGTGAAACAATTGCTAACGCGTAAGAATGGACTGCATCGTAGAAATTCAAGATGTTCAATTTAAAACTAGCGAATTTTTTTATCAAGAAAGTAGTTGTACTGCATTTACAGAGAGGGGCAATTGTGGCATTAAATTCTGGACATGCCGTTGGAAACGACCGATTTAAGTGAACCCTTCCAGAAACAAATCAGTTTCAATACAAAGTATCTTTACTGGAATACTCCATCTGCACATGGAGTATCACCTTTCTGTTTGAGTCTGTACTTACAAGAGATTATACCAGCTGTTTCAATAATTTATGTAAAAGGGTTGTAAAACAAAGGATTATTAGATATTACCTACCAACAGCCCAAGAGTCTTGAAAACTACAACTTCCCATCAATTAAGAAGCTAAACGATGAGAAGCTCAGCTCTTAATGTTATTTATCGCATGCGAACAGTAGTCTAAGTTATGCTAGAAATAATGTTTCGATCTAATAAAATGTATTTTTATTTTTAAAATAAACCTGTATACCATTTATTGTGTTCAATTATGTCTCCTAAACAACTGAAGGTTAGTGGCTTTTCAAGTTCAATTTAAGAGCATTAATAATTACTTTTAATGTTACACAAGTAAACAATATAAAATTTTACTTACCTTTTCAGGTTCAAAATAGTGTTGACAATCTAAATTAACGAGTTTCTACAATTAATAACACAATAAATTCACTGGTTATAATATATTACTTCCCTGTGTCTTTTATACCATTATTAATTGATTCAATCTAATTATTTCTCAACCCACTTAATTAAAGATTGTAAATTCTGGTATATCGACATGATACGTTGTTTGGAAGAAAACTTCGCCGTAATTATTTATTAATGTTTCAAATTATTTGTTAAAACCCACAACCAAGGATATAGTACTAATATCATTAAGAATGTTTATTTGAATGTGTCTAATTTTAAATCACGCAATTATACCCTTTGCAATTCAAAATGATTTTTATAAATCTACACGTGCTATATGTAACAATTTTGTAATACTTTAATAAATTATATAAAAATCACCCTAAAAATTCTTCATGTTCAATTAATTATGTACTGATATTAACAACAGGTTAAGCGTGCAAAATGTATTACACTCGTTCAATGTTATTAGAAGTGCAATTATTGTGCAACATTTCTTGCTCTAGGATTAATTATAAATATTTATTTATAAATATTGTGAAAGAATTTGCCTTTGTATTTGTAATGGCAGGGGGAAATGGATCTGCAATACGGTTAATTAAAAATATTTGTACTAATATTGTGCAACATTGCTTACTCTGGGATGACGTGTTAAAAGAGCAAGTTAATAAAAAACGCCCTCACGCTTGTGAAACGGACCAGCTTGTTAATTAGCAAAGCGATTAGGTGTCAGTATGGTCCATATAGCGATAATTGTCATGTACTCCATACGAGCGGAACTTCATTCTCTTACCCATTGGTTTAAATGAGCGAAAATGTTATTGCCGTGGCCCCAGTTTACCCCTACTAACCATTATTAGCACAGAAACATTTGTATACAAATGATTTTTATGATTTAAGAGTATAGTATACACACTTTCCTGCTAAAAGAAGCAATTTTTTATCAGAAAGTTTATCTATCAAGTTGGAGAATCGGACTTTTAATCCAAATAGCACAAGTCGACTATCATTGTAAAATATGAACGTTTTGAAGGTGGAAAAAAGCTTGAATGGCTCATCCAAATATTTACTCGGGAAGTTATTTTACAGGACGTCCCTTCACCATCTACTGTTTTCAGCCTGCGGTCGTTGGTTTGGTTCTCTTGTTTATGAAAGCAGACTAGGTGTGATTTCACTTAAATAGTTAGAATAACAGTCAAAACTAATCTCTCGACCATGAGGTATATCGCAACTTAATCTAACAGTTTATTTCACTGCTAGATTTAGACGAGCATGATAAAGCAACGTGTCATATTGCTAATGAAACGCTCAATGTGCTGCAGAAATTTTTGCCCATCACTTGAAAACAAAAAGATTGAGTCTTACAAGACTTTCAGATCTTACACCAATCATCATTAGGTCTTCAGTCATGGAAATGGTTAGACACATACCCTCATTGTTTCCTATTCTGAGCTAACCTACTCGTTTCCCTGAATTTTCCACAGACCTCTACCTCTTTTTTTCCTATCTCTGCTTGTAATATATCCAGCACTATTCCTTAAAATGCTTTAGAACATATGCTACCCTTCTATTTCTCATATTCTTTTTTGTTTTCCACATATGCTTTTAACAATTTTCTTTTTGTTTCTATGTTTGTTGTCTTCGAACATAGCCGCTGCTCTTTCTTGTTAGATGCAGTTCAGTTCCGCTTTTATTGTTATACAAATATATACCCTATTTCTCTTATATTCAGTGGTATGTAAAGGGGGTTAAGCAACCTGCGGCTACCAAGATCTCCCAACGCTTAAACATTTGCCGAATTAATAGTTTCCCAATATATCTTTTCGAACAAGGTTTATCGTATTGAAACTAGCTGGACGCGTACCTTCACTTATTTCTATTCTGAACTAGCCTACGCAGTTCCCTGAAATTTCCATATTCTAGATACAGCTCGGTTCCCCTTCTGTTGTTTTCTAATTAATTGTCCTATTTTACCGAGATTGAGCATCAGGTGAAGGGGGTTAAGCAGTCTGTGGCTGCCAAGATCACTCAACAGTTAGACACTTGTCGAATTAATAGTTTTCCAGTAAATGCATTCACACAACTAACATTAGTTGGAAATATTGCAAAACCAATACCTGTAGTTGCTTGAAATGATTATTAGGTTTAAGTACAATTATTTCTTTCGTCGTTAGATTTTCCCTCATGGAACTGGTTGGACGCGTACCTCTAATGATTTCTATTCTGAGCTAGTCTACACATTTCCCTGAAATTCCCACAGCATACATCTTTAACTATCTGTGTACAATAGTCCAATCTAGGTCTACCTCTACCTCTCCTTTTTCCTGTTTCTGCTTCTAATATACTCCTTACTATCCTTTCATGCCTTAGTATGTGACCCATTTTGCTATCTCTCCTATTTTGTACTGTTTTCCACATATTTCTTGCTTCCCCTACTATTTCTAGCACTTCTTTCTGTTAACTTTGTCTGTCCATGATATCTTTATCATACGCCTGTAGCACCACATTTCAAAGGCTTCTACCTTTTTCTTGTCCGCTTCTCCTACTGTCCAGGCTTCACAGCCGTGCAGTGCTGTGCTCCATACATATGTTTTAAGCACTCTTTTCCTTGTTTCTATGTTTGTTGTCTTTGAACACAGTGGTTGCTTTTTCTTGTTAAATGTAGCACGACCTTGTGCTAATCTTTGTTTTATATCTTATGCGCTCTTCCCATCTCGCGCTATTTGGACTCCAGGTTATCAGAAATCTTTAACTTCTTGTAAGTTCTCGATATCTATTTGTATTCTTGCTTTTAATTTATTTTCCCTTCATGTGCATACTAGCACTTTAGTTATATTTTTGTTAATTTTCATACCGTATCTCTCTGTTAAAACTGTTTCCATTTCATTAAGAGGAGTTTCTAACTCTTGCTTGCTAGATGCCAATACCGCTTTATCATCTGCAAATCTAAGCATATCAATCTTTTGTTCTTGCATAATAATTTCAGATGTCTTCCTGCATTAGATAGTATTTATCGCCTCTTTGATGTACAAGTTAAAAATTAATGGAAATTGGGAACATCTCTGTCTCACACTTTACCTAATATTTACTTCTTTACGTTCCTGCTCTAATTCTATTACCGTTGTTTGCTCTTTGTGTATGTATTATCCGTCTATCCCTAAAACTCATTCCAATCTTTTTGAGTATTTCGAACATTTTTTTTCCATTTTACATTGTCGGATGCTTTTTCCAGATCTACAAATCCTATAAACGTGCTTTCCCCTTTTTTTCTTGTTCTCTCCATTATCACCCTCGGAACTAAAATATCCTCCCGGGTTTTCCTGTTTCAATTAAACCCAAATTGATCCTCTCCTAATATTTATTCAGCTCGTTTTTCCATTCGTCTTTGTACAGTTAGTGTTTTTGACACGTGTGCTGTCAAACTTATTGTTCGAAAATTTTCACATCCATCCGTACCTCTCTTTTTTGGTATAGTGACTATGATGTTACGTTTGAAATCTTTGGGTATCTCGCCTGTCTCATACATATAGCTTACAAGTTGCAAGAGACGTTCTGTTACTGCTTGTCCAGCAGCTTTTAGAGTTTCTGCTTGTACCTTATTTGTACCCGGCGCCTTACCATTTTTCAGACACTTTAATGCTAATTCAAACTCATCTCTATGTATAGGATATCCCAAGTCAATGTCTAATTTTTGTTCTAATGGTGCTAGTTCCTTTCCTGCATATAAATTTTTTATATATTCCTGTCATCTAACCAATTTTTCTACATTCTCTATAATGACGTTTCCTCTCGCGTCCCTTATATTTTTGCTATATGGTTTTATATTCCTAAAATTCATTCTAATTAGTTTGTATGCTTCGTCTGTCTTTCCTATTTCCATCTTAGTTTGTACCTCTTTGCACTTTTCATCGATCCATTGTTCTTTAGCTTTACTGAATTTGTGAATAATTTCTTATTTTATGACTTTGCATCTCTGTTTTCCTGTTTTCTCTGATCTATTTTTGTATTTTCGTTTTATTTCTATTAAATTCAGGATTTCCTTTGCTATCCATGGTTTCTTATTTTCTTTTGTGTATACCCCAGAATATATCTGGCAGCCATGTCTATGTTGGATTTAATGTTATTCCATTCTCTACTTCCTTAATATCAGAAATTTTCCCGATATCTTCCAGCAATTCATTTGACTTTTTTTTCAAATCTTTCGTCAAAATGCCTCTTTCCTTTCCCTTTTTTCAAATTTTTAAGTTTAGGAGCGGCCTTCGTCATTGCGATGTTGTGGTCAGTGTCTGTATTTGCTTCTGGGTAGCTTCTACAGTCTTTTACTTAATTCCTAAACCGTTGTCTAACAAGAATGTAATCTATTTGATATCTTCCTATATCTTCTGGCATCTTCCACGTGTATCTCCTTCTAGCATGATATTGAAATAATGTGTTAAATTGTTTTTGTCGCAAACTTCTTTCAATCTATTTCCCCTGTCGTTTCTCGTGCCTAAACTAAATAAACCTACTACAGCTCCTTTCGTATCCTCACCTACCACTGCATTAAAATCCCTTGTAATTATTAAATTTTTATGTCCTTTTACGTATTTGAGTATGTTTTCGATATCTTTGTAGATTGTCTCTACTACTTCCTCACTGTAGGTAAATGTGGGCATGTATACTTGTATTATTACTGTTTTTAACTGTTCAGATTCTAATCTAAACATAAGTGAGCAGCAGCCTTTGTTCGGGGACCTGTCTTAGTCTGGTTTCTCACTAAAGACCTTACTATTTTGGTTGAAACTGTAGTTTGGCTCTTTACTGGAACGCGGAAGCGATTCCACCGTTCTAGTAATCTTGAACTCCTTCGAGATGCAGGTCCATTCGGAATGGAGATCTTACACTAGCAGATCTTTTTTTTGGAGGTATTTAAAAAGCGTAGTTTTAAAATCCCATATACATTTGACGAATTGAAGGCAAACACTGTACGCGATATTTCAAAACTATTGAGCAAATATTACGAAAAATGAATGAATGCGTTATGAAACGTATGCGATCCTGCAACTGGACCACAAGAAATCACTTTGAACATCTACTGTGAAGTTGTTTTGCATTGTAATTTGAATGTTTTGTATAAAAACTTTATTTACATTAAAATTTTCGTTGCATCATCAAAAAAGGGCCGCGTCCTTTCTAAAGCGTCCGATATTATCGACTGTGGCAATAGTTGATGTTCAGTCGGTGGTTGTTTAATAATTTTTTAAACAAAAAGACTAAGAAACATCAACTACTGAACATGCTAAACATGCTCAATATTGACAGTCGCTGGCTGGAACGGAACCCGTAACCTTTTGCACAACTTATATTACAAATACGATAATTTACCATCTGAGGTATATAAGTTTCTTGTAAAAAAATATAGTAACATTTCAAAGGCCGACTAGTTATTTATTTACACATACTCCCTTTTATAAATCAAATATGAAGTAAATTTAACGTTAGCAAGCGTGAAAGTAACTTATATTACTCATTGCTGGGATAAAGGGTTTAATAACCACTTCTAAAGTATATTCATATTTATAATTGCAAGGAGGTTAAAAATAATAAACTACAACAGACACTAAAAAACTGCGTCGCACATGTTGCCTGCTATTCAGTTATGATTGAATGCAAAAGCCAGTTATTAATCTACACGCCACGCATACTTTTGAATAGGGAAAATATTAAGTAAAAAGATCGCAACCGTGCCGCTGTAGCTTTCTTTACTAACAGCAACGACACCCTACCGTTCAGTGTTGACCTTTTTTAACCTATCAGCCACAGACATCGCTACGATTCCCAGACCTCCTAATGTGCCTAACGTCATGCAATACGAGCTACAACTTCCCCTTCCAGGAGGGTACCTTGTAAACCAGCAGAAGGTTGCCCGCGCTACCACCAGTAGGAGGTACATGCTGTACACTGACACACATTTACTGTATTATAATTGAGAGTATTCGTGCAAACCGAAGGTGCTCCTCAAAACTTTAAATTGTCAAGGTGGTCCTAATTTTGTGCCTCACATTATTTTCTTTAGAACAAAACCATTTAGAACTTCGAGCCTGATCTGAATTAGTCCTATGATAAATTATTCTCTTTTTATATTAAAAATTCCCAAAATTTATCGTATCAACGAACGTGTATTGTTTATGGGTCAAGTTGTATGCTGCAGTTTTCCGACTATAACTAATCTTACGTCACACATGCTTTCTAGATAGTAATAAAATCCAAGGTGACTTCGAATTAGAAATAAACATTCGAGCTTTCCTGATACAACGAACGAATAATTTCCATTCGAGTTCGTCATTCGGTCCCAAGCCGGCGACTACCTCTTGCAGTTTAAGAATGCAGTTATTTTCACCCCACTATCATAGCAACGTATTGGCATGTAATATTTCTATTGTTCTATTAAACACATGTTAAGACCTCAAGTTAAACTTGAGCGTGAACATCAACTTATGAAAATTTGTCTTCTATTAGCGTTTCTCTTCTCAGACGGAGATTATTACGAGTATATACTAGTTAAATTTTGTTGGACAAACATTTGACGTTTTGTAAATTTTTAATTGTGCGTTTGAAATGCCCCAAAAAAACTGAAACTACTCAATTAAACCTTTACAAAGATCGAATAAAAAAAATCCGATTTGAGTAACTCATTGCAAACACATTCCCAATCTACAAAGTTATTAAAGATACAATATAAATGATTAACACAGGTTTACGCAAATTTTAATGCGGCGCTGATTACGATTTTTGCAAATTTATCTGAATTGGTAGAGCAATTGTATCAAAATATTCGAAAGGACGTTGATGCTGCTTATTTCAATTGCTTATTTATATTGGACACACTGCAACTACACGTATTTGAAGAACAAAAATCAGGCAGTGCCGTAACCTCTAACCTCAGTGCTAGGCTTCAACACTTAAGTTTGAGAACTTTCGAGAGTGATTTGTGTTCCTGACATTCGTATATCGATCTATTCGTTTGCATAATACTTAATAATCGTTCTTTGTCTGAAAAGTTCAGTTATTTTTTAACCTCAATTCAAAATGAGCCGTTACAGTTACTTAAAACCATTCCATTATGCTCAAAAAATTATTCGATTGCTTACAAAACCCTCAAGGACAGGTAGAGCGATCCATAATTGTTCGTGACGCTTCATTGGAGAGCGATTAAGTCATCGCCGCCCTTAAAATCGGAAAATCCCTAGCTACTCACTTGTGGATTGTTTTTCTGAAAACCTAGAAGTTTTTAAAAACTAAAATTATCCTATTGTACAGTAAAATTCATTTTGGTCGATTTATTGCCTAAAAAGCCTAATCCCGGCACTCGCAGGAGGTTCGCTACAATCTGATCCTAAGAAAACATCAGAATTCGATACCCAAAAGAAATTTTTATTACAACTGTGCTAGAGCATTTTTTTTTCAACGTTTAGCCTTGCACATATATAGCAACAATAGAAACTACTACAGCTATGTACACACCTAGAATGGTTTCCTTTAAACCAAATGTTATTTCTCATGTGGTAGGGATTAATAAATTTAATGCTTACAACTATGCGCAAATGTTCGAACAAGGTGATCTCGTAGCGCGATTATGTCTATAGCCAGCAAGGGTAATTACTCTATTTATCAGTCTTCATCCATTCCAGCCAAGGAACCGACCGACAGACCGACTGAATACTATAAGAAGTTTAAAGCTATGTGTAAATTGCTTATATCCACATGCGTCCAAACAACGTGTATTTATGGAAGGTATCACCACAGTTTACCTCATTTTGAAGTTCATGTTCAGCCTCTTAAACATACTAAATCACAATCCTCTTCAGCTGTTCCAACTCGGGCCGTATCGTCAATGGCGGATAATCATGAGGGACATACTGTTTTACTTTCTACTGCTATCGCAGAAATTCAAGACGGGTTCTGTAATTTTAAGTACAATCTAAGTTACCCTACTGTGCAAAATATCAAGCATTATTGCCTCGCCGCTATCGATTGACTGAACTGGCAGCTTTATCCGTTCCTTGTACGTACTGCTATGCGGGTATTTCAATCAAAACGTACCTGATTCACCAAAGCTTTTAGATCATTTTAATCAAACTGTGGATCTGATATTACCTTTCTTCATGTATTAAATGTCTCCACAATTCGGCTTCAGTAGCACTACATTTGATTCTTTTTCTAGCGCTCCACAAGAAGGTACTACATTGGACAGAAAGTGAGTTTTTTCAACCTGGAAATTTTGAATTTTGCTGAACCTTTACTATTTCATGCAAGGTAGAGGTCTTTAACGTGCATAACAAGACTCACGCACGGGACCTACATTTTATTTCTCACCCGAACGAGAGCGTATTTTTGTGAAATTACTCGCCTAACATTTTTCAAGTGAACTATCGGGATTTGAACCCGGTACCTTGGGTTAGTAGTCACACGCATACCAACTATGCCATGGAGTCATCTGGTTTTCGTAACAGCAGAACAGGAAGCACAAGCAGCAGCATCAATAGCCGAAACTCACAAAAATTATTCAAAATCATAATCAAGAAAATAAATCAAGTGCGGTTACCTATTGCGAAAGAAAAGCTACAAATTGCATCAAATGTTATGCGATGCACTTACGTGGTACTCGGAAATTATTAATAGAAATTAGACCAATGGTAGAAGCAACTACGAGATTCCCTGAGGATCATAAAGAAACAAAGTTTAACTATTAATTAATTGTAGTTGGTAGATAATTTACTAATGTTAGTGTTTAAAATTTGCATGACAACTACAATAAATTTACTTACATTAAAAATTTTCTTCTCGGATGTGTGTTATAAATAAGCGAAGCTTTGTTTGGTATTTTTCTTAATCTTCTTTGGGAATTAAACCACTCATAGTTGTTAAAATCATTTTTATTTACGTTTTGATTCATGACCTAGGATCGTTGTCAAAATAATAAACATTTTATGTTTGGCATTTATGACATAAATTGAAGGTGACTTTGATTTATTAATGTTTGATATATTTGGTTTGAGTACATTAGGCGAAAATTTTAAAGTTTAGGAGAATGAGTGCGTTTAACTTGTGTTGCGCCCTGGAAGCGACTTTGAAAAAGACAATTCGCTTAACTTGAAATCAGCTGATTAATTTTTATTGTTAAATTTCATATAAATTCAATAACTTGAGGGTTGGAAAACATTCTTTAACATGTTTCTATTTATACCATTGAGAGGATGATTATAAAAGAAGTTTGCGATTACGTCATCGTAAGGCTTAAGCAGTCTTTTTTTATATTTATCTTGAAGGAGGAAACCTCATATTACCACCACTTGCAAACATTGTGCAAAAGACCATATATTAAGATCATGTCCTAACCAGAAGTCCTTGAAACCCATTTGTTCCAATTGTCAAACAATCAACCGCCCCCATAACCATCCTGTGACCAGTCCCGATTGTTATGTCTACAAGCAGTTTTTTGAGATATAGAAATTACTTACCGACTATGGTTACTAACCCCTCCACACAAATCGTTCTCATGCCCACCTATAATCCTCACCTCGTCCTACATATCAGTCATTCAAGCCAATTTTCAACACTTCCGCTCCGCTACACTTGAACTAGCCTATGTCCTTACCGAACAAAGAAATCCTTAGCCGTCTTTCAAGAACCATACCTAGTTAACAACAGAATTCCCAACCTACCTCCGTACACCAGATCTCTTATGCATTCCCACCTGTCAGATCCTAACCTACAGTAGCAATCATTATCAACGACCCCCAATTAGATGCGTCCATTATCCTTTCACACTCTACATTACATTTGATTTTCCAATGCTCCACCCGAAGGTACTACATTGGCCAGGAAGCGAGTTTTTTTTTTACCTGGAAAATTTGGAATTTTGCCGAACCCTTGCTGTTCCAAGCAAGGTAGGGATCTTTAACGTGCGTGACAACACTCACACACGGGACCTCCATTTTACCTCTCATCCGAACGAGGGTGTATTTTTGTGAAAAATGCTCGCCTAACATTTTTCAAGCGGACCGTGTCGGGATTCGAACCCGGGACCTTGGGCGTAGTAGTCACACACATACCACTACGCCACGGAGCCGCCTTTTTTTTTTCACACTCTACACCACAATTACTGACAGCTGAACTGCACTGGAAGACTGGCACACTTTACATCATTTTGGAGTACTTCCAATATAACATAAACATAGAGACGTATCTACAACAGTTAGACAATACTTTACAAACACTCGAACATTAACCGACGCTGATATGTGCAGACACAAACGCAAAATCTACATTATGGTACAAAGACACCACTGACTACCCCTTTGGTAGATTTTAACATGGTTTTGAGGCGACCCTATGGCTGGCTTACACTTGTCAGATACCAATGTTGTTCTCCGAATATTTTATATGGTTCTGAGGCGACCCAAAGGCGGGTTTACATTTTTAAGATACCAATACTGTTTAACAAAGATTGTATATGGATGTGAGGAGACCCTATGGCGGGTTTACACTTGTCAGATACCAATGTTGTTCTCCGAATATTTTATATGGTTCTGAGGCGACCCAAAGGCGGGTTTACATTTTTAAGATACCACTACTGTTTAACAAAGATTGTATATGGATGTGAGGAAACCCTATGACGGGTTTACACTTGTCAGACACCAATACTGTTCAACAAAGTTTGTATATGGGTCTGAGGTAACCCAATGGCGAGTTTACACTTGCTAGATACCAATGCTGTTTTACGGGGGTTGCTAATATGCTTATTGTTATTGTAATTAGTTATTGTATGTATAAATAGAAATCATGTATGTAGGCTATATTTCATGTTAATATCACAAGGAAACCCAGGAAAAACTTACAATGCCACGTAGATATTGGGAGCATACGAGTTTCATTTGTTACTTCTTTTAGTAATGGACTGCATTGTTTACTGAAAGTCACGGATTCGTTTGCTACGCAGTTATTTTTATGTAGGGTTAAAAAGTAGCTTCTTTGATTTTGTGTTTTTGGTGGTTTTCTTCTTTGTCAATTATTTTTGCGTCCTCCCATTTTATTTTACGACTCAAATCCTATGAATGTTAGCAAATCATGGATTTTTCAAATTTTCTATTTTTTATATATGATTTATGCTCTTTTAATCCAACTTCAAATGGTCTGGAACTTTCCGCTATATAAAACTTGTTACATTTGCACGGTATTTTGTAGATGTAGTTTTTTGAACTTTGTATTGCGTTTTTGGGTTTTGTTTTTGTTAATTGTGCTCTTAGTGTATTGTTGGTTCTAAATACTATTTTAATTCCGAATTTGTTTCCTATTCTTTGTATTTTTTTCGGAGAATCCTTTTATGTATAGTATTGAGAGCATTTTTTAGTGCGCATCGTTGTTTTTGTTTTCTTCTTTTTTATTTTTTGGGACTTTATTCGTTTCTTTCTCTTATTCCTTATGGATACTTGTTTTTTATTAGTAATGGATAAAAACGATTACAACATAAAAGTCAACTAATTGTTAAACACTGAGAGTTACACCAGTTTGGTAACGGACCCAACAAAATCGATAGAAAATAAAATATACAAGACTCTATATGAATTTAAAAATTAGTTCGAAGACAAAGAAAGAAGCAAAGTGGTCTCACATTACAGTAAACTACTCCACTTTTAAGGTATACCAAAAATTCATAAAAGAGACATTCCTTTGAGACCTCTCGTAAGCTCCATAGATTCACCATGCCATAATTTAGCAAAATTTCTCCTAAAAATTAGAAATCCATTAGCAGGCAAAACGAACTCCTTCATAAAAAACAACCAACACTTTTTAGAGAAATTATCAAACATAACAATTGAAAATACACACACAATGGTAAGTTTTGATGTAGTAAATCTCTTCACAAATGTCCCTGTAAACAAAGCGCTTAATATTATAAAAAACCAACTAGAAAAATATGACAACCTTAAAGATAGAACAAAACTAAGTATATCATCGATTATGAAATTACTTGCTTTATGCGTCAATACCACATATTTTCAAATAAGTGAGAAATTCTACAAACAGAGCTTCGGAGTGGCGATGGAAAGTCCATTTTAGTAATATATTCATGGAGGAATTCGAAAAAGAAGTAATATTCTTACAAGAATTGAAACCACTAATCTGGTGGAGAATACGTAGGTGATGTCTATGCTATTTGGCCTCATAATACAGAACTAATTAAAAACTTTGTACAGTCAATTAACGAAATAGAGCCAACTATTGAATTCACATATGACTACGAATTAGAGCAACATGGAAACTTCCATTTTTAGATATCCTAGTTAGCAAAAAGGATATCACAATTAATACATCGGTATATAGAAAAGCACGCACACAAACACATACTTAAACTTTGATTCAAATCACCCACACTGTGTCAAACGAGGAATTATCAAAACCATGTATGATAGAGCAAAATTAATATCATCAAACGAATAAATTTTAAAAAATAAGAAAGATCTAATCAGATGTGCACTAATAAACAAACAAGTATCCTAAAATAATAATAGGGAAAGGAATGAATAAAGTCCCAAAAAATAAAGAAGAAAACAAACACAACGATACGCACCAAAAAATGCTCTCAATAGCATACATAAAAGAATTCTCCGAAAAAATACAAAGAATAGAAACAAATTCGGAATTAAAATAGGATTTAGAACCAACAATACACTAAGAGCACAATTAACAAAAACAAAGCCCAAAAACGCAATACAAAGTTCAAAAAACTGCATCTACAAAATATCGTGCTACTGTAACAAGTTTTATATACCAGAAAGTTCCAGACCATTTGAAGTTGGATTAAAAGAACATGATTCATATATAAAAAATAGAAAATTTGAAAAATCCATGATTTGCCAACATGCAAATGGAAGGACGCAAAAATAATTGACAGAGAAGAACACCGCCAAAAACGCAAAATCTAAGAAGCTGCTTATATAACCCTACATAAAAATAACTGCGTAGTAAACGAATCCGTGACTTTCAATAAACAATGGATTTCATTACTAAAAGAAATAACAAATTAAAATCAAATGCCCCTAATATCTAGGTAGCATTGTAAGTTTTTCCTAAGTTTTCCTTGCGATATTAACATAAAATACAGCCTACATACAATAGCTAAATACATAACAATAGGTGTATTAACAGCCCCCGTAAAACAGAATTGGTATTTGACAAGTGTAAACCCGCCATAGGGTTACCTCAGAATCATATACAATCTTCGTTGAACAGTATTGGTATCTGACAAGTGTAAACCCGCCATAGGTTTGCCTCAGATTCATATACAATTTTCGTTAAACAGTATTGGTATCTGACAAATGTAAACCCGCCTCAGGACTACATAAAATATTCGTAGAACAACATTGGTATCTGACAAGTGTAAACTCGCAATAGGGTCACCTCAGACCCATGTTAAAATCTACCAAAGAACTAGCCTAAATCATACTGAGATTTTCCTCGTCAAGAAAGTATAAAAAACAACTGCTTAAGCCTTACGGTGACGTAATCGTACACTTCATTAATAACCATCATCTCAATTGTATAAATAGAAAAATGTTAAAAAATGTTTTCCAAACCTCAAGTTATTGAATTTATATGAAATTTAACAAATAAAAATTAATCAGCTGAATTCACGTTAAGAGCATTGGCTATCTCAAAGTCGCTCCCAGGGCGCAACACAAATTGAAGGCACCCATTCTTCTAAACTTTAAAATTTTCGCCTAATGTACTCTAACCAAATATATCAACCATTAATAAATCAAAGACACCTTCAATTTATGTCATAAATGTGAAACTTGAAGTTTTTATTATTTTGACAACGATCCTAGGTCATGGATCGAAACGTAAATATAGATGATTTTAACAATTATGAGTGGTTTAATTTCCAAAGAAGATTAAGAAAAATAAGTTAAGCTTGCTGTTGTTGGTGTAGGAACTATTGAGTTTATAGTCAATTTTACTCTGAGTTTAAATGTATAGTAGATTGGAGAAATACACCCTTAAACATTGATGGATTTAGCTATTATGATACTGCAGAAACATGCCAAGAACCCATAAAATGAACCTTTATGCAGCGAATAAAGGCGGGATATATATTTCGAATGATATAGGTCTGAACATTTTTCACGAATGAAAATTTAGAAGGCTAGAAAGTTAAAATTTGTAAGTTAATTGCATCAATAGCGATCAAACGCTGCGAGTAGTAATAAGAAACCTCGCAGTGGATGTACTAAAGGATAATGAAAGACTCTTGAAAGGAATTCGCGACTTCCCCTTTATTTAGCATACTTAACGTTTTCCATCGGGATTTACCATAGTTTTTCTGTTTCGCTAATATTTCTGAGACATTTAACACGACATTATTCGAGTTAGTTCTGAATGAAAAGTCGCAATGTAATTTATATAATTTAAACAAGTGAGAACGAAAGAAATAAAACAGAAACAGCAAAAATTAAGAACGGAAAAATAAATGGCCGGAACGTTATAAGAATTTCAAGTAGGGACTTGTAAACAAATTGCAAATACTCCGCCGTCCGTAAAAAACCCATAAGTTCTTTTAATTAGTGCAGCATTACGGTGAGGGTTTAGAGCTTTGGCTCTCCAAGAGAAGGTAAGAAAGCATCATTTGCATTTGCATATTACAGTTCGCCAATCGGTGCTGACGCAGAACGCAGAAAAGCACTTTCATTAACAAACCTACAGACGATAAAATGTGCTACATCAGTTTGAGATAATTAAAAATACTACTGCTGGAGAGAATTATGTGATTACTCATCGCTACACTTTTACGCCAGCTTCTTAATTGCAAGCCGACTATCACCATTTTATACATTTAGTCACACTTGTTGCGATAAACTACCTAACATACATGTTTGAGACGGTTGCTTTTATAAGAGTACTCGCATATTATTCTGTATCGCTTCCTAATGTGAATATATAATGGATCTTTTATATTGAATAATACTGGTTTACGGTTGAATGAAGATACTTCAATACTGTGGAAAACTACTGGTATTAGCCTGTATATTTCTATAGAACTATATTTTGAATTAACATGAAAAATTGTGATTGAAATTGTAAACACATTATTCATTGCTTACATGATTGGCTTTAGGTACAAGCTTAGCGCTATCTGTTTGCTTAGTTACTGAATTTCCGATTTGGAATATCAGCGTCTACAAAATCTTCTGCATGTGTGTTGTACGCTAACTTTAAGGTTATTTTGATTCTCTTGACTGTATTGTATGATCCTGCATTAACTACTATTAAATGGTAATTTTGTTGTCAAAATCTTATGGGTTTCTTGCATATGATCATAAACTTTTTAGTCTGTACTATAATTTTTTATTTTGCCATCTTTTCCAGTACGTGTAATACTGTTCCGGTGTTGCAATCGTTTCCAATAGTCTTTTTCAGCACGTCCAACATAAATACTCATACTCTATCAGCCGGCATGAAGCTGTGATCTCGTTATGCGAAAATAATGTGGAATATTAGTATGCAATTAAACACTTTAGATGTTTCTATAAATCAATTAAAGCTGCTTACAAAGTACAATTTTTATTCTGTGCTAAACGTGAGTCTAAAAACAACCGCACATGTTTTGACAAACCATCCTAAGTTCCTTTTGCATATCTTTCGGGTAGTTTATCAGTGCAGAAACTACAGCCGGGTCAACTTGACCCCCACTTTCTGTTTTCAATTTTTTTTCTTTCTCACTAATTGTGCTCGTTTTGTGCTCAATTGTGCCGGTGTTTGTTTGAATTGTGCTCATGTGCTTATAGCGAAAAAATTGAAAACAAATCCGGGGGCCAGGTTGACCTCTAGCCCCGCGTTTTATGAGTTTTCCAAAATTTCTTCAGTCCATTGAATTGTGCTCGTTTTGTGCTCAATTGTGCCAGTGTTTATTCAAATTGTGTTCATTTGCTTCTAGCAAAAAAATTGAAAACAAATCCAAGGGGGCAGGTTGACCGCTAGCCCCCGCTTTTTTGCACCTTGTCAATTTTTTTTTATTCCATTGAAATGTGTTTGTTTCGTGCTCAACTGTGCCGGAGTTTGTTGAATTGCGCTCATTTACTTATAGCGAAAAAACTGAAAACAAATTCGGGGGGCCAGGTTGATCGCTAGCACCCGCATTTTTTGAGTTTTTCAATTTTTCTTAAGTTCATTGAATTGTGCTCGTTTTGAGCTCAATTATGCCGGTGTTTGTTTGAATTGTGCTCATTTGCTTATAACGAGAACCTTCAAAACAAACCCGCGGGGCTGCGGTGGCCTTACATTTGATTTTTTAATGCTCCTTCCGAAGATACCATATTGGTCAGGAAGCCAGTTGTTTTAACACACGGAACTTACGTTTTACCTCCATCCGAAGGAGGACGCATTTTTGTGGAATATGCTCGCTTAACATTTTTTAGCGGTTCGTGTCGGGAATCAAACCCGGCACCTATGAGATTAGTACTCATAAGTGAACCTACTTTATCCACGAAGCCTTTCGCCAGGTTGGCCGCTAAGGTTCAGTTTTGTTTGAGTCTATTGAATTGTGCTCGGTAGCGCTGGTGTGCTCTACAACTTATACCGAGAAATCTGGAAAACAAGTTTATTTGTTAATGATAATTTCTGCTCTTTTATTTAAATTTGATAAACCCGGTTGCGTTTCACCTTCAATGTTCTATCTTGTTTGCCATATGTTTGGTGACTGCGCGGCCTAATACAGTCTATTGTCACCGCACGCGTTTTAAATCAAAATGATAAGTTGTTATCTACGTTCGTGCATTCACTCGCATGACCGTCTGTCTGCCTAATGCCAAGATGTCAAAATCTAGGTCGGTGTGGGAGTACTGATTCTGTATATGTAATATTGTAATCTCTCCTAAGCACTAATCAGTTGTCGATTCCTTTTGAAGCTATAACTAATCAATGGTGATTGTTCTTAAAAAATTTCAAATATTAATTTTTGTTCTATAGCACAAAAATATAGAAGGTGGAATTTGACAGCAATGTCGACGCAATATTTCTAAAAGCAATAACAATACTTATTTCACTCCAGATTCGATGCTAAAAGTATGACGAACATCTGTTTATAAGTTTCCAACAAAAGTGTAAGGTTAATGATAAAAAGTATATACTAAAAGTGATAAGTAATCTTCCTCATAATAAGTAGAGCATCCATGTTGGTGTAAGTACAAGTATACATGATAAGTACAGAGACGTTTGGTAATACTTTCTTTTTATACTGATATCGTGTTACTTAATATTGATAAATAAGGCTCATTAGCTTGTCAATATCTTCTTATAACAGGTTCCACAAAAAAGTGTTTCAACATATGCAGTTATGTTTAGATCCGCATTGTACCGTTTAGTTCATGCACTTTCCGGACAGTATTCTTGGTAAATACTTGTTAAGTGTAATGGCGTTTAAGGGCAACCCGTAACGAACCCCCTTGTTAGTCTCGTCAAACTCCGCCAAAATTAGAGTTTATAGGAAGCACGGAAGGCTCCTTAGAGTCCCTTATTACGTGTTAAAATGTCATATTTTTTGGATTATGACTTTAGAAGAGGGTGCGTTTGTTAACCCCAAAACTTTTAACGTAAACGTAGCAGAAGATTTTTTCGAGAAAGAAAAAAATGTTTCAATATATTATACTGTGACTTAGGTTCAGCAATGGGAAATTTAAAATTATCATCTACCCTCTTTTTCTTTACTTTGTTTTACCTGGCTAACTCAACGGAAATTATACTGTAGAATTTAGAAAATGAAATGAAACTGCAATCTCAAGAAACATCTATACATTCTAAGACATTTTTCTTCCATACAAAAGAATTTATAAAACAGTTTACCGCTTAAGTTCATACAGAATATAATTTCTACGAGTTACTTAATTATAAAAATATTAGTTACCTAATTTTTGTTAAAAGATACACAATTCTCTTTAATTAATAGCTGGTTAATTTACCTATCTCGCGTGTAAGTGTGTTTGGCCAAAAACCCTTCACAGATAATTTATTAAAGGTAAAAATGCTTCGAACTTCCATCTCAAAATTTGAAGCAAACTATCCGCTTCTCAAATAATAAACATGAAAACTTATTCTAAATATAAATTATCAATATTCAAATATTTTCAATTAACAAGCGAAGAAATCAAAAATTTTATACTTATGGCTATTTGTCAAAGAGCGCTGATCCAAATCGTAATTAACGGTATTAAATCCTTCCTGTTTTTATCTTAAATCGCTATAAGTTTATTAGTTTTCAAAGTGCCTTTTTCAATCTCCATCGTATTTTACAAAATGATGCTTCATAAAATAATTGCATTTGGTAACTTCTGTGTTTGAAACCACTCAAATTTATAAGTTTCATATTTATGCAAAGTTTTGCGGTATTTATTGCATATCGTAATATTGTAAATTGCTTGAACTTATGCGTTTAAATCCTTATTCAAAGTAACATACTGTTTTGTTCAGGAGAAAATGACCAACCGCGAATGAATTTTTTTAATCAAGTTTTTGTTTATATATAATTATCTCTATACGTCATTCTCGAGATTTTTCTGGATTTACCTAGAAAAATAGTCACCTGCCTTATGTAATATTAACAAGAATTTACATCACTTTCGCGCTTTAAGGATCCAAATAGTGCCAATTTTATAATTTATGTTTTGTCTTAAAACGTACCGTTTATCCTCTTCTAACGTACGAGAGCTTATAGCAACCGTGGAAGGCCATAAATTATTCCTTATCTGTCTCGATTTTATTTTATTGCATTTTTAATCGCCGCACGAGTTTTTCGAACTGGAGTGTTCTATTCATAATTGGTTTATGCAATATTTCTTAATATTTGATTACGAATTTGTTTCTGAATAAAGAAGGATTTGGATTAATATTTAAAACTCATAAGATGCCCTAAAATTCTAGAATATGGTTTTATTTAAAAAGTCTAAAAATAAAGTTAAATGATATATGACACACACGGAAGTCAATTTAGTTAATGAGAGGTTTGTTCTTAGGCTTTATAAATGCAACAGATTGATATTGTTTTTACACGGATATTTTACACATATGAAATTTATTTTATACTTTGGGAGTACACCGAAAATATACTTGGTTTGCTTTCTTTTTGAGTTATTTATATACCAGAAAAGCGTTTTAAGGTATTTTTTACAAGAATAAATATTTTTAAAATGTATACCCGGAAATATGCTTTAAATTGACACTATTCTATGCCATTTACGTCAAATGAAACGTGCTCTAATACTTTTTTATGCACAGAAAATGAATTACATAAATAATTGAAGCTCGCAATTGTTTTCTTTTTCCTTTGCAAATGCTATAAGCTAGATATAGTTTTTACGCGGATGTATTAAACGGCTTTGTATTTAGAATAAAAACTCATTTGCATTAAGTACAAAGGCTCTATTTACACAAGGTATTAAAGTTAATATTCGTTTCGCAATTTCTTTCACATTCTGCACGGGATTTAATTAAATATGGGCTCCCTCTTATATTCTGTTATAACGCGAGTTATGTGATCCCCCACCTATTGTATCAATATAAAACTAATACTTAAGAAGTTATTAGGAAATATTAGGAAATGTGCAACAATGTCATAAAAGACAATTTGTTACAATTTATTTCAGTTTATAAACGTTCATGGGCACAAGCGCTACAAAGTAGCACAAGGATAAGTGACACTGCAGATGTCAGGTCACAGACGGTCGTAGGAAGTCACGTACCGAGATTACGCAGAAGTAAGATCGCAACAAAGTATTTATAAATAGCTTTTAAGATAGCAACTATGTATCATGAATAGAATCAAGTGTAAGCAGACATTAGGTCTGCAAGTTCCCACAGAACTGTGAGGGGGTAGGGAGATTATATAAGGCCCGGGAGTTCCACTCGCAGTCAGTTCATCAAACGTTTAGCTTTCACATTGCAGTTCGTAGATAGCTCATATTGTACAATTAATTAATGTATTTCGACTTAGAATAATTTAATTCAAGATTGTAAAATTCTATTGTTCAAATCTGTTTAAATCAAATAAATTTGTTAAAGATCAAAGAAGTATTTTTAAAAAGGACCGCTTGAAGTCACGAACCTTAACTCGCGAACGACTTTGTTTTTCTCGCTTAACACTTAAGGTTATTGCGGCGTTGCATACTATCCTGTACTAATGCAAAAGATAATAAAATTAATTCTTATCTATTTTATTGATTTTTAAGGTTCCTGCGGCTTTTTAGAATAAATGTATATTTGTTAATTATGCCTTTAAGTAGTTCTAAGTGCATATGCCATTTCGAAAGGATCTGCACGTTGCCGAAGTTCTAGATTGTAAACGTAATAAAAATTGTGGTTGATTTTTTATAGAATTTTTCTATACCTATCGAGAATTCTTATAAATTGTAACAAGCACAGGGTAAGGCTGGATGACAAGCAGCTTTTAGAAAAAGAAAGCTCTTATGACTTTTAGCTAACTGAGTTTTTGACCCACGGTCGCATGAGATTGGGTCAGTGGGTTTATTTAAAGTTGAAAAATAATAAGATAATGAACTCCACCTAAATTTTTTATAAAGCAACTGACTAAATCAATTTGCTTAAAGGGAAAATTTGGAAGCCTAAAAGTTATCTAACCTCTTTAGGGATTAAGTTTAATACCACCTATACGTTACTTACTTTCTTACTGCTGTGACAAAGTTCTAGGATGGCTCTGAAACATAATTACAACTAACAAAGATATCATCTATCTAGTAATTCTGTAACTACACGAAGTCCTTAATTTTGTTTCAAATATTTATCACTGAATCGTTATATGAACTCCTTTAACGGTCATAAAATCTTTGGGGAGAAATTAAATATTCATAAAATAATGAGCTAAAGAAAAAATGGATTCTATATTCACATATTAAACAATTATGTACATGATAATGCAACTCAACAAAGATAAATTCTTATGAATATAATTACTACGTTACTCAGGAGATGTAAAGCTAATAATAATTTTTCTTTTATATTTTTAACTCCATTGAATTATAATTAAAGTCTGTATTTTATTAACAATATTTATTTATACTTGGTAGTCCAGAGTAGCGCTACGAGAGACTGTACAAGAGATTCAAATTTTTATACATGCAATAATGTATTTGTTAATTAATCTCAAATTAAATTTTATTTGTTGGAATGAAGGCACACAAACTGACATCTTGAAATAAGGTTTCGGTAAACAAGATAAGAAATAACAGTTAAACAAATGCTGCAAACAACATGTTACTATGATTGATGTAACCTATTATCTTTTTATGCATAGTTTGAAAATGAATAATTTCTAAATTTGAACACGAGATTAATGAAATAAAATCATTCTATATATTTTAAATATTATGCCCCTAAAAGGTTAAACTTCTTTCTATTAACAAATATGCTGCTAAATTATTTGTACGGCAAAGTGCTTGCATATACAAAGCATAAGGTAATTTACAACCGAACAATTAAATATTACGTAAATTCATATATGTGTATACGGAATAAAATACAGCACATGCAGCAAAAATTTCAGGAAATCAAATGGGCTTACCCATCGGCGTCAACAACCTAACCTTCTTGTCAGCACTTAATGCGACGTCATCATTCTGTCATGTGTCGGCACTTTCCAACAATTCTGCTTACAATTCGTACAAAATGAATTTCCATGTTGATAAGTTTTATTTACACATCAACCAAGTACAATAATTTTAATATTTCATTAAAATTTTGTAGATTACGGAAGTTGCACTGCAATATACTTTATTATAAATTGTAATTAATTACCTATAAAACAAACCGTTGTAAAGATCAAATTACTTCAGGTCTTTATTGTCTTAGACAACTAAATTAAAACTGTTTCACTTATGTCGGCGTTTACGCCAGGAAAACTTAATTTCCTGTATCATCTCGCCTGTTTAATTAACAGGTTAAGTGACCTTTCGGCTCGACAAGAAGACAAAATGCGAGCATGTGATACAAGTCGACGAACCACTTGAATATCTTAGATATCGTAACATACGAGTAAGGAGCTCGCGCAAGGTTTGTAATAGTGTGATCAGCTGTATTAATAAAATGCTTTAATTTTGTAGGTTTACTAAATATACAGGAGTACTGAAATTCATGCTGGGTAAAACATTATTGAATAAATACTAAATTAACGGGTTTGTAGCAGTAATGTTCACCAATAATTCAGTTCGGAATTTTTACATGTTACAAGATTACCAGAACAGGTGAAATGGCTTGCGTATTCTAATGAGCTAAAAAGCCAAACTACAGGTCCAACCAAAGTAGTAGGGTCGTTAGTGAGGAACAAGACTAAGACAGGTCTCTGAAAGAAGGCAGCGACTCTTTCGGTACTTAGATTGGCAGAGAGTATAGGGATCGGTATGGCAGACTAAGACACACTACCGCGGCATGGAAGGCAACGGGAAGCCACCACATTACCTTCCAAGTACACAGCGTACTTAAATTGAAATAAACATGATGGCATTCTCTAGGGTTAAATAGTCCCCCATTTGGATCATCAGGAGGGGATTACTTCGGAGGAGCTCAGAATAAGAGTCAAGAGCATTTTGCTAGTCGGAGCGTGAAATGTAGAAGTATGAAGCAACTAATTAAGCTAGAGAACCTAAAAATTGAAATGAATAGGTTAGCACTAGACATAGTAGGGGTCAGCGAATTTCATTGACCAGAGGCGGGGGATTTTTGTAGTGGAGACTTCAGGGTAATTCATACAGGTGCAAAGGAAGGAAATTTGAGTGCGGGGATAGTTATGCGAAAAAAGATAGAATACTGTGTAGAAAATAACTCACAAAAGAACGAAAGAGTACTTATGGTAAGATTAGAATCTAAACCGGTAAACACAGTAATAATGCAAGTATACATGCCCACTTCTAGCAACAGTGACGAAGAGGTAGAAGCGATCTACAAAGATATTGAAGACATATTAAGATACGTAAAAATACATGAAAATTTAATAATTACGGGGGATTTTAATGCAATGGTAGATGAGGGTAGGAAATGAGAGGTAGTAGGTTTATTTGATTTAGGCACGAGAAACGACAGGAGAAATAGGCATGAGGGAATAGTGCGGAATATATTAGAAGCAGAGATAGGAAAAAAGGGAAGTAGAGGTAGACCTAGGTTAGACTACTGCACACATATAGTGAAAGATATAGGCTGTAGGAATTTCAGGGAAATGTGTAGGCTAGCTCAGAAGCAATTACAAGTATTGGTTTGGCAGTATTGTCGAATAATGTTAATTGTGTGAAAGGATTTACTGGAAAACTATTAATTGGGCAAATGTCTAAATGTTGAGGGAATCTTGACAGCCACAGGCTGCTTAACCCCCTTAACTGAATCTCGGTGAAATGGGCATAAAATTAGAAACAATAGAAGGGGAACCGAGCTGTATATAGGCTGTGTAAGAATTTCAGGGAACTGTGCAGGCTAACTCAGAATATAAATAAGTGCAGGTACGTGTCTAACCAGTTTTGAGGCGGAAAACCTAATGACGAAAAAATAAGCGCAGATAAATCTGATGATTATTATAAACAACTATAGGTGTTGGTTGTGAAATATCTGTAAGTTATGTTGACTGTGCAAAAAGATATATTGAAAGAAATATTAAATCAGCAAACGTTCAAGTGCTGGGGGAACTTGGCAGCCACAGGCTGCTTACCTCCCTTCACAACCACTGAATGTCTGAGAAATAGGGTATATAATTGTAAAACAATAGGAAATCGAACTGCATCCAACAAGAAAGAACAGCACGTATGATGAAATGCAACAAACATAGAAACAAGAAGAAAATTGTTGAAAGCATATGTGTGGAGTACAGCACAGTATGCCTTTGAAATACGGGCAGTAGGAAAAGCAGACAGCAAAATGGTAGCAGTCTTTTGGAATGTTGTGCTTGATATGTTTGAAGATGATAGCATGGACAGACAAAGTTCATAACAAATAGGTTATAGAAATATTAGGGAAACAAGGATATCTGTGGAAAAAATAGGAGAAATAGAAAGGCAAAATACGTTCTAAGGCATTTTTGGGGAATAGTATGGGATATATTACAAGCATCGATAGGAGAAAGGAGGTAGATGTAGACTTAGATCAAATAGTGATAGATGCATACTGTGCAAATTTCAGGGAAATGTGTAGATTAGTTCAGAATAGGAAACAATTAGGGTAGCGTCTAACCAGTTCCAAGACTGAAGACCTAATGATGATGATGAAGTACACTTGACGCATTTTCTTTCTTAATCTTAAAACATCTAGAGAATTATTTATTTAAAAATGAATTTATGTTATATTGAAGTGAATTTGACTAATTAATTTAAAGCTTTAATTGCTTTTTCATGCAAATGGTTTGCATTCTTAACGATTGCTAAAGAAAATATTTGCTTTCGCGATGAACTAAAACGTGTTTACTACACATTTGTTAAGATTAAAGCGTTAGTTTGTAAAATAATTGATATGGTTTTTACGCTAAACCAAGCAAACGTTTCATGCAACAGAAAATGTATTTTTATGATAATTAATAAGGAAAATAAATGGCTTTATATTTACACTTAAAATTGATCGACTTTAATAAGGTGTAAAGTTCGCATTTAATACGTTTTTACATTATTTCTTAACGAGTAATTATTTTTACATACACGGCTTACACGGCTGCATTATTGAAATAAAATTGGGAGTTTTAAATACACGGGAAGTGTGTTTTTCACTATTGCACATTAAATGCTATGTATTTACAATACGCTTATATTATTTAGGCTGATAATTTACACGCACGGAATTGCATTTTTGCTTGGCAGTTTAACGGCTAAAAAGTATGCTTGTATTATACAGTGTGTAATCATGTATTTTCGGAAATTTCTATTTTTTCCGAATTCTTTTACGTCTTGGTGGGATTTATTTGTAGATTTTGGGTTTCAATGATCTCTCGTGACCCCTTACCAAGTCAATATATATGGGGGTGGTTTTGTGTTCATAAAAAGGTTTTTTCTTGCCGAGATTGATTGTTTTGTTTAGATACGACGAATTGAATACTTGTAACATGTAGATGTTTAATCTCTTTAGACGGAAAGGTACATGGCGTATTTTTACAATGCTTAAACCTCAAAGTTGTGCTAAACGAGAATTTCAAAGGAGGCCTTATTTTTCAATGACAAGCGGTATTGTATTTCACCTGCACTGGGGCCAGCAACAGTGTTTGCGGTACTATGCATTAATACCATTTTAAAACTGTAATATGTAAATAAACTTTTAACTATTTCAAATAGGCGCTTTTAAACATGCTGCTTCCCTCTTCCTTCTGGCCGCAGTGGCCGTTCCTGCGGATGCATAATACCGCTCTGTATTCAACTGTCTCATCTATTTCAACTTTATTCAACGTTTATTCAAAGTCTTTCAAAATGATCTAAGAATAGCTAAATTTTACATTTATATTATTAATTTTAAACCGTTGACAATGACATACATAACAATTATACCCTACTAATCTGTAAGTTTCTTTTAGGGTATTGGGCGCACCCCTAGCTCAAAGAAAAAATCGTCAGTGCCACTGCAAAGTAAATTCAAAACTCATTACGCATCTCGAAAAACAGGTGTATATGTTATTACAAAAACCAAACACTAGGTGCGTTTCAAGAACAATTTTTGGGCTTGTAAGACGCAACAAATATTTTTCTTTTAATTGTTACAGAAATTGTGAACACTTGCACAAAATAGTTTTCCAAAAAATCAGGTTTCGCAAATGAAGTTTTGTTTAAAGTATGCTGTGTTATCAATGAGAACAAATAAACTAGTTTAACACGTTAAATGAGATTGTAAAATTAATCTAACAAGTTTATTAAACATCACAATTTTAACATTTTTAAATTGCTGCAATTATGCATACCAAAAAGAAGCAGTAGATAAGAACAGGTAAATGCATTGGCGTCTACCTACTTGCCCAGTAACTGAATTAATTTAATAATCCATAAAAATGTTGTAACTACCCGAAACGCAGTATACTTGTCTATTTATTGTGACATTTTATAACAGTTGTTTGTTGCTGCAGACCAACTAAAATAAACTGGTTTAAGATGGGTTACGTAGTTTAATAAAAAAATTGTGGAACAATATCGTTGTTTTTAACCTCAGTGTTGTTAGTAATAATGCTATAACTGTCGTAAAAACAAAGACACCTTCACCCAATGATACTGATTCACCTTCTCATTACATTGCACATCAAACGTAATTTAAAAATTTTGTCGAACAGAGCAGTGCTTTAACCTTAATATGGTGTAACAAACTAAAATCCAGTCTTTTCCATCAGGCCCTGTTTTGAAAAAGAACTTACATCGTATATTTAATTTTACCTTTCTTAGGAATAATCTTTTTGCTCTTCAAGCGTTAATCGGTTATCCACACCACTTTATGTTCCTTATTCTCTCCCGTAAATGCGAAATTCTTGCAAGGTCATTGATTTTTGATTTGTTTTGCAAGTTGACAATTTGAGAAGTACCACATGGCATTTCTTATCAAGTCTATTCTGTCTTATATCTACAGTTTACGTTTTTTAACTACCAAAACAAAAATAAAGATTTGTGCTTATTCTTTCGTCTAGCTGAAACATTTTATTTTGAAGAACCAGATGTGAAAGCTAATTGAACAGCATAAATATAAGTATCAAATAAAATAATAAATGAAAGTTTAATTTAAGTATTCGAATTTACTGATATAAATACATTAAAAATAGCCAAGTAACATAAATAAAAGCAATAAGTTAAACACATGACATTAATAAAACATGAAAAATAAATAATATTAATAAATTCTGTGTAAGTAATAAAACGAATCTAATGAATAGTCTATATTAAATGAACAAAGAAAAAACAAACGAAATAAAGTGTATAAATTTAACTAAACAGAGTGAAAGACCGTAAACCGTATAAGAATAATTTTTAAACAAGTAGTTTTGATAATGAATAATTTTGTCTGGCATTAGGGAAGTAATTTGAGAATAATGGACGAGAACTAATATAAGTTCTTGGTTATTTTGAAAAGAGAAAATTCCAAAGACCGGTTTCGCTGTTATTACAGCTCCTCAGGTTGGACCATTTCTCTCTGCAAAACAACCAGCAAATATCTTTAAAATATACACAAAACATGATATATAAATATATACAAAATGTAACTCATGCGCCACCTATACTCCAAAGTAAGCAACTAGCTGTCGGTAACTTTTACAAGTCCCCGACATGATAGCATAGATGGCATTGCCAGACAAAATTTTAAAAACTAGTCAAAAGACAAATTGAAAAATAAATAAAGAAATGGTTTTGAAAAGAGGTACTTTGGAATTTAAAAGTTCTACATTGAGAATTACGTTCTAAGGCATTTTTGGGGAATAGTATGGGATATATGACAAGCAGAGATAGGAAAAAAGAGGTGGATGTAGACCTAGATCAGATAGTGATATATGCAGACTATGCAAATTTTGGGGAAATCTGTAGGTTAATTCAGAATAGAAAACAATAATGGTACGCGTCTAACCAGTTTCAGGACTGAAGACCCAATGATGATGATGACATTGAGAATACCCTGGCTCACTATTAATTCTACAAATTGACTGCAATTTTTTTCTATCGCGGCTTAAGCACGTAACAAGTGTATTCTGAAACTGAAGGTTTCTTTAAATCAATCCACGATTTGGTAGTTAGAACAAGAAATTATGAAAAACATGTCCTCGACTTAAATATTACAGACGAATATAGAATGTGTCAGGAACCTGGGGAAACTACTTCTAAGCTTTCGTTATTGTACTTGCACCATTTAATGAGATACTTGCACTTGTTTCAACATGGCGGAAAGTTTAAAATCATCGAAAGCGAATTTTAAAATTTAAATATTTTATTTATTCCACAATAGCTATTATAAAAACTACTTTTTTATTATTTGGATAATAATCGTTAAAGACAAAAGAATTATTTAGAAGTCCAATTAAAGCAAAATTTTCAGTTTTAAACTTGTTTTTTGTTTCTAATTAATAATGGGATGAGTTTTACAAAGAATTTTCTTTATAATATTCAATTGTGTTCACCTCATACAAAAACATATTTCCTGAATTCGAAGTTTTTAGCGATTTTCAAGATCATTCAGAATCCTGTTCATTAACGAAGACGATTAATTGAGTTTTTACTTCAAAATTAAAAATGTATTCCTATAAAGACAATATGACGCCAGCTTTTTTATTACTTATAAAATAAGTCAAAACACGGAATTGAGCTACAAATCTAAAATAAAGGCCAGAGAAATATAGAGGAATCGATTTTTTTAACACAGTTTACTTGGTACATTTTATATCTCTTTGTGTATAGTTTTTATTTTTAGCTTGAAATTTGGCTACTTTGGAACAGATATCACATGATAACACTTACTAATTGTTTTGCGTATTTTATACTTTTTTGCTGGATGCTTAAAAATTATTTTGAAAAATTAAGTTTAATTTAAGTTGATTGGCTCAAATAGCTTTTAGTTCTGGCGGAGTTAGATGATTAGGATGCTACATTTTATAAAGAATATTACTTAGTCTCGTTTTATTTACTTGGCGGTGTAGATCTTATTACAGTACGAATTAGAGGTACACAAATAAGATTAAATTTATGTTATACAGAAATCAATTTGGTTAATTAATTTACGCTATAATTGCTTTATAATGCAAACAATTTACATTTTTCACGATTGTAAAAGAAAATATTTGCTTTCACGATAAACCAAACGTGTTTCTAATAAAAATTTTATCAAAATTGAGTTTAAGGGAAATGCGTAAAGCTGACACTATTCCATCTTATTTACAGCGAATGTAGAGCATATTTTAGGCAACGGAAATGTTTTTCTTTTATTACAATTAATAAGTGAAAATAAACGACTTTGTATTTACACTAGAAAATGATCAATTTGTATAAAGTATATCTTTTAAGGATTGAAATTCGTTTTTCATTTACGGCTTAAATTTGTACACCCGGCTGTAATATTGATTTAAAAATTGAGGTTTATAAAAACACGGGAAGTGTGTTTTGCTTTGCACCTAATGGCTATGTTTTTACAATACGCTTTTCTTATACAGCGTGATTATTTACACGCACGGAATTGCATTTTCGCTTGGCACTTTAATGGCTAAAAAGTACGCTTGTATTATACAAGGTGTAACCATAAATCTTAGGAATTTTCTATTTTTTTCGGTTTCTTCTGTTCATGGTGGGTTTTATTTGTAGAATTTGGGTTTTAATGACCTCTCGTGACCCATTATCAGGGAAATATATATATATATATATATATATATATATATATATAATGTTGTGTATAAGTTTTGGGTGGTTATTAGTATTGTTTATTTTATTTTTGATTAACTAAATTATATAATAGTAGCTCTATCGTCTCAGGGTGGGTTCAAATTCTATATCTATTAATTTGTTGGATTTCTAAAATTGTTAATTTTTGTCACCTAGTATTGACACTAGATCGCCTCCATATTTTGCAATATGGCTTAATGATTATGAATGATTGTATAACGGAATTAACTATTATAATACAAATGAAATAAAAGTTTACTTACAGTTGGATCTCTTACATTCCTTACCACAGTGCCTGTATGTCTTATTTCTCATAGTTTCTTTTTATAAATTTTACGACTTAATTTTCTAGGTTGTTCTTTTTCGAAAAATTCAAAATTTGTATGAGAAATAATGAACAATTGTACTAAAACGTCCACTTGTGTTACTTATCTGTCATTTAATTTTGACAGTTATCAATTGACAAAAATAAAATGGTCATGATTTAAATGATGTAAATGGAAATTCTAATTTTTTTTTAAAATTGGAATTTAGTTGACGTTGTTTCTGGCTGCTTAAACAAAGAAAAATTCGTAATAATTATTCCTTCTTAAATACAAATTACAAAAGTCTTTGATACAGTCTTAAAAATATAATATAAAATTACTTTCCTTGATTATTGTAAATATTGTTCTTGTTATTCTGCTTCGACTATCTTCTTACACGTTCAACTTCTAATAGACACTTGATTTTTTTTGTAGTTTTGTTTGGTCGTTTCTTAGTCAGTGTATTATATACATTATTTCTTCTCCTAATATTAATTAGACATTTGATATTTCGTTCATTTCCAGATATAAGGCAGTTGTCATTTTGGGTTTTATTTTTTTTTATTTTTAACTTCAATATTTGATAACTTCACAATACGTCTACATACAATAAATCTTCTATATTAATTTTTAAAAGATAACTCAAAAAATTATATTTTTAAATTCACCTTTAATAAAAAAAACTTCTGTCACCAATCTCTCTAGTCAAAATTTCTAAATAATAACTTTCCATAGTAACTCCATCTTAGCTAACCATTTTTTCTATTTTCTGCCTATTTCCTCTTATTATACAAATTTTTTTATTATATATTTTCTTTTATCCTCTGTATAAATAATTCGTATCGCGGCTCGGTGGCGTAGTGGTATGTGTGTGACTACTACGCCCAAGGTCCCGGGTTCGAATCCCGACATGGTCCGCTTGAAAAATGTTAGGCGAGCATTTTTCACAAAAATACACCCTCGTTCGGATGAGAGGTAAAATGGAGGTCCCGTGTGTAAGTGTTGTCATGCACGTTAAAGATCCCTACCTTGCTTGGAACAGCAAGGGTTCGGCCAAATTCCAAATTTTCCAGGTAAAAAAAACTCGCTTCTTGGCCAATGTAGTACTTTCGGGTGGAGCATTGGAAAATCACATGTAATGTATAAATAATTGTCTTTGTTCTAGATAACCTTATACTAATTCTTTTGTATACTAATTCTTTTCGTCTTTGCTCTTTTCTTAAATCTATCTTTTTAGATTTTATCATTGTCTCTCATTCAATATCTTTAACCTAACACTGTATATTTAAAATGAATTTCTTTGTTATGTTCACCAGAAAGGACCTCTTTGTTTTTGTTATTCTCTCCCCCTTTGGCAGTCCAACTGCTTATCCCCACTCAAATTCACTACAATATATATATATATATATATATATATATATATATATATATATATATATATTGATGTGGTTAGAGGTCATCGAGGTCATGCAACGTTCTTTCGTAAACATCCAACGCCGTAAACTTGAGCAAATTGAAGATAACTCTAATTGCGTACACATTTAGAGAATAACGTATGTGTAAAAACGCTCGGTATAAAGAGTATAAATCATTTCGTTGATCCCGGATTTTCCTTTCTTCAATTTCAACGATCAATCCCGCTTCGTCCTAGATTTTATATGTGTGAATGTTTGTGCCGAAGAACACCAATATCTATCAGTTCAAATTTTTGGAATTTCCTTTACTGGTATTTTGGACTCCGGAGCCACTCGTACTATTCTTAGTGGTCCCGGTTGGCACCGCGTACGTTCTCGACACTTCCCTCTTCATACCTTTTCTTCTTCCTTCTGTCGTTTTGCTATCAATTCTAAATGTACCATCATAGATTCCGCTTCCCTTCCCATTACTCTTTAATATTCAATTACTACCTTAAATGTTCTTGTTATTTCTGAAGTTTCTGACCAACTTATTCTGGGTATCGACTTTTAGAAGTCGATACAATGCATTTCTAATTTTTGCGATAGCCTATTGAACTTTGTTTCTCCTTCTTCATTGCTCATCACCACACTGTGTTGGACCTTACTTCCGAACAGCAACAACGTGTAGATTCACTTATCTCCACTATATTTTTCAAACAGTCTTCTGGCCTAGGTTGCACTACCTTATTTTATTTATTTATTTATTTGTTCCAACGTTTCAGTAGTCTGCTACCTGAAATTTAAGCAGACCTGGCTTCCCCACAGAAAGTAACCATCACGTGTTATGTGTGTATGTGTGTGTGGGGGGGGGATGGTTGTGTGTTGTGTGTGATGTTGGTCCGTGTTACGTTCCTCCTCTAGGACCAGGACCATCGGCAGCCGGATGTCCCAGTCGTCAAGGAAGAACGCACAACGGGCATTGCCTTGTCAGTCCGGACCATCGGCAGCCGGAAATCCAGATGTTAAATAGGCAATGGAAGCGTGTGTTTAGGTGTGTGCGTGTGTGTGTGTGTTTGTGTGTGTGTGTGTGTGAGAGAGAGAGAGAGAGAGAGAGGGAGAGAGAGTTGTGTGTATGTGTGTTGTGTGTGATGTTGGTATCCGTGTTACGTTCTCCTTTTAGGACCAGGACCATCAAAAGCCGGATATCCCAATCTTCAAAGAGGAACACTCGACGGATGTTGCCTTATCAGTCTGAACCATCGGCAACCGGAAATCCAAACGTTGAAGAGGCAATGTAAGTGTGTGAATGGTGTTTTGTGTTTGCACAGTGCATAAGAGGTGTTTTGTGTGTTTGTGTGTGTGTGTGTGTGTGTGTGTGTTGTGTGTGTGTGTGTGTGAAGTGTGTATGAAATGTTAATTTGTGTTTATGTTTGCCCAGGTTACTAAAAGGTTGGATTGAATTAGTATAATTTTGTACATGTTTGAACTTATACTATTACATAAATAAAAAATTAGGTTCTTTCAGAGGAAAAGATTTGTTTGCTGTATTGTTTGCCTCGGGTATGTGCAAGTTCTTAAAATTTAGCGTTTGTTAAAAAGAAAAGAAATTCCTTATTCTACTACTTAAAATTAACTTATACTACTACTGTTGGTTATTATTTGTGAGAGACAGGGTTGCTAATATGTAGAAGCATGCAAATTCTACATATTAGGGGGTTGGATCGTTTCAAAGTCGGGTTAATGGTTTGATCTTGTTGCTTCTGATCGTCAAGAGCAGAGCTCTTGGAATTCCAGGAGATCGATCTCCGGTCTCCGGAGCATAGCCTCGGTCCAAGGAGAGGTGGTACTTTTATATCTCTGTCCGGGTAGTTTTGTTTGTGTCTTTTATCCGTCAAGATAACGTTGGTGGATGAGTGCCGTGGTTTTTTGTGTGAGTGCATTTAAGTGTGGAAAGAGGTTTTCGTTCCAAATCATCTGGTGTAGGGTCTTGTTTAATAATGTTTGTCTATGTGCGTAGAGGTACGGTTGTAAGTCGTTACACTCGAATACTATATGTTATCATAGCTACCCCTTCCTTCGGTGAATACCTCTACATCCTTGACTTCGTCCTTTCGCGTATCTTCTTAGCTGGCCTTTTCCTTTGTTAAGATAAATGCCATTTCTGTTTTCCTGAACTCCGTTACCTCGGTTATGTTGTTAACCGAGATGATTTGTTTACTGGTCGATCCTAATAAAGTTTCTTCTATCCTGAATATCTCGCTTCCTTCCTCTATCCAAGAAATCCGTCGACTGATTGGCATGGCCAGTTGGTACCGTCGCTTCATTCTGAATTTTGCTACCCTTACTTTCTCATTTTCTAACCTTACACGTATAAATGTCCCTTTTGGTTGATGTCCCGATTCTCAATCTGCGTTTGTTTCCCTTACAAACCACCTAACTTCCGCCCCCAACCTTTCATGCCCTGATTTTAGCTTGCCCGTTTCTATTCAATCTGATACCTTACACTTTGATAATGGTTCGATCTTAAGCCAGACTTCTGCCAAAGGCAAGAGGGTCGTTAGCTGCATCAGTCGCTCGCTTTTTAATCCTGAGCGTAAATACTTAGTCAGTGCTTGGCAGTGCTATGGGCGATTGAGAAGTTCCAACCTTACGTCGAGTGTCCCCACTTCTCCGTCATTGCTGACAAACATTTCTTCTTTTGGTTCAACAAACTCCAAAGTTCTTCGGTGGCCTAGCCCACTAGTCCTCTCGCCTCCTGCAGTATGATGTTTCCATTATCCACCGTAAAGGTAAAGATATTGTCGTTTCTCATAATCTTTCTTGTTCTGTTCCTATCCTCGAACTCATCTTTCTTTCGGCCATCTGCTCTCTCACAATTACCCTTCCTACTCCTGACCCTTGGTACAATTTTACGGTCTAAAAAGTTTCCAACTATCCTAGATGATATCCTTCCTGGTCCGTGTTGAACAATATCCTGCTCCGCCGTCACATAACTTCTACCGCTGCCGATTCTTCAGACGAATGAGAAATTGTCGTACCTTCCGAGCAGCATAAAATCGTATATCCCTCCACCACGATACTCCTACTTCTGGTCACTGCAATGTGACCAAAACTTCTGTTGGTCTCCTTCAAACATATTACTGGCCTTGTCTCAGAGCTGACGTCGCTCGATACATCCGACGTTATCTGTTTGTGCTACTCACAAAGTTGAACAGTAATTTCTCCTGGTGTAGCATTTAACCTCTTAAGGTTAAAGAGTGCTTTACATATAGATAGTGTAGAATTCCTGGTGAGGTTCAGCGGATTCCTTAAGAACTAAGATAAGCCTTGCACTTGGTCGAGGTGGAAGGGCAGCTTTGAAAGTGACGGAATCGCTGACTGTTTTTCCGAACTAATATGATTTTTACGTTATGCGGGGGCATAAGAGTGGTTGTGGGACGAGATTATTAAAGCAAAGGGGCCGCAACTGCATTAAAGAATACTTACTAGATAAACTTAAATGGTAAGATGTAAACCTTTAGGTTATGATGAACACGTTTTGAGTGCTACAGTATTACATAATATTTGTGATAGAAAGGTTAGATGGTAAGAAGCAGAAACCCTTTAGGTTAAGATGAACTTCAAAAGCAATAAGTATTTTAGTTAAATCTGAAACTTAAAAACACATACAGAAATAATTAATAACTGAGGTCACTTTCTACCCCATAAAATACATTAAGCAATATCCAAACAATAGTTCATTTCAGAGCCATTCAAAGAACTCTTTTGAGGGGTTCTTATGAGTCTAATAGTTAATATTTTTAAAAACATTAACCGAATTTAGAGAAATTTAGATTGCACTTTAATGTCCTTCTCTAATTCTGAAGTACACCATTTATTTTTAACCTTTAGCAATAAAAAGTATTGTTCTTAACCTTATAATGAATCCTTAAGGTTTCTTTTATCACAATGTATTTACAATGAGAGAAAAATGCTCTTCTCAAGTTTGACTTTATTCAAAATAAATCAAAGATAATTTATAATGAATCAAAGTTAATGAATTTTCTAATTCACAGATTTGGTAATTAGAGTACATAAAATATGGGTGGCACAAGTGTGCATGTTGCTTGTTTCTAAATTATGAACAAAAAGTTATTTCAAAGTTAGTATGTTACCTTTATAACCACAAACTTTGAACTATCAACAAGTCAAAAATATAACAATTTCCATCTATATCACTAAACTAACTTGAAACTTGTTTCAATAAAATTCTTAATTTTTTGGTTTCAAAACAAGAACTCATTTTAACACACAATATATATATATATATATATATATATATATATAAACACACACACACACACACACACACACACACACACATATATATATATATATATATATATATATATATGTTACTTTTAATTTTGATAACGAAGACAGAACATCAATCCCAATTTTATCTACTACTAACGAATTACGAAATTTGCAAATGTTCTTATGAAATGTTGACATATCCGAAAGATAAGAAAGTATTTATTTTAGTGAGTCCAGTACCGAAATTAGGTATATAAATAACCTGGGTAACTTCTTCAGGAAAAAGTCCTGCACGACTCGGGCAACGTACAAATCACAGCTGTTGACCCAATCAGCAGATATCGCTTGTTTGCATTGCAAATTTAATCGAACTTCAATTTTGTATGCTAAAGCTCCATTTCTATAGATTAATTGTTATGCGTGCCAACTAACCAAACAACTCTTCATGCACCACCTGCAACGGTATTTATTAAACTTAGACAATTACTATTCAAAAATAAATCTGTTACGTTTCGTGTTTGTTTTCGAACCGATTCTGCATTTTTTAAAATGAACTGCAACGTCCCCTAACTTACTTATGGTATTTATTTATTCTGCAACCATTTCAAATTCTTTTAAAAATTTAAATAACTGTGTTAGTTATTTTGCCCCACCTTGTATGCGTCTACTCAACTATTTATTATAGATGACAACTCCTTTCTTTCATGCAGGTGTAACACGTAGAAATGGTATTCTGTTCATCTGGTTAATATTTCAAATTTCTAATATCTTGTAAAGTTATATCTAGAAACGGAACCGAACTCTGCATACATTACTATCGTAATTGTTGATAGTTCGTGCTTTGTACTAGGCGATTTTCTTTTCGTTACTCACTCAACTACATACTTTTAATTTTTGATTCGCGTTATCAAGTCCGATGTGGATAACTAATGGGAAATTTTGGTTTATAAAATAAATATATAAATCGCTCTTAATTGTTGTTCACTCATATATGCAATGGCTTTGTGTTTTGTCCTGTAAATATTTCACCAAGTAATACATGTTTTTATATTTTATTAATAAAATATATTCTATTACTTCTTAGTAATCTTAATTCTAACA
This sequence comes from Platerodrilus igneus, assembly GCA_036346225.1. Classification (NCBI taxonomy): domain Eukaryota; kingdom Metazoa; phylum Arthropoda; class Insecta; order Coleoptera; family Lycidae; genus Platerodrilus; species Platerodrilus igneus. Next base: position 744,680 of record JARFIW010000593.1, on the reverse strand, counting down.
ATTCGTTTCTTATAACCTATTGTGACCTGCACCAGCAGTATCATGTTACTTTTGGAATACGCAGTAGTTGCTTCTTTTCTCACGTGTGGTTATGAACTTTCATTAACTTTTTATAATGTGTCCTACAATTATACAATGTAACATTCTATATCTTAAGATTTAATAATTGCATTTAAATATACATATATGTATATTAATTTGAAGGATATGTAACTCGCTTCACGTCATTTTAATGTTAAACTCGCTGCTAAATTCCTTGATTTTTCCATCAGTAAAATTGTTTCTCCTTGGACCTATAGACTTACCTATCGTTCCGATGCCAACAGCATCTGGCACGTCCAAGACCTTAAACCTGCCCTTCCCAACAATCCTGATATCCCTAATCTCGCTTCGTGTACCTTCTGGCAATGTAAACGTTCATGAACCCTGTTTCTGGTCCTCGCATTCCAAATTCTTATGCTGATTCTGCCTTACTTTACTATTTGATTCTGGAATTTTGTACTCTTTCCTAAATATTTTTTTTGTTTTGTTTGTTTTTCTTTCTTTTGTTTCGCTACTCGTACTCATCCCCGAGTGGACCCGAATTAAAATAGTCCCACTGTACGGCCTGCCTTTCGTAAGATGCGACTAAAGCGGTCCAACACACTTTCTAAACACACTCTTCGTATACCCACTAAGAGACACACTCTATATACACATATTTTTGTTTGTTTTCCTTTTTTTGCATTTCGCTCCTCGTACTCATCATCGAGTGCGTCCGGATTAGAATAGTCCCGCGGTATACGGACTGTGCTGTCGTAAGAGACAACTAAAGCCGATCCAAAACACTCTCGCAACACACTCTTCGTACAACACACACACACACACACACACACACACACACACACAAAACGAAAGGAGGTCGATTAGGCTCATTGTATTTCTTTGCTGCACCTTATGAACGGCAACTATCGTATAACGGGCACTAGGAAACTGAATGTCACATAAGTTTTGAACTAGAAGTGTGCAAACGAAAATAACAGATGTGCATACATGTGTCTATCAATTTCGTCGGTATAAAATGAATTTGCTGAAAGTTGGGGGGCTAGTGTGAAGTTGGCCTCCCACAATTGTTTCTTGAAAAACTTTTAAACGAAGAGCGCGCAAAGAAAAATACCAGATGTGCATATATGTGCAAACAAAGTGCAGATGAATGACGTATAAAAAGTAATTTGCTTTTAAAGTTAAGGGCTATCTTCATGCGGATATTCAAACCGGCGGCTCCGTGGTGTAGTTGGTATGCGTGTGGCTACTACGCCCAAGATCCCGGAATTGAATCCCGACACGGTCCGCTTGAAAAATGTTAGGCGAGCATTTTTCACAAAAATACGCCCTCGTTAGGATGAGAGGTAAAATGGAGGTCCTGTGTGTGAGTGTTGTCACGCACGTTAAAGATCTCTACCTTGCTTGGAACAGCAAGGGTTCGGCAAAATTCAAAATTTTTCAGGTAAAAAAAAAACTCGCCTCCTAGCCAATGTAGTACCTTCGGGTAGAGCATTGGAAAATCACATGTAAGGGGGGGATGGGGGTGTATTCAAACTGTTGTATCTGACCGTGTCGAGAGGGTAAAAATTTAATATTAATATAGTTCCGTTACTAATTACTCTGTACAGTTAGAGACACTTACGGTTCGGAAAGCTATAGAAGGAAGAAATCGAAAGTAAGTGATTGTTTATTGTAGAGCTAACCCTTTATTCTAAACAGTACCACAAATAATTTTCAAATTATACTCAAAGTGTAACCATTTCACTATATTATTGAAACATCGCTTTGTTGAAGTTTTGATCTTAATATTTTTATTTTGGATCACCTTATCTATCAAACTTCCCCAACATTACAACTCTTAAAAATGCATTATTAAGTTCAGAATGTGCAGTGCACGTATTATTAACTTATTTATTGGTCACGTTAAATCATTAAATCAGCGTAAAATTTGTAGAGGAATTAAAACAATAAATTTGTTATCTCATTTGCCAAAATAAACTGGGGTAATTAGTCATCATCGTTTTGCAGCAATGTATTAATGGTAGTTAATATATCCCATTATTAGAATGTCAAAGTGTATAGGCGGCTCCATGGTTTATTATTATTATTATTATTATTATTATTATTATTATTATATATTTAAAACAGTATATATAAAAGTATACATTTACAATGTGACCAAGTCAATACATTGGTCAATGTTTGCACCTAATTTAAAATATTCTTAAGGTAATACCTTTGTACATTTATACATATATAAATAAAATAAGAAAATAATCGTAATAAAGAAAACTATAGATGCTGCATCATAAACGGATATACTTATATGTCAACTTCAGGAGTCATCAAAATTGTTGTTAATATTTCTAACTTTCTTTGTCTTTATGGTTGGGTGCTATAAGTATTTAGAACTGTATTATAGTGAAGCGAGTCGTTATCAGTCCAGCACAATGTTTTATTGATACACCATCGATTTATGAACTGCTTAATGTTACCTTTGCTGAGACTCCAAGCAAATTCGCTTGCAATCCTAGATTTCAGACGGTTTTTGTACTTTTTAAGGTAGCATGCCTCCTTTCCTTCTTTCATATAGTCGATTGTTGACCAATATATAGTGCTCTTAGCCAAAGTTATTAAATAGTTGGCTAAGTATTCTATGGGACCTTTACTGGGTAATCCACAGTATAACTCTTTAACAAGAATTGCCTTTCGATTGGCGATTTTTTTAACAAGATGGCTCCATGGTTTAGTTGGTATGCGTGTGACTACTAAGCCCAAGGCACGGGTTCGAACCCCGACACGTTCTGCTTGAACAGTATTAGACGAGCATTTTTCACAAAAATACACCCTCGTTCAGATACGAGGTAAAATGTAGGTTCCGTGTGTGGGTGTTGTTACGCACGTTAAAGATTCCTACCTTCCTTGGAACAGCAAGGGTTTGGCAAAATTCAAAATTTCCAGGTAAAGAAACTCGATTTCAGTCCAATGTAGTACCTTCGGAAAGAGCATTAGAAAATCAAATGTGTGTCTGTCAAAGTGTTTGATTTTAGAAAAAAATCAAGTACGTTCTTTCGTTTTCACGCATTTTAATTAAATTCAATGCTCCTACCATTTTCAACAAAAGAAACTAATAAATTTTTCTTGTTTGGCTTTGCTGTTATTTGAATTTACGAATTAACAATTTGTATACAATCTGTTGAAAGCTAATAATGCAAGCTATGCCTCTTGTAAGCATAACATAAATAATTCATTTTGCTAAATGACGTGCGATGTAAATGTAATAGGATGTAAATATTTCCCTACGCCGCCTGAACGGACAGTTTATCACCCATAAGCTTTTACAAATTATGATTTTAAATAGATGCATATCAAAAGCTATTGTGCAAGCATTCGAACGGTAATTTGCATTTATCATCGCAGTCCTGTCACTCACTTTCAGACTAACATTTCCGCAACCCCTGTCACACTCACTGCTCACATTGACGCCGCTTATTATGTATAACGACATAGGAGGCTAGCAAAAGCCAATACGTAGGCAATTGCTCATTTTAATTCCCCATAAAAGATTACACCCCAAGGTTTATACGCATTAGTTTTAGAATACCCTTAAGTTTTGTTGTAAATTTGGAAAAATTTTCTAAACGCTTATACAACAATCGAATTAAAGTGTCCATATAACTCATCAAAAATTTGCATTGACAAACTTTTAAAATGAAATCGTGTGGAGTGGATAATCAAGAATACTTGTTCAGATACTATCAGCGCCACTCAACGGTAGAAGCAAAAAGCTTTCTTAGTCCATCTAAATTACAAAAGGGAGCGCTCTTGGTTTGCAGCTTTAGATTTCCAGTCATTCTCGATATTGAGTGTAAAAGCTCTCGTCTGATTTCGATCAAGGAAAGAACATTACCTGTCAGTTTTCTATGCAGTAGTAATATGTTTGCCAATATTATGAAGTAAATTCCGGTCATATAAGATTTTGTTAGAGTTATGTTTTTTATAGATCTCATTTAAACCATTATTTTGCTAACTAAAAGATACGATCGTAGTCTGCAGGAGAAGCATCATCTCACAAGTTTAGTAATTATAGACTTGCGGATTCTAAAGCTGTTAGTCGAGTTTTGAACATAACTTAATGGATGGAATTACACACTTCCATTAATTCTAAAAGTAGCTGAAAATTCTGCTACGACAAATTTCCAGGAAAGTTAACAGCTGCAATTACAATTGGAAATTGTTAGATAATTACGCATCTGCCTTATGCAACAAACGCCGTTTTATTAGTACAACCTGGAAATCAGTCCTCCTGTTAAATATCATTCGTAAAAATGAGGCCGCTTATATAAGCAAAAACTTGAAAACCCCTTTTGTTGATTATTTTTTCATTTCAAAAGTGCTGTTTGGGGCATGGAAAGAAGAATTGATTATCCCGATGATGCCTTCACATACTTAAGATTTTAAGAGAGAAAGCGTTTGGCAACTTACTTTCGTTATAAATTATTATTGACAAATTTATTGCAAGCTAATCTTCCCGTGGTCGTTTTGATGATGCTGAAAGCTTTCTGAACTCATTTATAACGCTTGCCATCATTAAATTCCATACTGATTTAGTTAAATACTAAATAAGAAAATACATACGAGTAATGCGCTTATTTCATAATGTTACACTCGCTGTAAGGATTCTATATAGTCGCTTCACTGTCTTGTTACATTTTTCTGGAAAGTGCCATATCTATTCAAAGGAAAGTTACTTTAATACAGTCACTATGAGAGAAAAAACACAACTTCACGTTTAAAATTGCTAAGCGAGTGTACTCCAGAACCGAAAAATTCCCTATACTGCAAATCAATCAATTATGGCAGAGGTTTGAAGCAAAGGAAGGGGAATACACAGCCGACTAGAAAAAACAATTATAGAGAAGTGTGATGGTATTCTTTATTATAAATTGACAGAGGTTTAAAAATATTTATTGATTATTTCAATAGAAAAGTTGACATCGTGAAAAGCTTTCGCTGAATACGATATAAAATTAACTTTATTAGGGAGTAATAATACCTCGAAAATTACCAACTCTAATCTAAAAATTAGTTTAAACTAATTTTTATTATTAAATGTGGAACAAAAACTGTAAACCACACACATACACACACACTCTCTTCACACGCACATGCGCACGAACACGCGCACGCACAATCACGCGCACGCGCACGTGCACGCACACACACACGCACACATACGTGCACGCGTATATGTACATGTACACACGCACACGCACAGGCACATGCACACGAACACGCACACGCACACGCACATACGCACGCACACACACGCGCGCGCAAAAACTCTCACGCACACACACACACACATGCACACACACACACTCATCATATTTCCCGTGTTACAATAATGTCTCCATCCGTGGTATTATAAATACAGGTAATAGACCGTTACTTATTGTTATGAAAGCGGCTCCGTGGCGAAGTTGATATGCGTGTGACTGCTGTGCCAAGTCCCGGGTTCGAATCCCGACAAGGTCTGCTTCAAAAATATTAGGCGAGCATTGTTCACAAAAATACGCGCTCGTTCGGATAAGAGGTAAATTGTAGGTCCCGTGTGTGGGCGTTGCTATCCACGTTTAAGATCCCTACTTTGCTTAGAACAGCAATAGTTCGACAAAATTCAAAATTTTTAGGTTAAAAATAAACTAGTGTCCTGGCCAATGTAGTACCTTCGAGTGAAACATTGGAAAGCCAAATGTAGTGACTTATTGTTACACGTAAAGGTAACGTACATTACAAATTTTGATTTGTTCAGCAGTTTTAAGGGCGCATCGACTAATTATGTTAGTGGGGTAGTGGATTCCTATGGAAAAAAATTATAACAATAATAAAAAGAAACATATGAAATGACTAAAATACAAAAAACTACGTTACATTGACCACTTGCCTTGAAAGAACCCGAAGCCTTCTTGTCCCAACAATTTCTTTGATATTTTCCCTACCCGGATAGACCTCCGTTTATTTTGGTTTTCTACATCTTGTTACATTATACTCTGCTATATCTTAAACACACTCATTATCTTTTGGTTAAATTAAAGAAATTTTTAGAATAAAGGCTATTCCTAATTATAATTTCTTTACTGCGCTGGCTGGATATCCTTTCACAAATTAATCTATCTCTGCCTATATAATAAATAACTCCATACAAAATTCCACCTAAGCCTAATTTCTATTAACAGTAAATTACTGAAATATAGACACTCGTACATTAACCTGAAAAACAAACAAACTTAATGTAACATCCAACTGACCAGGTATTATTAACAGAAATCCTTAAAGAAACAAAAAAAACAGCAATAACAAATTTTCTCTCTTTAACAAACAACACATTCCACAAATATAGCTGCATTTAACATTAATACGCACATCTTTCTTTACATTTTAAAAATTCCACACTATCTTTCCCGATTATATTATGCTTAGATTTAAACAAAACTAGTTCCCTCATTATGCCTTAGTCTTACAACATAATAATTTAACGTAATATCAATTTCCTATCAAATATCTACAAACCATTTACAATTTATACTTACAATTCCACATATACATATTTATAAATCATAGACAAAAGAAAAACTCAAACTTTAGTCACAGTTAATTTCCATATCACTTCCAGATTTAAGCACTCCAGAAATCCCAATGAGTCACCTTTTTGATTAATCAACATGTTTGGTCAACCCATTTTATCTATTTAAATTACAAGATCTTGTTGAAGAGTCAAACAAGTTCATTATTTTTTATTGAACAATTTCATTGCTTGATGCCCGACTGACGCAAATGAATATTTCAGGAAACACCCTTGCTAAAGCTTTCTGACTTAATTATCCAGCAAGGTTCAACAACAATTTGTCGCCAGCTACCCACACCGAGGGGTCTACGGTCTACCGTCAACACACCCCCGCTGTCACTTAAGCATCATTTCTTTTTTAACTTTCCAGTTCTTTCGAAGTTGACCATTACATAACATTCTTCCTTCTTCAAATTTTGTTTTCGCACTTTTACGTGTAATACCTATCGAGTGCGTCTAAATTATCCCAATTTTGAGTTCAATGTCGTTCTGTCCGCGTGAACACTTATTTTGTTGCCACACTTTTACATTTTATCAAAAGCTGCGTTATTCATGACTGTGTTTATGAGTCTACGGTTTTCTTGGGGCGAATCTTTTATAGTTAATGGTTTTTGCATTCGTGTAAATCTGTACGTATAGTAATTTCTTTAGTTTTAAAGATTTAAAAAAAATTTCTCATTATTTTTTTGTTCAATACTAGCAGCAACGAATGTTCAAATTAATTTTTATTTAATTGTTGCTGTTCCTTCTTTGGATGATAATTTTTCATTGATTAAATAAAGCACTAAAATATTTATTTTAAGAACTAAAATGCTAGCCGGTGTTAGGACAGTGGAGGCATGAGCCAGGAAGGGTAAGGATAAAAAAATGTCGAACTAAAAGATGAAATGGGCGTTATCTAAGCAGGTTTGAAAGGCGAAGAAGGGGGATTAAAACTCCAGAGCAAACTAAATGGAAATTACTGAATTTTGCTTTCCTAATTTGTTTACAAGAAATACATTTGTTCTTGTTGAACATTCTAAGTGCACAGATTTTTACCTTTTTAAACTTGATAAATCAAAAATAATTTAAACACGCTTACTCCCTCAATAAGCTTCACACATATATAACAAAATTGCTTGGAGAACTAATCAACTAAGTTCTTGCTAATTCATACAACTTTATTACATCAAACAACAAAGAAAAGATAAGTATTGGATATATGCTTATAAGATCTTAAAATGGAAATATTTTCTTACCTTTGTAACCACCCGTGAAAGGATTACCAAAATTGGCTGCAGCAGCCAGTTCTCTCTAAATTCATGAACAATTCAACGGTAAAAGAAATTATATTAGAGATCGTAAATTAATGTACTCTGTGTCCTTAAAGAAAAAGATTAGGTTTTATTTACATAATGAAGGACTACAAGGTTTGCAATCGAGCAAACAGCTACAACCACAGTAGAGCGAATAAACAACTGGTGTAGAAGCAACAAAATGCCCATCTCTGTGTCCAAGACAACATACATGATGAAGAAGGTGAATCTCTCGAAGAGCCCCCAAATCATCTTACGACACGAGAGGATTAAAAGATCTTCTCAAACTAAGTACCTTGGGGTTATCCTCGACGAGATCACTTACAAAAGACGTGCGCAAAAGCAAAAAACTTAATCCAAGGCATCGACAGTTTAGCCCAACGCGATTACAAAATTCCGCTCAACTGTGTCAAACTCTACATGAACAGCGTGACGGCATCCGTAATAAACTCATGGGGCAAGTGCGTTGCATTCCAGAATGAATCTAGTGAAGCCCACACAACGCATGAACTCGGCGCAAAGGGGACTCATGGTGCGGTTGACAGGGGTCTACCGCACCACCACGCAAGAGGCACTGGCCGTAGCACTGGTAATAATGCCACCAGATCTAATAGTAAAACAACGGGTTGCTACATTCTCCCTACGGAAGGAGCCGTACGCCAAGATGGAGGCAACTACGGAAGCGCCATCACGCACACGTCGTAACATACAGAACGCCATTATTGTCCAATGGCAACATAGATGGGACATTAGCACGAACGGGCGGCGTACTCACATACTAATTCTAGACATAGCACGCAGAATTACGACACGGAACTTCCAACCCAGCCGGGGACTTATACATTTAATGACTGGACATGGACCATATCAAACATACAAGCACAGACTTCAATCAACTGACAGTCACGTGCACATGCGGGGTGACGGGGACTGCAGAGCATCTACTGCATGGATCTCTGGGACACACACGACAACGCACACCACACAAGGAAACTAATACAAGACGCACTTAACAACGGACAAACTGTGACAGACATACTGTGAGACGAAGACCTCTTTCCACATCTAAATCAACTCACATAATACACGACAAAAACACTACACGAAAGACATGAAATATTAAAAATAAAAACTGTTACATTGACACTCAACTTCGTGGGGCTAAAAAACCGCTACAACATGAAAGGTATTTGGTTATTTTTATTGTCGTGTGAAAGGAAATTGATATTTTTTTAATTTTCATTTTAAGTTAATTTCAGCAAAATGTTTTCCAAGTTTATAAAAGCACACAGGTACAACCACACCAAAACAAAACGGATAGCTATAAGTTAGCAAAAAATGATAAGTTGTGGGTTTTAGTAATTAGATAGAAATTAATCTGGGTAGGATTAGATTTTTCCTTACTTATAACCTAACCTAGGTTGAAAATAAAATGAGACTTGTAAATATTACAATATTTGTTAAAACCAGTGTCAACATGTTTGGTTTAGAGTTGTTTTACAACATCAAAATGTCAACTGGTGTACCGTCCACCGATTTGAAATGGCATGTAGTGGATGCTTGTAATCATCAAGTAGCATTTCATAGTAGGGGGTTTTTGGGTATCAACCGCAACTAATCCAACACAATTTCAATTAGGTTAACAACATACAATGAAAAAATAAGGACCTACCTGTTCGGTTGATGATTTGTAAATCTCTGCAGTTATTTAGGTTATATTGTTAACGGTATCAGATCTTATAGAACATCATTTTGGATCACCGCCATTGCCAGTGAGGTTACACCATATTCTACACATAGATAATTGCAGTTACATAAGGAAAGTACTTTGTTTGTAAAAAATTATGAAAATAGAATTTTAAATATTAAAATAATACATATTTAAAATAGTTTTAAAACAATTTAATCGATGTTGCCATACCTTGGTTTTAGAGTTAGAATTACAAATCACGATTGTAACTTTTTCTGGCATATGGGGTTGCCCGTGATATGGACGATGCTTCAGGTGAACGCAGCGCCCTCACGTACCGTACCAACGACTAGCTTGAAGTTCAATTCATTAGAGGGCACAAGCTTGGGCATAGGTTGATTATGATCACTCAAAAAAAATCAAAAGACACAGCGCCACCGCATCTCTGAACATGCTCAAAAATAAATTAATCTTGAGGGTAGATGCAGAAACTTTCTGACAATAAATACAGCACTTACCAAAAACATTAAGAGCGCACCAAAAATGTATTCTAGAAACAGTCTCAGTATCAACATACTACAACTCAATGTTAGGGTCGACTCTGAAAAGAACATCATATTATTAAATTATCATTGGGGCACTATTTGTATACCTTCAAAAATACAAAACTATAGGTTGTAAATACGCTTCTCTTAACACAAAAGTATAAACCGCTATTTTTTAATTGTATTTATAAATCTCTCTCAAGAGTACTATAATCACGTTCAGTTCTTTAGGCGAACACAGACCTAGTAAACATCGATAAAACTCAAAACTCTACCTTAAATATTTTTCAAGTTGAATAAAGACATGTCTTTTAATTAAGTAATGAACTTACTAAACATATACTCTGTAAATCCTTTTTGGATATAAATAAAAGATCAATCCAACTAAACGTTATAATGGTAAATTCAAAGTTTGTATATACAAGTCAAAAGTTTAGTCTAACAAAGTCCATTTCTCAATCATAAATTCACATTTATTTAAAAATGCTTTCAGTTAAAACACTTTTTCAAAATTTAATCACATGGATTTAAATTAAGCCCAAACATCAGTACTGGTATTTGTTCACACGTGTTTTATTTTCTCCAAAATATGTCAACCAAGAAATAAGTACTTCATATTTAAATGACGATTATAATATATATAAAAAAATAACACACGTTGAAAGTATTATCTTGAATGCAGAAAAAGTATTGAAATTTTTATTATATATAATTAAATTATTCTGATTTAGCAGTAAAAATGTAAACAGAATTAACACTAAGCACTTTTTTTCATTAGGTTTACAACTATTGATTGTTCTAATGATTTCAAGATCATTTATTCATCCACCATAGGCATCCACCATAGGCATATTAATTTCAGTGAATAATTCACTTGTTATCAAAAAATGTGGATACCTTACAACACCTCTAAATAACATTCGTTGACTCAAGGCAGTATGTTGTTTCCCATCTCTTAAACACAAACTCTAAATCAAGATCAAACTTCAAACCATTTGATGTTTAATACAAATTCCATATAATCATTATCTATTCATAAATGGACCGACATAAAATTTGCAAAAGTAGGTAAATTCGCGGGACTTGTATGCTTATACAAGTCGAACGTAACTAAATCTAAATATTATAATCGATACCACTAATTAATAACCACGTTAAATATTAGTATTTATAGTTAATACAGTTTTTCTTGCGCGTGCTAAAAGAATATCATACAATGTTAATAAAAAATATATCCCACACTAACAACTAACGAACGACATTGTTAACATCAACCTTGAACAAATAAAAAATCGCCAGAACTTGCAGAAATGAAAAAATGATAGATAATCGTACCTTAACTTCATTCATAGTCAACCATACGATCGATAATTAATAATCCAAGAGTGTTCTGATGTCCCGAACCATGGTTCTCGCAAGCCATTACTTAACGTGTTCTTATTTATCTTTTGCATTTTTTCTTAGTTGCAAACATCGAACATGTTAAAAATCAGCTTTGTTCTAACTTTTCTCTATCTGCTTTTATTACTAAATTTTTTTCTCCCAATATAGCGTACTATAGTAAATATAATTTGTCTTTTTTGTTTCAGGTAAGTGGTGAACAAAATGAATTGTAAGTAAGTAATGCATACGTTTTTTACTTGTAATTTCTGTACCTAAATTTAAAACACTCAGAAATTTCTTGCAAAAGATAGTACTGTTACGTGCAGTTTCTGCACTCGAATACTTTCGTCCTTCGTAATGAAATTTTACATTTCTTACTCTCTTTTTACGGTTATTTGAGTATTCATTAACAATTTCAACCGCCTTCTCAATTCTAAACGACAGCTTATTCATCACCCTGTATAATTTTATTAAAATATTAGCTGTAATTTACAAATACTTTAATTTGTTCCATTTTGACGTTGCGCTTAAATGTGGTATTCGATTATCAGCAATATTTGTTTTCGGAAATATTGCATGAGGTATGTCCGTGTTTTTTGCAAGGTTATTTTCTGTCTCGCTTATGGTTACTCCGTATCTAATATAAATTATTAATTGGTATGTTACGTTTCTATGCTTCTATGCTGAAAGTTAGGCAAATGCCCTACGCGTCGTTCATACGTCCTTGAATTTGAAATATATTTGTGTTGTTTTAATAGCTCTACGACCGGTTATTGTACGAAATTAGACGTTAACAAGGTTTTTCCATCATTGATTGTAGGTTCGCTTGTTATAAAAGAATAATAAAAGAATAAGTTCGATTATCGGAATTTACTGAAGGTATTTTCCACAAACGCGTTTTTTCAATGAGTTTTCTGGTTATCTGGATTTTCTACAAATACATGTTTACGAGGGAAGTTACGTTTGGTATTTTACTATTATTATGGTACCAGCTTTTTGCTTAAACGAAAAAGAATTGCTTTCCGTTATGAACGTGATACAGTGTAGTAGTTCGTTCTAAGTTTCCTAATATTACGATCCGGGTAATTGTTGTCTGTGATATAACTAATGCAGCTCACGCCATCCCAAATATTGAAAATGTACCTTAAAGGCACTCCGTATCGGTTTGTATATATACAAATAGAGTATTGTACAACACATTTTTGTACATTTCCGCGTCGTACTTGGTTTAACTGTTAGATCACGAAAGTTTAACAAAAATACGTCTTGAACTTATACAATTCCTATAAGCAATTATTTTAGCATATTCTAAAATCGGTTTAAATATAGTTTACGCGATTGGGAGTGAACATGAATTTCGCTATATACAAACCCCCAATAATGTAATTATCACAGACTGTTTGATTTTTTATTAATTGCTTAGAGATACGAGAATTGTTCTTCCTGCAGCTACAAATTTTAAATCTGTTCTTGTACACATCGTCAATCATGGGTAAAACATATGGTAGAATCTCGGTGATCATAAGGTGAAAACGTTGTTTGTTTTGCTGAATTCCTTTGAAGATGGTTCCAGTGTCGTAGAATCTCCCAGGAACGAAGGCGGAACGTCTGGAAGAGCATTTTTTGAAGGCATCAACTCACCAAGTATGTATATATTTCCTTTCTGGGTATCGATATTTTGATTTCTCTGAGTCAGCCCGCGTAGTTGGCTTGATGTATTTATTTATTTATGTCTTTTTTATAATTTGCACGACAAAACTACTTAATTTGTTTGGTATAAAGATTTGATATATAAGCAAACTTTATTGCGCTTCAAATATTTCAGTGCTTTTAATAAACAAGAAAAAATTTTATTTTTTTACATTTGGTCATTGCATAACAAAGTTTAATGTAGTTTTGGGATATACGGAATGCAGTTACAAAATTGTCTTAAAATCATACTGAGATAAACAAATTTGTGTAAAAACAGTTGGTAAATTTTAATGTATTTGGTTTAAGATTATGAATATGCTACTGACAGCAGTTTTTATTGTTTTGGAATTATTGATGAAATAAGATTAGCATTGACTGTCCATAAGATTTTTTATATAAAATTTAGAGTTATTGTTTAGGGGCGACGTTATTACCAAATTCTACACCGCTGCTGCGAAATTCATTTCGGCCAGTAGATAGTTTTTCTGTATTGCTGTTTTCTACTACTATTAGTTTTAAAGAGTGCTTGTGGATACTAAGTAAGTATATAATACATATTCTTTGAATGCTATTTTATATTAATATAAAGTATTTAAAAATTGGGTTAAACAAGTGACTGAAAACAATCCACCAAATTTTTTTATTAATTTTGTTTTATGTAAATATTAGGTTTGAGAGTATAAATTAGTGTGAGGTAATTAATTATTTTTGCGTCGACTTTGTACTGGATAAATCATCCGGGATATGTTTTGGATAAATGTTGTTTTCTACGGGTTGGTTTTCTTTTTTTGTAACTCTTGTTATTAGAGGTTTTGTAAATAAAATTTCTTTTTTGAAGTTTTCTTGTTCTTTCTTTGTGATCCACCCCAATATGCGACTTTTAGCTAGCACGACAGTTTTTGGATTCTTTTTTATTGCGGTACTTGGTGCTGGCTATTTTCTTGGTTTACTTTACTTTTCTTTCTTGTCCGCCCGGAACACTGTAACAGTATTATGCTAGAAATCTAAAAAAAAAGTCAAAAACACGGCAATAACTATGTGTATGTGTTTAATACATTATGCTGGTTCTTTACTAGGTAAATTTTTGTATGTTTGACTTTTTGCAACTCCATTTCATAAAACGCTTCTTTGATTTTTTACGATCTTAATCTTCTAAAGCGCATGCTCTTGGATTTGTTAAGTTTATATTTTTAGTAATAAATATCTCATTCGGCGGGTTTGGTGTGTATCCTTCCTTGTGGGCTTTCTTGTATTTACTTATTCTCACGTTGTCTTTAGCTGAAAACTTCGGTATTTCGTTTGTAAGTTTAATATACAGTAATGATTTTTTAGGGATTCTCTTTTCAATAGATTTACTAATATTTACAGGTTTTATTCCCGTAGTGTTGTGAACTGTATTGTTGTGTTTCTTAATATCGCTTAAACTCTTTATCCAATTATAAGAATCGTTTAAGTTAAACAACCGGCACATTATTCCTTCTAAAGTTCTAATTACACTTTCCACAATGCATGCATGCATGCATTTTTTGTGGAAGAAAACACTATAATGATTAAGGCCAAAGATCTGCATTAAGAATCGAAAGTGTCAAATTTTTCAAATTCAGACTACAAGTTTCTTGGCTAGTTTTTAAATTAACTCAAAATTTTTTCATGACAGCAGTAACTCTAATACCCGTTTTATTTTTGAATGCGCACAGGGCATCGTATTTGGAGAAGCAATCGATGACCACTAAAACGTATTGGTATTCGTAAAAGCTTAGTTTTTTCTCGATTGAAATGAAAGCCTGTATATGGGGTTGAATTATTAAAACCTACAAAAACAATAAAACACACCCATTTTATTTCAAAGCTGACACAACAGTGCCAGTGTAATGTTGGTTACGTTAATTCAACATAGCGGTGCTGCTTACAGTTGCAGCATAAACACTTAAATTCAAAATTAAATAGGGGTGATTAAGATACCGGCCCTTTTGAAGAGCATTGAACCTTCGATTACGAACATGGTTTTTTTACAAATGTACTATGCAATATAAACATACAAAATTTGTTACTGTATGAATTTAGTAGTATTTAAATGGTTTCTGTGCTAGGTAGTATGCAAAGATCTCGTACAGTTTGATTACTCTACCAGAACACTTAATCTGCATTACTCGCATATAATTGTTACAGCACTATAATTGCTTCATCTTAGCAAAATCGATGAGAAACGTTCATCAATGTATTCGCATAACGCACACCGCACAATTTTAGTTTCATAATGTTTCTGAAATAGATTTGAATAACTTTCTATGAAACAATTTAATCTTGAAATAAATTTAAAATATTGGGTAATTTAACAAATATATAATAATAATAATAATAATAATAATAATAATAACAATAATAAAATAAATAATCTTTATATTTTTTTTCATTAATACACCTAATTCATCTTAAGCAACCTAGGTTGCTTGTCAAGGTGCTATATACATTTTAATATATGTATATAAATGTATATATATATATATATATATATATATATTTATATATTTATATATATATATATATATATATATAAGTTATGCATATGTTTTAGCCATATTTATAATTTTTTAGTTGCCTATAACAACAATTTTTATAAAAACTATGAATATAGAAGCCAAAATATAAAAACTCATAGCTGAAAACTAAAAACGTAAAACTACAAAAATGTTTAACTAATGGCCAGTAACAAAAAACTGAATCTAAGAACTAAAAATAAAAACATATTATAGCCCTGTTTATTTATTTACATACATCAACATTAATATTGGCTCATCTCTCTGTAAGTATACACCAGCATTTGTCCCGCCTTGAATATTTATAACTAAAATTTTTATGGGATGAGTAGATTAATTTAACCTATCAATCTATGTGTATTTATTGTTTAAAAAAATTTTAAGTCTTGCTCTAGCTTACGCATATTGGCAATAGTTTTAATTTCGTTTGATAGTTCATTTAAAAGTTTAGGCATCAGATAAACAAGGATGCTTTCACCATATCGATTGAAGGTTCGTGGGACAATATATCTTTGACTTTCTTAATCCGTGGTCATCGTCTCTTTTTTCTAAAAAGTTTTTCCTCAAAAGGCTTTCTAGCATTATTTTATAATGAAATAATCCCTTTGTACTTAATAGTTCAAATCTACATAAGTTTCTCAAGGTCGATCTTGACGTTGCATTATATACTATTTTAAGTAGCTGTCTTTGAACTAAATCGATTTTCTTCAAATATATATCGCTAGCAAAACCCCAAGCCTCTAGTCCGTATCTGATTAAAGATTCCGCCACGCTATATAAATAACCTTTATTATTGTTTCTGGAAGCAAATGCCAAACATAGTATATTATGACTAAGACCAGCTTTAATTTATTGCACACGTTATTGATCTGATGATCCCAATGGAAATAATTACCGACTGCAATACCTAAGTAATAATATGTGGAGCAGCCAGAGACAACACCACACGCCACAAAACATGAAAAGACCTCTCTGTTGCAATTGAAAACATTTGCAGGAGTGTAGTGTTATTTTAGCCACTCCCCTTATCATATAAGGTGTAGCTTAATGCATGATTTTGGTTTTATTTTTGTTTAACATTAATTTATTGTCATGTGGCCATTTTGTCAAATTCTTAGCGTTCAGTTCAAAGAACTGTTCTGCCATTTTAAGATTTATATGTGCAGCAATTAACACAACATCATCTGCAAACATTAAAATTTGACATTTTTGAATGATTTGTGGTAAAACATATATATTATAGTGGTTTTAAAAGATTAAAAGTAAATATAAACGAAGCAATTTCAAAACACCCTGTATAAAGGAACAATCAGAATTTACGGGCGAAATTTATTCCAGTTAGTTCATTTTTAAGTAACAGGTAGTAACAAAATTTTACAAATAATGAATAAGATTTAGTAGGTTTGCAAAAGAAATAAAATGTTAGAAGCCAATGTCATTAATTTATTAATTTAATTGAATTAATTGAACGGTTATTTACGTATAATATGCATAAAAGCGTGTAAAAATCAATAATACCAAGGTGACACGCGTTGCTAACAAACAAATATATCGGTGGGGTTGAAATACGTGGAAAATCCAACTCGTAGAAGTGTTATTTAAAACGCTCGTTAAGATTAAACACCTGCAGAATTTTAAATGTCAAGTTCCAATTATTTTTGTAGATAAAGCTACAAGTTTCAAAGAATTTCGGTAAACCGTCGCATGTGTTCGCAGTAAATACTAACGAGGGGTGATTTAAAGCACGTAACAGTCCACGTGGGGTAGATAGCAGATGGTCCGGAATATCGATTTTCTACCACTCACACCAGGTTAGAGAGAGACGTAGAAAACGCATAAGCAAGGGACAGCGTGAGATAGGCGGGACTTGTAGGACGTCAGTGAATATACGATTGGGTAATATTGTTAGTTGGACGCGACACAAATACGAGCATAGTGTATAGTAATTTTCAGAAAAATATCGTAACGACGTGCTGAAATTCGCGGACTTAGAAATCGGTTGAGCAAAATTTTAAGAACGTGTTGTTGTAGATGGGGATTTCGGACAAAAGGCGGCCAGGTGGTGGCGGCCTAAGTTGTATAAATGTTATTTAAAAATATGGTAAAGGCCCTTAATATTTCGATCGCTTCAAACGACGTATGCAAGTTATCACGAGTTTGTAAGTAGAATAAAATTATTTTAAATTATATTGCATGGTGAATTGCTCATAAGTTTTACGCGGTTTTTGTGTCGAGATTACATTTTTTTTAATTGAGGTATCACCTATAATTTTTTTAACAAGCTCGTTTCGTGATGATAAATAACGTGGATTAAAGTAAATAATTGTGAAAGACGTATAAGTAATTTGGATTTGGAAATTGGAGACAACGTGAAGGCAGCGCTAGCAGATCAACGTACATGGGGTTTTTCTACTAATAGCCAGGAGCAGCCTGCAAAGCAGAGAAAGAAAAACAAATACCATCGTCCACGGAGCGGAGGTCTTCTAGTAATTCCAGGTAACGCTTTTTAAAAATTGTGTTGTTATAAACTATGAAACGATGAATATTGAGTGACGTATGAGAGTGATTTTGAAGGTGTGGTGCATTATTTTTGCGTATTGAACTTAATACGTATAACTAACTTTATTATGGTATTTAAATAGAAATCTGGAGGTGTATATAAGGCTTATTAACGTTCCATCAGGAAGTTACAATTTGTGAAGAGTACATGGATGTTTTTTTTTGTTTGTAGTAAGAGTATGCAAAGTATAAGGGCATACATTATTTATAATTAACTGGGTTATCATGAGCTCACTATACTCCAGAGTTTACTTAGATTTAAAATAAATTATATAAAAGGAAAGAATTCGACTTTGAAATAAAATATTATTCAGGGCCCATTTACTCCGGGTACATTTTATGTGTATCATAATTTAAATTAAAAATACAGGACATTACAAATTTATTGAGGTGTAACTTGATCACTGAAATGTGGATAAAATTTAATTTGTAAATAGTGAAAAATAAAAGATTGTATGTTTGTTGTATTTTGTGTTTTTTTTATTGGGAGTGTGCATGAATGATAGAATATGAAAGTGAATCTAGATATCCAAGAGGAGGTCCAACTAAGCTAGCCGGAAGCAGTTGAAGAAGGCCATTCAACCGAGGAACAGAGGAAAACGGGTAAGAAATTATGTTTTTTGAATTATTTAATCTTTGAGAAATTTTCTATTATAAACAATTTTCGAATTATGAAAATTTAAGAAAAATGTTCGAATAAATTTTTGTTGATGAAGCTTTTACCCGATTTCCACGGCAATATATACATGGTAAAGAGAAGCGGGCCCAGGATTGACCCCTATGACACACCCATATCGTGATACAGTGTTCGTCGCTGTACGAGTTATTTAGTTTTACCACAAACTTTCTATGCCTAAAGGTAGCTAGACAAGAGTTGCAATGCAGGGCCTCTAAATCCATATTTCTCTAATTTTTGTAGTAATATGCCATGTTCAATTGTATCAAAAGTCTTGTTGTAGTCAACAAACAAACACGGAACATTTATGCTATCTTTCAATTTTTGATAAACTAAATCAGAAAATCTTTGAACATGCTCAAAAATAAATTAACCTTGAGGGTAGATGTAGAAACCCTCTGACAATAAATACAGAACCTACCAAAAACATCAAGGGCGTATTAAAAATATATTCTACAAACCTTCTGAGTATCAACATACTACAATTCAATGTTAGGGTCGACTCTGAAAAGAAAATCATATAATTAAATTATCATTGGGGTACTAATTGTGTACCTACAAAAATACAAAGCTATATATTGTAAATACGTTTCTTATAACACAATAGTATAAAACGCTATCCTTCAATTGTATTTACAAATCTCTCTCAAGAGTACTATAATCACGTTCAGTTCTTTAGGCAAACACAGATCTAGTCAACATCAATAAAACTCAAAACTCTACCTTAAATATTTTTCAAGTTAAATAAAGACATGTATTTTTTAATTTAGTAAATATTGTTTGGCGGAGTGGTTAAAACAATTTGGGGGTTTCTTTAACATCACGGAATCCTAACCCTCTAATAGTATTGTTCTGAGTCCATTTTTATTAAACAATTCTTGCACTTTCAAACATTCGTGGAGCGTGACTTGATCACAACCTTCTAACTCGACGGTCGAGCCAATAATAATAATAATTCAAATTGAAAAACGTTTTATTTCTCTGAATTTTTACAATTTCATTTTAAGTAGACTTAACGTCGCTTGACAAGGTGTTTTACTTTATATACATTTAAATTTTCTTTATTAGGAAATAAATATTATCAATAATATCAATTATTATCAATAATAATAATAGTAATAATAATCACAATAATAATAATAATAATAATAATAATAATAATAATAATAATAATAATAATAATAATAATTGCATAGGTATAGTATGGTTTAAAGAGTGAGTGTTAGGTCTGCTGAAAGAATAATTAGACTCATTTTTATTATTTAAATTTTCGAATATATTTATATCTTCGTCAGATGTATTATAAAATATAGAAACGCACTAACAATAAACAGTTACATTCAAGTTATACCTACTAAATTGAGGTTAAAATACATATACATTATATATATATATATATATATATATATATATATATATATATATATATGTATGTATATATATATATATATATATATATTGCTGTGAACACTACAAAAAGCCTCACCAGAGTAAAAAAAAAAAGATATTCGAACCTCTCGAATTTGGCACCAAGATTTGCTGTGCTTCTCGCCCTGTTGAATCTCTTCTGATACTCGCCTCTCTCCTCTTTCCGCCTCGGTTGCTCACCTAGTTAAAACCTTCATCCTCATTCATAAAAAAAAACAAACACATTCCTACCACAAACATCAACGTTAACTCTATTTACGTCAATATTCACAATTAATTAAAATTTCAAAATTAAAATTCAGCATAAATTTCAGTATCATAAAATTTCAAGATTAAATTTGTTATCATTTTAATTTGCATCCAGAATTAAAGTCCTTGTAGGATGCCTGCTAATTAATTTACAATATGTGCAGACCTACGTCTGAATAAAAGGGAGCATCTTCCACCCCTTTACGTTAATTAAACAGGTTAGTCTATTTGAGCTCAAAAACAGACCCAAATTTTCATCATAATCAAGAACATAAACTGCTAAATACTCCTTTCTACTTAAACAAGAAAATTTCACCTTAAAATTAAAAATTTGTTGTTTGTACAAATTCACTACTGTCCATTTTTTAGCAAACAAATTATAAAGTTATTCAACACACACCAAAACATCAAAAATCGAACAACAAAGCATAAGTTACCTGAAGGTTAATGCACTCGTGGCTCCAATGTACATCTCCTTTGTTAATCACACCATTCCAACTGGGTTATGTTTACGGCTTCTGATTCTGAACGCTTTTAAAATTTTCTACACCACCATTCATCTAAGGTTGTTTCAGAGCTTCTCAGGAACTCATCTAAGTATATCAAAATCTTGTTTTGTGGATCCAATCACGATTACGAATAACATTTGATTAATAACACCCCCGAAAAATAGCAAAGAAATTCATAATTCTTTCACGCTATACCCAAAACTGCCTACTTTTGTTTATTCATTTATCGTTACTAATTTCGATAATTGGTACAGTAATACTCGCAAATATAACTAGACTTTATTACCTTGTATCTTCTTTTCTAAGTGCACTAATGCATAATAACTTGTATCGTAGCACGTAAAGAGCAAACTATTTTAAAGTATTCAATAATCACAAAATATAAGAGCAAACTGTTTTAAGTATTGAATCAAAATCGAAAATCTAAGAGAGCGAAACTGTTTAAAGTTCGGGTTTATATAAGAGCTCGCCTGTATGTTGGTTTTGTCCCGCGACGGCCAGTTTTCAGAATTTTGCATACTATGTTCCCTTTTCGACAGTCCAGCACAGCGATTCTAAAAATTTGCACACGCGCCAGTTGAAAATTTAAGAATTTTCACACGGCTCGCAAACACGTCCGAGAACACTAATTAATTTTGTATAGAAATCGTTACGTTTACACCTCTCATATCTGCAACTTATTTCAACCAATCATTTCCTCGTGACGTTGCTCAAATCACGCCTTTTATTATCTGTGTCTCTGCCTTGCGCATTTTATCTGTCTTTTTCTAACTTGCTCCTAGTGGTGCAAATCGATACTTTTTACTATCGGTTATTTCAGTCCACGTGTATTTTTATTTGAGTTAAATAACCCCGTATCTAGCCTTCCCGTTAATATAAGCTACGGTTTATCCGACCGTTTTCAATATACGCAGAATTTTCCTGTTTATCCAAACAAATTAAACTGAAATTGACTTTTAAAAATACGCAGGTGTGTGCTCCTAATTAACGTTTTAATATAATTCTCAGAGCTTTTATTTCATGGTATTTTAACCTTGGATTTTCACAGGCTTTTATGCTTATTATATTATTAGTAATGGTTCAATTAACTCCAACTAAAATAATAATGAATGGCATTGACTTCTACCCTTTAATTTTTAGCGAATACGCACTAAATATTAATTTATTATTTGTACACTTTGTTTAATACCCATTACTTAAAAATTGAATTAATTAATATAAATTTTGCACGTAATTTCTATTTGTTTCTTGGAACAATTAAATTAAATACACGTTGAGCATTTTAATTCTGCTTCTTTTTATAGAAAGCGTCCTTATACACGGTGATTAAAATTATTTGATGTCGTTAATTAATTTTCTACCCTGGTCTAAATTTGATTATTTTCTCCTATTTGAATACAAATAATCCCACTTATTCGAATTCAAATATAAAACATTTAGACTGTCAAAAAAAATTTACAACAAAAAATTGCCTATCTCACTCTACCCTTATCTTTCTAACTTACCTAACTTATATTCAATCCTAAAATTTTTTACACCTATCCTATATCCCTATCCTATTCCTAACTCTCACCTAATTTTATAAACTGAAATTATCCCTAACTTCATCCTACTTCTCCATCTAATCCTATATTCCTATTTTTAACTATCTCCCATATTTATCCTATACCTAGCTTTATTTTCTATAAACACTTACTTTTACTCTTCTATATACACCTATGCTATCCCTATCCTATTTAAATTTTACTCTATTATACACCTATCTACTCTCTATTCTATATCTATACTAAAATTCACCTATCTCTATCCTTTGTTCATCAAGTTATTTAAATCTAACTCTCTTCTTGACCCTCCAAGTCTTTCTTCTCACCATCCTAATACTCTTCATCCCTATTTTTTCTCCTTCTATATCTATACTTATCCTCCCTATTATCTCACATACAATAAACTTATCATCCCTATTATCCTGACTCTTAAATATTGCTTCTTCTTCAGTCCCTACACTCGTCTGTTTCTCATTTATTATTGTTTCCCTTTCTGCCGACAAACCAAACGATACTACCTTAAAATTATCGATTTTTCCCTCTACGGAAAATCCTGTGTACCTTCTAGAATCCTTGTGTAATGGAATCAGCCAGAATGAATTCCTTAAATTTACTTTATTAAAAACAAACTTGCCATTTAACCTCATCAAAAGTGTGTCCATGGATGGTGGACAATGGAATTGCGGTTTGGTCCATTGGTTAATTTTTCGTGCATCTTTATTTAATTCTGCCTTCACCTGCTCCCGATATGCTGCTGTTTCTTCTACCCCCACTAATTCTGCATGTTTTTGTAATAAAGCTTGAACCTCTACTCTCCTATCCTCTGGACAACTTATTGTGTTGATCTGTTATACTCTATCATCCTCTACCTCTACTACATTAATACTCAACCCCGTGTCATCCTCTGTGACCTTTTAACTGCCCTTCCATGGCACTACCCTATCCTTAATCCTTACTACCTTCCTTTCCATATCTATCAAAACCCCTACCTGCATCATACAGTCAACACCTAAAATGCTCTGAAACTTCAGTCCAGGTACAATTACAAACTCCTGTTCACAGCTTAAACCTCCTATATTTATCCTAAGCACCACAACACTATTCACTACAGCAAACTTCTTTTTATTTGGAGCTACTAAATGGCTACGCTTTATAGGCATAATTCTATCACAAACCTTATCCCTAATTTTGCTGACGAATTCCCCCGATATTAAACTCGCCTCTGCTCCTGTATCAAGTAATACTTCTACATTATTCACAAAAATTCCTATATTAACAATTGGCAAACATAATTTTTCTACAGTTTCTGGCTCTACTTCCTCCTCAATTTTGAAAAATTCACGTGGATGTTCATACACATTTACACAGAAATCTAGTGGTCTGTCGCGTTCTAAAAATTCTGTCTCGTCCTGTTTTCCGTGCTTGGTCATGGCTGTCCTTCTATAACCTGTGCGTACGTCCTCCTCGTATTCATATCCGTGTCCCTGTCTCTATTCGGCGTGCTCGTCACAGTCTTGTTTACTTCCGGTAAACTGTTCTGTCTTGTGTAACTCGATCTTGGCGTCGGTCCCCTAGTCGCACTATTGCTTCTGTATTCCTGTCCTCGTCGTTCCCAATTCGGTCGAAAATTCCTATTGTAGTCAAACCGTCTCGCAAAATTCTGTGTCCTGTTGTCAAACCTAACCGTGTTAACGCTTCGTTCTCGTATCTCTCTTGTCCGTCCTACACATACATCGTCATATCTCTGTAAATACTCCAAAAATGTCTCCCGTTCTGTGATGTTTTGTAAGGCCACGTGTTGTCTGATTTCCAGTTCAAAATGTCGTGATAGGTACTTGATTATTTGTCTGTCCGTCAATGGTGGATGAAGTTGTTTGGCCACACTGTATTTGCGGATGGCATATTGCTTCCTAGAACCTGCAAACTCTCCCTTAAATTTTCCTGTAATCAAGTCGTCCCTAATTTGATCCTGTTTGTGATCACTCCAGTAATGTTGTAAAAATTTGTTTTCAAAGTCCTGATATGTGTCTATGTCCTGTCCTACTAAATTGTACCATGCTTCCGCATTGTCTTTCAATAGAGCCTTTATCGTATTCAGTTTAGTCTGTTCGTCGAATAAATTTCCCACTAGATTTCTTACACTGTTAATAAAAATTTGTGGATTTACCCTGTTATCTCCATAAAATTTCATGTGTTGGTCCAATGATACGCCACCTGTATAAAATCTGGGACCATCCCCGTTAAACTTGACATGTTGTATTTAATACTAGTAACTTCGCGTTCTACCCTGCCTAACTGATCCCTACATGAGTCCGTTACTTCAGTCATTTTTATATTTATTTCTTCTTCACAAAAAATGCGTGCTTCGGACCTTAAATGTCCCATTTCCTGTCGAAGACCTGTAATATCACGCTCATTTTTATCAATTCTATTTTCAACCTCCCCCATCTTTACGGTAAGACTATTTTTAAACTCTGTAAATTCCTTAGTAGATTGCTCAATTTTCCCGCTTATCTGCTCTAATTTTCGGTTGGACTCCTCCCTCGCTCTATTCGATTCATCGCTTAGCTGTTCTAATTTTCGGTTGGACTCCTCCCTCGCTCTATTCGATTCATCGCTTAGCTGTTCTAATTTTCGGTTGAACTCCTCCCTCGCTCTATTCGCTTCCTCGTTCATCCTCTCTAGCATTTTCATTATCATCTCGTTTCCTTGATCCCTTGATTCCGTCCTCGACTGATCTCTACTGCCTTCAGTTTCTTCCATTTTCGAATTTTTCTCACACAATGCACTATCGTCACTTCCAATTTCCACTCCTTGACTCTTTAACCACTCCTTTCTCTGCATACGTTCTAATCACTCTCACACACTCTAAAATACTCTTAAATTTATACACAAACAGAAACTCTCTCTCTCTCAGATCGCCAGTTTCCTGGAATAAAATCACAAAAATTTTATTTGGAACTCGAGCCTCATTTTTGGGTCTCCATATCTGCTGTGAACACTACAAAAAGCCTCACCAGAGTAAAAAAAAAAGATATTCGAACCTCTCGAATTTGGCACCAAGATTTGCTGTGCTTCTCGCCCTGTTGAATCTCTTCTGATACTCGCCTCTCTCCTCTTTCCGCCTCGGTTGCTCACCTAGTTAAAACCTTCATCCTCATTCATAAAAAAAAACAAACACATTCCTACCACAAACATCAACGTTAACTCTATTTACGTCAATATTCACAATACATTAAAATTTCAAAATTAAAATTCAGCATAAATTTCAGTATCATAAAATTTCAAGATTAAATTTGTTATCATTTTAATTTGCATCCAGAATTAAAGTCCTTGTAGGATGCCTGCTAATTAATTTACAATATGTGCAGACCTACGTCTGAATAAAAGGGAGCATCTTCCACCCCTTTACGTTAATTAAACAGGTTAGTCTAGTTGAGCTCAGAGACAGACCCAAATTTTCATCATAATCAAGAACATAAACTGCTAAATACTCTTTCTACTTAAACAAGAAAATTTCACCTTAAAATTAAAATTTGTTGTTTGTACAAATTCACTACTGTCCATTTTTAGCAAACAAATTATAAAGTTATTCAACACACCAAAACATCAAAATCGAACAACAAAGCATAAGTTACCTGAAGGTTAATGCACTCGTGGCTCCAATGTACATCTCCTTTGTTAATCACACCATTCCAACTGGGTTATGTTTACGGCTTCTGATTCTGAACGCTTTTAAAATTTTCTACACCACCATTCATCTAAGGTTGTTTCAGAGCTTCTCAGGAACTCATCTAAGTATATCAAAATCTTGTTTTGTGGATCCAATCACGATTACGAATAACATTTGATTAATAACACCCCCGAAAAATAGCAAAGAAATTCATAATTCTTTCACGCTATACCCAAAACTGCCTACTTTTGTTTATTCATTTATCGTTACTAATTTCGATAATTGGTACAGTAATACTCGCAAATATAACTAGACTTTATTACCTTGTATCTTTTTTTCTAAGTGCACTAATGCATAATAACTTGTATCGTAGCACGTAAAGAGCAAACTATTTTAAAGTATTCAATAATCACAAAATATAAGAGCAAACTGTTTCAAGTATTGAATCAAAATCAAAAATCTAAGAGAGCGAAACTGTTTAAAGTCCGGGTTTATATAAGAGCTCGCCTGTATGTTGGTTTTGTCCCGCGACGGCCAGTTTTCAGAATTTCGCATACTATGTTCCCTTTTCGACAGTCCAGCACAGCGATTCTAAAAATTTGCACACGCGCCAGTTGAAAATCTAAGAATTTTCACACGGCTCGCAAACACGTCCGAGAACACTAATTAATTTTGTATAGAAATCGTTACGTTTACACCTCTCATATCTGCAACTTATTTCAACCAATCATTTCCTGTTGCTCAAATCACGCCTTTTATTATCTGTGTCTCTGCCTTGCGCATTTTATCTGTCTTTTTCTAACTTGCTCCTAGTGGTGCAAATCGATACTTTTACTATCGGTTATTTCAGTCCACGTGTATTCTTATTTGAGTTAAATAACCCCGTATCTAGCCTTCCCGTTAATATAAGCTACGGTTTATCCGACCGTTTCCAATATACGCAGAATTTTCCTGTTTATCCAAACAAATTAAACTGAAATTGACTTTTAAAAATACGCAGGTGTGTGCTCCTAATTAACGTTTTAATATAATTCTCAGAGCTTTTATTTCATGGTATTTTAACCTTGGATTTTCACAGGCTTTTATGCTTATTATATTATTAATAATGGTTCAATTAACTCCAACTAAAATAATAATGAATGGCACTGACTTCTACCCTTTAATTTTAGCGAATACGCACTAATTATTAATTTATTATTTGTAAACTTTGTTTAATACCCATTACTTAAAAATTGAATTAATTAATATAAATTTTGCACGTAATTTCTATTTGTTTCTTGGAACAATTAAATTAAATACACGTTGAGCATTTTAATTCTGCTTCTTTTTATAGAAAGCGTCCTTATACACGGTGATTAAAATTATTTGATGTCGTTAATTAATTTTCTACCCTGGTCTAAATTTGAGTAATATATATATATATATATATATATATATATATATATTGCTACGACTTTCTTAACTGGTGTCTCACGTTCTGGGCGTCATTTACTTTTACGACCTCACACTCCTTTTTTGTGGTGTCTATTTAAATGCCACGACCTGCTTCTATAATATCACTAATGCTTAAAAATTTGCCACGGCTGCTCTGCACACTTTCTTGAAAATAAACTATCAACACGAAAAATCCTGCTACGGTGAATAGACAACATTTATTTACACTCCAACTGAAATTAATATACAAACCAAAATCAATAGTTTTCTTATTCACATTTTATTTATAAATTATATATAGTTCCCCTTTTAAATACTCCCTTAACAGTAACATTTCAAGATTAATATTTACACATTATAATATGTTGTATTAATTGAAAGAAAGTAATAGGGCTTTAACACATATTTCTTACTCTATTTCTGTTTCAATACGTGCTCATAGTAAAACCTGAACCTTTAGTGCAAATTGCTGCACACATATTTTTGAAACATACCCTCTTACCTCGTACATAATATCAAATATTCATATACCATAACTTATTCTTAAACCTATACAGAAATTTACACATAAAATAACCCAAATTAAATTATTCGATAAAGAAACTCTCTCTCTTTTTGTCCTTCTAGTTAACATAAAATCATACTCCCCTTCCACAAAGTTATTAATTACATATTTACATCGTACAACGATAAGGCACAGTTACCTGAGAATGATATATACATGCAGAACCTGATACCATTCTTTCCGGGACTGCTGTATGCAATAACAACCCCAAATTGTAAGCTGTAACTAAAAATTACCCAGGGAATTCTTCATCTTCTACCATTCGACAGTACATCCAAACTTCTGTTGTGCACCAAATTTTTTCTACGAGGACCGTAATTCGTGGTAGTAAACCAAAACTGGTTAAACGCCGACATTTAATCGTTTCAAAACTAACTACATAGTTTACACAGTATGTGCAAATAAATCAAACTGTTCCTACTTTAAACAGTTATCGTTAGTTTAAAATTCAAAAGATTATGAAATTATCTGGGTATCGAAGAGAATCTAAGAGATTCGTAAGCTTCGTCGTAAGAAAATCGTCAGAGTGTCGTCAGAGCGTCCTAAGAGACGTCGTCAAAGAGCTTAAAACCAATTTTCGCTGATTTTATACATGTTTCCCACCTCTAAAACCTGTTAAAATTCTCTGAAAGTTATCTTGCAATATTATTTCAATTCCTAAAATTCCTACATCAAAAAGCCAAGCTCTTTCGTTTCCAAAAACCCTTCACAAACACATACCACACGTACACAAATTCCCCGTATTTATCTTTAATTGAAACTCATTCGTTAAATTTACACTCGAATCGTTATATATTATTAAAAACACTTCTCCGTAAAACCACTTCAAAGCGAACAGCATAAGCACGTGCACTATTGCTTCCTCGTATTTGAAAAATAAATACTCCAATAACCTTGGTAGACACCCCAAGTCGACAAAACCAACGTCTAAAATACGCCTTTCAACACGTGTTGTCTCCATCTCATTCATACATATGCGCTCGAATCAACTCTCTCTGTTAGCTTGTTTTCAATGTTGGTTGTTTAACCGATAACTGCTGCTCATTCATATTCTTATCAACAAGTTTTACGTTTATTCCAGGAGTCGTTAATCATTCTCGTACGCACTAATCGACGTAGGGAACTAAAACTACTCGAATCGTTGTTGTTTGTTCATTTCTTATCTCCCCTTTACCTTGATACAAGGAAAAATAAACATTTGAAACTCGTTCGGAAAACTTTTAGACAATATAAATACCAACTTTATTATTATTAAATAAGATGGTTAAATTTTGTGTTTTAAAATATTAAATTTGAGATGCCGTAATAAACACGGGATGTTTCTTATATGCCATAAGCCATATTTCCTGAAAAAAAAAATTTAACTATTACTTTAAAAAAATTTCTATAGCTGTTTGATGTATTTTCATATGCTGAATTCAAAATCACGTTCCAAATGAAAAATAACACCCTTTTGGCGCACCAAATATCACAATATATATATATATATATATATATATATATTATTATTAAATTTATATATATATATATATATATATATATATATATATTGCTGTGATCCTCTCTTGTCCGTTGAATTTAATCTGATAATCGATTTCTTACCTGAATATCGCCTCTTGACTTCCTTCCGCCTCGGCTGCTCACCTAGATAAAACTTTCATCCTCATTCATTAAAAAAAAAACACATTCCTACCACAAACATCAACGTTAACACTATTTACACCAATATTCACAATACATTAAAATTTCAAAATTATATTTCAGCATCATAAAATTTCAAGTTCAAATTTGTCATCATTTTAATTTGCATCCGGAATTAGAGTCCTTGTAGGATGCATACTAATTAAGTAAACACTATTTGCAGACCTGAGTCTGAATAAAAGGGAGCATTTCCCACCCCTTTACGTTAATTAAACAGGTTAGTCTAATTGAGCTCAAAGACAGACCAAATTTTCATCATAATCAAAAGCATAAACCTGATAAATACTCCTTTCTACTTATACAAGAAAATTTTACCTTAAAATTAAAATTTTTGTTTATACAAATTTACTGCATAAGTTACCTGAAGGTTAATGCACTCGTTGCTCCAAGGTACATCGTCCTTGCTAGCCCCACCATTCCAGCTGGTTTATGTTTACGTCTTCGGATTTCTGGCCGCCTTTGAAAAAATTTTTTATACACCACCATTCGTCCAAAAGGTTTCAGGGCTTCTCAGGAACTCATCTATGTATATCGAAATCTTGTTTTGTGGATCCAGTCACGTTTACGAATAACTTTTGATTACTAACACTCCCGAAAAATAGCAATGAAATTCATTATTCTTTCACGCTATACCAAAACGGCATACTTCTATTTATTTATTTATCGTTACTAATTTGGATAATTGGTACAGTAATACCCGCAAATATAACTAGACTTTATTACCTTTATCTATCTTCTCTAAGTGCACTAATGCACAATAACTTTTATCGTAGCACGTAATTACCATGTAGTCTGCTTGAAGTATCGAATAAAAAAAAGGGGGCAAGCTCCTACCTGCACGGGTTTATATAATGACTCGCTTGCGAGTCGAATTTGTCCCGCGACGGACGATTTTAAGAAATTTGCATTCAATTTTCTCTTCCGAAGGCTCGGCACAACGATTCTCCTGAAATTTACACTCGTCCGAGTTGAATTCCAAGAAATTTCCACACGCCTCGCATCACGTCCGAGAACAACTAATTAATTTTACACAGAAACTGATATGCTTCCACCTCTCATGTTAAAAGATTTGTAGAGACTAGCTATAGCCCCGCCTGTCGATTCAGACGTCAGAATACATGTTCCCCTTCAAGTTTGCATCTCATCTCGCTTGTCTTTATAACACAAAGTTGCTTTCTTACGTACACTCATATAGCTTGAAGCTTATCGACTATCATATACATCGTTATCTTTGCAGGTGTTCTTAGTTCTAATACGCTGAAGGCTCCTACGTGACTTCCCCACGTCGTTTATAATTTCTCGATAGCTTTAGTACTTGGAAAGATTAAATTAAATACAAGTTGAACGTTTAAATTCGGCTTCTGTTTATAGAAAGCGTCCAGTGAATAATCTAAACTTCTTATTTCTAACGAAACGAATAAATTTTAGACTACACGGCTTTAATAATGCGTATTATCTACTGAAATTCTACATTACTTCCTTCTACACGTTGATTATGATTATATACAAACGCTACATTCTAATTGAATGATTTAAATCTACACAGTAGGCCTTTAATTAAGCGTACTATTTTACACTGCTTTGATATACACGGTGTTTAACATTATCTAAACAATATAAACCCTATATTTAGAAGTAAATGACGAATTTATTCAATATGCCTTTAAATGAAGCGTATTAGTACCCAAAGCTTCCTTATACACGGTGATTAAAATTATTTGATGTCGTTTATTAATTTTCTACCCTGGTCTAAATTAGAGTAATATATATATATATATATATATATATATATATATATATATGTGTGTGTGTGTGTGCGTGTGTGTGTGTGTATATATATATATATATATATATATATATATTGCTGTGACAACGGCCTCACGTTGGAGCGCCTCTAAAAGAGTGCTGTGTATGCTGTGGCTTAGGTACAGGAATAGAAAATTTGAAATTATTATCTTACTTTCCAGTTCGATCTTTGCCTGGCTAGCTCAACCGAAATTATACTGTGGAATTTACAAAATGAAATAAAAACACCGCAATATCAAGAAATATCTATACATACAAAACATTTTTTTTTCATACAAAGAATACAGAACAGTTTACAGTTTTAGTTCATACAGAAAATAATTTCTAGTTACTTAATTATAATGTATTCCTTACCTAATCTTTGTTAAAAGGTGAACTGTGTCCAAAATACGGGCACAGCACTGTTACGATTTTTGTAGATTACTTACGTAATATAAGAAAAGTGCAAATAAATATCTTGTTACGTGTAACCCGCATAGCATACATGCTATGAGTTGGTTGTCTGCCTTACAGGAGATTTTACTGTCATTGTACATTTGTTTAGTTGGAAGGGAGCTTTGATGTAATAACGATGCGCGTTGGTTGAGAATTGAGATACGTGGTAGATATAGCATAAAACGTGTTTTATAAGCGATGATTTTGAGCCGTTAAAAATGTTTTTAATGCCATGGCAATTGCGGATAGCAATGTAATTGCTAACCCAAAGCAATGTGTTAGTTGCTTAAATTTTGATATGAAATAAAACGGTTCGTATCTTGTAACAGTTCGTTTTCCCTCTTCTAAAATAACGCATAAAAATTATGTGTTGTGTTATAAAATTTTTAAATTTACTTTTATAATTCAATATAAATCGTACTTCTACAATTAATAGAAAGTTAAAACAAGGTATCATAATTTTGAAACACCCCAATTATTGCCCTACTTTATTCTAATTATATAGAAATACAGCGCATAGTTATAATTGTCCAGTTTGTATTTTAAAGTCATGCTAAAACTCGAACAAACTATCCAGAATTTTCATAAAAGTATCTTCAATGTAATATCAAACAACGTGTTTCTGCGCACCTTGTTGAGGTGGTTGTTGTCGTCAAGCCGAACCTGTCGGTTCCTTATCATTCTAACGTCAACATGGAAAAATTGGTATCCAAGGCTGACTTACGAGTTGTAATTTAGTTTCAAACAATCCATCGATCTGTAGGCTTAGAAACTCATCATGCCGAACACTAAAGAACTAAAGGATTAAAGAACTAATGAACTAGAAAAAAAACAACACTCAAGAACTGAAGCAGTAATGGTTGTGCGAAACTATTAAATTTTTACTGCGTATAATATATATATATATATATATATATATATATATATATATATACGTTCCTCAAGTTTCAACATGGAAATTTTGTTTTAATTCGGAAGCAACACTTGAGAACTGATTAATGGTTGTAAGAAGAAGTTAATTTATTTGCGTATAAAACGATTACGCATTGGAAACTTACAATATGGTTCTGGTTTACGAGGCGTTGTTATAATAATGTAGACAACTGCTTTTTTCCGGCGTTTGTTTAATGTTGGAGGTCCACATGTGGGTCGAGTTTGTTTGTTAACTGGTCTGTAAGCAGCCATGCCCTGAATTCAAGGTCGGTAAGTGATCTTCTTTTTTGAGACAGTCATCTGTTCGACGTTCACGTTATGTTACACCGTAACTTTGGTAGTTTGAACCCATAAAAACTAACATCTTTGTGATAATATTTAACTATGAATTTAATTTTCAAACGTTGTTTCATATCAAAATTAAGCTTTATAAAATTGTTTATCTACCAAAATCGTTATGAATTTGCATTATGAATAATATAGTCGTGTACTTGCTTACACATGATAACTATTTAACGAAGTTTAAGTTTACTAATTTAAAAGATCTTATTACAAAACTAATTTTGTAAGTATGTGAGTCATTTAGTCAGTACTGAAAAGATGACAAAAATGCTCATAATTGTGTTAATGATATTTATAGTGCCTATTTGCCTTAGAGGCTTTTTTATTTAAATTGTCCAAGATTAGCAATATAAGCATATAAAATTAATTGAACAATCAGAAAGCTTATAATAATTATCTGTCAGAATAAATCAGAAAAAGTTTTCAGTTAATATATTTGTGTTGATACTCCACAGCTTTGTTTTTTTTATAGACTTAGACAAGGTTAATTACACTCAAAAAAGCACTTAAGAAATAGTGTTTATTTTGTCCATACTTATCACTGGATTCTATGAATTATATACAAACCAGAAGTGCATAAATTTAATAAGTAGAGTGTCCATGCACTATTACACAAAAAAAAGAAATCATAGATGTACAAAATCTGTCTGATTTATTGATTTTATTTTGAGGCGCAAATTGCTGTCTCCAATATTATTTTATTTCAGGATGAACGTAATACCATCTAAAAATACAAAATGTTGTATTCCAATAACAGAATATACTCGTTGAGGTTCTTGTATTTTTCTTAGCGATATTTCTTGCTTTTACACACTATCTAAGTACAGTGGCGCCCTACCCATCCGTATTTACTTAACGACCCCCCTGATAGTCTCTCTAAACCGCTGAAGATAGAGTTCAGAGCTAGTGCGGAAGTCTTTAAAAGTCAGTTGTGTTAATACGGATAAAACTACATCTTCTGCACGACTTTTGTAAGAAAAAATAAACATCTATTTAAAAAGTTGCACTATCTCCCAAGGCGTAAGGGCAACAATAAAAAAAAAGAAGTTACAATCTAACTAAATTTCTATGATGAAAAATTTGTAATTACAGCAAGTTCCAACAAAACAGTAAAGAAGCTCCCCAAGTAATGATTTTGTAATTCATTTAATTGATTTAGTCTAGATGGAGATCGTCTGTTTGGAATAAATCATAATTTAGAGGACGTTTGTATAAATTCATTATTTTGTTTGATCTGAGTGATAGGGAAGTTTCATACATCGTTGAAAATTATCTTTAAAATTTATTTTGGACTCCATAATGTAGTTTGGTGATGTACGGAGAGCAGATATTCAAGAAAACATCTAATAACTATAAGTTTTGTATGCTCGTCTTTGTGTTAAAGTTGAGAGGCGCGAATCGATCGCTTTTTGGGATTTGCGTCCGAGGGTTTCGGAGTTGAGGCGCGGGCGGGTGGTGGTTAGGTGGAGAATTTTTGCGTGCGTTGCATAGGCCGGTTTTTATCGCGGAAAACCGATGGATTGCGGAGAAATAAGGATTTTCCGGGAAAAGATTAATTTGAAGCGACGTATTCATTAACGTGTTAAAAAAGCTTCGATCTAAAAAACCGAACGGGCCGTGCGACGAGGTCGGCAACTGTTTCGTTAGCGTTGGTACGAGAAAGAAGAAAGATCGAGTTGGTTTCTAAAATTCGTATTCGGGCGTTAAAAAATATCTAATATATACCAAACAACGTTATTCGTATTCTAAAACCTTAATTATTAACAGTTTGCAAGCTGGTGGTATAGTATTTTCTTAAAACAGGTATTAAAATTTGTATAATTACCTCAAGAAACATCAAACACATGTAGCGAAAGCCGACGGAAGCCAACGAATGTGTACCATCAAAATCTATGGTTACACATCTATTTTTAAATTTTTCATATTTAAACTTTTAATTTGCGTAATTCGCCTTATTAGTACCGATAATTGATTATTACTATACAAAAGCATCGCTTTTTAATATACACGGGCTATTTATTTCAAAAATAATTAATAATTACATTTGACGTTTCTTTACGATGTTACCCGAGCAATTACAATAGACCGTGATTTTGTCAGAAATCGGTGTACTTCGTGTGTTGTCCGCTTAATTGTAAGTATATTACTAATCGATTTCAAAAATGGGTCATTACCATAGCGCGATGTTAAGATGTCTGGCTACCATTCGTAGGTTTAATGATTCAATGCCCAGTTAGATTTACTTTTTTCAATATTTGCCTCAACTTTATCAACAACACGAGCATTTATTTAATTCAACAAAATGCATAAAAAGTACCAGAACTTTTTTTCATACGCTTTACTCCGCTGTATCATATTTAAATTTTAATACGTGTTAAGTGAAATACGATTACTGACGTTTACCTATTCTTGGCATTATCAAAGTTGTTGAAACAAACGCGTTCTCTTATGATTTAAGAAAGGTTCGGACGTTTAAACATTTACCATTATTATTATACAAAAACACGGGTTTTCCGTTTGCGTTGGCTATTTATTTCAAAAATGATTAATTAATTAATTAATTAATTTACCAATATGCATTATAGGAACCAAATCACATACTAAATCTACTTATAACACTATCCGTTTCCTGGAATTTTCCAACTTATTTGGGCGTGTTGGCTTATGCATTAAGTAATAAGGTATGAACGTTTTTACCTAAAAACACTAAGCGCGTTGTTGCGAGAGAGAACAACGATCGAATTGGTTTCCAAAATTCTTATTACGCCTATAAAAAATTGTAATATATATCAATAAACACTATCAGTATCCTAAACCCTGAATTATTAACAATTTGCAAACAGGTACTACTTCCTTAAAACTTTTATTAAATTTTGTATAATTAATTCAGGTAACGTCAACAACAGATTAATACACAGACTATATTCCAATAGAAGAATTCAATGTTTTTCTTTATGTAACATTGAACATTTGCTATATATAGAAAGCTGGAGTAATTTAATTATCTAATTTAATATCCAATTTAAATAATACCCGCTTTAAAGAAAAAACATATTCCATTATCGTTATTTATTTAGCCGGGTTTTATCATAATTCTACAGCGAATTAAACATCATCAATTACTGTAAATAACCTATACCGTTGATTTGCAAAATTGTTTATGGACCAATGTAAAACATCTAAAACGTACATGGAAATTATCAGTTCGACGAAAAACATGTCTTCAATCCAAATTCATAGCTTTACACTGCGAGTATAACAATTTGGTTGAACTTCGTTTTATAACAGTTTTATTGTTGCTTCATTTTATTAGGCCGTTATACAATATAACTATCAAGACAGCTTTTTATCTATTTTCATTCGCAATATGTTAAAAGAGATATTTCAAAACATATCAATTTCAATGAGGTTAGATTAATCTCATACTTCTTTGTTTAACCATTAACAGCTTCTACAAACGCAAACGCTGAACGTCCGAGCCACTTTCGTGTAGAAAAACCGTGATATTTAAATCGCTTTCCAATTTAACCTGCGGTATACTATTCAAGGTATTGTTAATATTTCACCTTATGCTTTATCCAACGGTTGCTTGCAGCACTTCTATAACTTACTATTTTTAAACTAACATCATATATCGGAAATATAAAATACGCCTATTTATTAAATTTGAAAAAGGAAATTTTTTACTACACGAATTAGCATGCACAAGTATCCAAATATATCCTGGGTACATTCATTCCACGTAAATTAAACTAAACCAATCACCTCATTTCGACTACTTTGAAATATTAGCATTATAAAACAAATTAAATATATTATATATTATACATATCTTATACATCTTACATCAGTGGCGTAACTACGATTTTTGGGCCCCCCCGCAAAAATTTTAAAGTGGGCTCTCTTTAAAATGTATTACTTTTACTGGCTTATATTTAGCCATATTTTTAAATTATAGTACATGTAGAGAAGGAAGCAGTATAGAATTAAATACATATACTATATTAATCAAGTGCTTTATTAATTATAAAACCAAATTACATAAATTCAAACTTATAAGTTAATTAATATTAAATCTACATATTTATACGCCGCACAAAATTATTTACACCTAAAATTTGATACAGTAAAAACCTATGAGCTAGCAGACATTCCAAATCAAATTCAAAATTTTGTTTTTCTTGCATGTTTTGCTGCAAACGCGTTTATTGTATCCTCTATATTCATATTTATGGCAGTGTCATGTTCTACTGCTAAGAGGGATAAATCGTCTAATCTATCTTGTGAAGTGCGGTTCCTAAGATAATTTTTAATAATTTTTAATTTTGAGAAAGATCTCTCCGCACTTGCAACGCTAACGGGTAAAGTTAGGTATAACATTAAGGCTGTTATGGTGTTTGGAAAACTGCTAGAACCTGTAGATTTGGAAAGTACTAGATATTCTAAAAATTGTAAGATACCGTTAACATTTTTAATTCATCACAAATAAGTCTATTATTTTTGAGTGTAGTAAGTTCTATACCTATAGCATCATTTAAATCTTTGTAGTAAAATTTTTGCAATTGTTTTGCCTTAGATAAAATATCGTCTGCAGTTAAATTCAAAAATACATTAGGTTCTAAGAAATTAAACTTTTCGTTTACATGAAAAAGCGATTTAAAACGATTCGACAGCTGTGAAATTATAATATCCATTACGCGATAAAATACATTTATTTTAAATTTAAATTCTTCATCATTAAATCGATAATCATTGGATAATTCATCGTAATGCTTTTTATTTTGGTTGCCTTTTTTATAAATTCCGGTTTAATATTCCATTGCCCTGCAACTTTCGCTGCTTCCTCCTTGATGTTGGAATAGTTATTTCTTGTTTCCTTGAAAAATTTTAAAGTTTTTGTAATAAGAGAGTTATCTGATTAATATTCGCCTTTTCACTCTGAGCAGTTTGTGAGAGCTTGTTAAGCTCTTCTAGAATTTGACTTAAAAACACTTAAAAAATAAAATTAAAATTATCCATGCTAGTTAATATTTGCTTTGCGTCATTTCGTTCATCTGTTTTTTGATATCATAATAATTTTATTAAGAGACATTACTATATCTTTATACCGAATTCTTATGGCAGCTAAAGATTTTACTCGATCCGCCCAACGTGTCGGATTTAAGCGTTTCAATTGTGTGAAATTTTCTTTAAAAACAGAAAGCCAATTCCATCTTACTATACTATTAGCAAAAAATGTATATGTTTTCTAAAAGTAGAAAAAACGATTCTATTTCTTTTATACCTTTAACGGCATCATTTATGACTAGATTTAAGTTATGGGCACTACAGTGCATATATAAGGCTGCAGGCTCTATGTTTAAAATTCTCTTTTGCACGCCAGAATACGTACCGCTCATAACGTTAGCTCCATCGTAGCCCTGCCCTCTACATTTATTTATATCTAATTGCATGTTGGTTAAATTGCTTAATATAGTATTACATAGTCCTTCAGCAGATTGGGACTCTACTTTTGTAAAACCCACAAAAGTTTCACAAATATCTATTTTGGTTACCTCTCCCAAGCTGTCTTTTTTAAAATCAATATATCTTACAATTTTACTTAATTGATCAATCTTAGTTATATCCTGTGTAGTGTCTATTATGATTGAGAAAAAGGAGCGGATCTAATTTTATTTAATAAAATATTTTTAAGTGTGCGCTTAAAGTATTAATAATATCGTTTTGAATTTTTGGGGAAAGATATTTAATTGAACCTTTGGGTCGTTCAAGCACTTTTTGTAATATAGGATCATAGTTACTAATTAAATGAACTAAACTTAAGAAATTACCGTTGTAACTGTCTTTTGAATCAGAAAAACTTTCTCTATGTCCTCGAAATGACAGCATGCGCTGGGATAGTGTTAAAGTAACATTGAAAAGTCTGTGTAAAACATTTTTCCAAAATTCAGTGTCTTGTTTTAATAGTAGAGTATCTTTCTTATCTATGGTATAATTTTTTCCACATATCGTAAATAAAACAACAAGTTAAATGAGATTGAGCAAGCAAATGCTCTTTAATTTTTTGATAAACCCTGCCAATCATTAATTCCGGTCGTCCAACTTGACCTTACTGAAGCAAACAGCCAACATGGTTGACAATAAATACAATTTTTAATTTAGAATAACACAACCACCCATTTGAATTGTGTGGTAAGTTTAACGTATTGCTTTTATTTTCGCTTGCAGTTATTAAGTAATAATAGTGAACTGAAAAACTTCTATTTTATTATCTTTAGGAAACGCACCATCTGGTCTACACAATCCGTAATTAATTATTTCTTTTCTTAAATTGTCATGTTGTAAAACATTGATTTTTAAAAATGTGCAAAATCGGTTGGATATTCTTTCGTCAGATCCATAGATAGTTCATTAAGTGAAAAAGTACTACTCACATTTACCTCTGTAATTGTAGTGGTATCTAGTTCCAAATTTCTATCGCGGCCGTCATTATGTGATGTACTTGCGCCCTGGGTGAGAGTTTTAAAATTGTTGACGACTGCTGTTCGTCTGTAGCGGAACTAGTAGATGCTACTGTCGAAAGCCCAATTTCTTTCATAGATTGTTCTTGTTTTCGGACTCTTTAGAAGTAAAAAGGAACTTGTTTTGGAATCTTGCTCTTTGATTCTTCCAATAGTTTCCTTTTTCGTTTTTGCAGCGCCGCTTGTAGTGCTCATTGTATATTATTTCCTGCAATTTTGAATGAAATTAA
This sequence comes from Platerodrilus igneus, assembly GCA_036346225.1. Lineage (NCBI taxonomy): Eukaryota > Metazoa > Arthropoda > Insecta > Coleoptera > Lycidae > Platerodrilus > Platerodrilus igneus. The sequence continues at coordinate 704,281 of JARFIW010000593.1, read as the reverse complement.
TTATAATGTAATTAGATAAGTAATAATTATTTAAAAGCCTTTTGAAATTACAAATAACACATACATACTTTGCTTTAAATGCTTTAATTAACAAAATATAAATAATTTTTATTGAATGCTTAAAGATTTATTTATATGTATTTCTCAGCGCGACTTCAACTATGATCAAATCAATAGTAGTTTAATAAAAATAGATATAAATACTTACGTTTAAATATGAAAGACCTCCTGTAATACGAACACAACACTATTGAGTAAAACGTACTGGAATGCTTTTTACTTCCTTTCCGTTATATATAATGCAGCTAATGCAAATACGTTGCAACCAGCTGACTAGAAACCACAAAATGAATTTCTTTCTAGTATTATATTTCTAGAAAGCGAAGGTTACTAAGCTACCTGCCATCCTGTGAATCTGTACTGTACAGACAATAGCCCTTTTATTCCTATTTAAAATCCCACAAACCAAACTAACCCTACTATACGTCGTTTAATAATGCTTTACCACTTTATGCAACTTATTACTTAAGAATAATATAGACATCTTTGTTATTAAAGTTTACAGTCTCTTTCATCTGTTTATTAACCCTTACAAAATAGGACAGAACGGATAGAAAGAAGAAAGGATGCAGGCTGCAGGTGGTGTTCAGTATTTATCTTAATTATTATTTCTTGTATTTCAGCAGTTCCTAGTAGTAACATCAAGAAAACGTTCGTTAACCTGCGGTTTCTGAATTATCTGCAATATTTTCTTGACCGTTTCTTACCTGCCAAATACGTTGAAGATGAATAAGTTGAGTTTATTATCGTTTGGGCCTTCTTGCACTTGGGGCCCCCCCGCATAGCGGGGGCTGGCAGGGGTGTAGTTACGCCACTGTCTTACATATAGTATATACACAGAATATATTACATACACAGAATACATTGTAAAAGTAGACTGAAATCTATTCAGTTGTTTAACATACATTATTTCCTGTATACAGAAAACTTCAGTAAGATGAGCTCTATTTAAATATCCGCTTTAAAAGAATACATATACTCAATAACTTCCACTTTATAATACATCAAAAGGCAATAATAAAAAAACCATTAGCAGAAATTCGTACGCATTTTCTACTTTAATATTTGTAATTACAAATATAAATACAGTTGCTTTTTTATTTAGCCACTAACACAACTTCTACGAACGAGAGAGCTTAACAAAGTTGCCTCTTTAGTTTACAGACTCGAAAATATTTAGAAGAATTTTAAACTTACTCTAACATGCTATTCCAAGAATTGTTTACATTTCAACTAATACTTAAACACTTATATTACTTTCTACTTATAAAACTACTGCTGAAAACAACCTCAAATATTGTTTATTAATTTTGAGAGAATTAAGAGATTGTTCGAATTGCCCTTCTTTAAAATTATCTATTCTCAAACGGAACGGCAACTACCAACCGGCGTTATTTGTAGAAATTCTCTATTCGTTCAAAATTGTTCTGCTACATTCTCATTTGTCCTGCATCGTTCTCAATCGTTCTTGGTCCGTTCGACTCCTAGAAGTGATTTCGACAGTCTACTAGAGCGAAATGGTCTTCCTCCGATCAATCCTCCGATCAATCTCCAAAGTGATTTTGGCAAAGTCTACTGGGACGAAGTGGTCTTTATCCGAACGACACTTCGAAGTGATTTCGGCAAAGTCTACTTGAGCGAAGTGGTCTTGATCCGATCGACACTTCGTAGTAATTTCGACAAACTCTACTTGTGCGAAGTGGTCTTGATCCCATCAATTCTCAGAAGTGATTTCGAAAAAGTCTACTAGAGCGAAGTGGTCTTGATCCGATCAATTTTCCGAAGTGATTTTGACAAAGTTCACTTGGACGAAGTGGTCTTAATCCGATCGACACTTCGAAGTGATTTTGACAAAGTCTACTTGGGCGAAGTGGTCTTGATCCGATCAACACTTCGAGGTGATTTTTTACAAAGTCTACTTGGGCGAAGTGGTCTTGATTCGATCGACACTTCGAGGTGATATTGACAAAGTCAACTTGGGCGAAGTGATCTTCATCCGATCGACACTTCGAAGTGATTTCGGCAGAGTCTACTTCCGCGAAGTGGTCTTGCTCCGATCGATTCTCCGAAATGATTTCGACAAGGTCACTAGAGCGAAGTGGTCTTGATCCGATCGACTCCCCCAAGTGATTTCAACAAAGTCCACTAGGAAGAAATGATCTTGATCCGATCGACTCCCGGAATTGATTTCGACAAAGTCTACTAGGGCAAATTTGTCTTCATCCGATCGACTCTCCGAAGTGATTTCGACAAAGACTACTAGGGCGAACTGATCTTGATCCGATCGGATCCCCCGAAGTGTTTCGACAAACACTACAAGGGCAAAGTGATCTTGATCCGATAGATTCCCCGAAGTGATTTCGACAAAGACTACTAGGGCAAAGTGATCTTGATCCAATCGACTCCCTGAAGTGATTTCGACAAAGACTACTAGAACGGAGTGGTCTTGATTCGATCGGCTCTACGAAGTGATTTCAACAAAGTCTACTAGAACGAAGTGATCTTAATCCGATTGGTTCCACGAGGTGATTTCGGCAAGGTCTACTGGGGCGAAGTGATCTTAGTCCGGTCGCCTCCCCAAAGTGATTTCGACAAAGACTACTAGGGCGAAGTGATCTTGACCCGATCAACTCCCCGAAGTGACTTCGACAGTTTACTAGGGCAAAGTGATCTTGATCCTATCGACTCCCGCAGTGATTTGGACAGTCTACTACGCCAAAGTGGTCTTAATCCGATCGACTTCCCGAAGTGATTTCGACAGTATACTATGGCGAAGCGATCTTGATCCGATCGACTCCCACTAAGTGATTTTGACAAAGTCTTCTATGACGAAGTGATCTTGATCCAATCGACTCCCCCCAAAGTGCTTTCGACAAGGTCACTAGGGCGAAGTGATCTTGATCCGATCGATTCTCCGAAATGATTTCGACAAGGTCACTAGGGCAAAGTGGTCATGATCGGATCGACTCCCCCAAGTGATTTCAACAAAGTCCACTAGGACGAAGTGATCTTGATCCGAGAGACTCGCGGAAATGATTTCAACAAAGTCTACTAGGGCGAAGTTGTCTTCATCCGATCGACTCTCCGAAGTGATTTCGACAAAGACTACTAGGGCGAAGTGATCTTGACCCCGATCGACTCCCCGATCGACTCCCCGAAGTGATTTCGACAAGGTCTACTAGGGCGAACTGATCTTGATCCGATCGGCTCCCCCCGAAGTGTTTTGACAAAGACTACTAGGGCGAAGTGATCTTGATCCCATCGACTTCCCGAAGTGATTTCGACAAAGACTACTAAAGCGAAGTGATCTTATTCCGATCGACTCTCCGAAGTGATTTCGACAAAAACTACTAGGGCGAAGTGATCTTGATCCGATCGACTCTCCTAAGTAATTTCGACAAAGACTACTAGGGCGAAGTGGTCTTGATAAAATCGACTCCCTGAAGTGATTTTGAAAAAGACTACTAGAACGGTGTGGTCTTGATCCGATCGGCTCCACGAAGTGATTTCAACAAAGTCTACTAGAACGAAGTGGCCTTGATCCGATCGACTACCTGAAGTGATTTCGACAAAGTCTACTAGTACTAAGTGATTTTGACCCGATCGACTCCCTCTGAGTAATTTCGACAAAGTCTACTAGGACAAAGTGATCTTGACCCGATCGACTGGCGGCATGGTGCAAAGAGAGTGGAACGCAAAGAGGGTGGCACGCAAAGAGGGGAGTACGAGAAGAGGGCGGGGCGCAAAGAGGACGGGGCTCAAAATTGGTGGGGCTCAAAGAGGGCGGGGCGCAAAGAGGGCGGGACGCAAAGAGGGCGGGGCGCAAAGAGGGCGGGGCGCAAAGAGGGCGGGGCGCAACAAGGCGGGGTGCAAAGAGGGCGGGGCGCTCAAAGTAGTCCCGCAGGGACTACAAACCGCTTCTAGTAAGCGTCCTTAAAAGTTTCATTTAATAATTTCTTTGATAAGAACAATAAAAATTATTAAATAACATTTAACTATTATGATTAATTCTAAAACTCTTTAGATTCAAGTAAGGTTTTGTTAAAATAATATTGATTCATTCGATTAGTTTAAAAGTAATTGTTTTGCCTAAAAATTTGAGATAATTTTAAGCTAAGACTATTGATAAGTAAATATGTACCGGTGAAACAAAGATATCTATACTTTAATATGCCGTTATCAGTTTGCTGATAGCAAAGTTGTATGACTTCATCTGAATTTAGTTTGCATTATTTTGTTAAAAGAGAATAGAATTCTTAGACTAATCAATTGAAGTGAAAGGAATAATATTTATACATATATAGCGTTGAATTAATTTAATGTATTTAAATTTAAACAAGAGAATATTATATGATTTAATATGATACTATCTTTATTTGCATAATACTGATGTTTTGCTTATTAATTCTTTGAGACATAAGCAATGCTTTCATTTGACTAAATTTGTGATCTAAAAATTCAAGAACATTTATTTCAGGTTGAAGTTGGATTGTTCCTGCCAAAATATATTCTGTAAGTTTGATTAGAAATACAACATAATTGTTTTGGTCACAGGGTTTTCTGCGTTAATTCTTATAAATTTATTTTAAACGCCGTGGCGCCTATTAATAAAGCTTTAAAGTTACCAGAGTAATATTTTTGATACAGACCCACCCCTGTTAATCTCATGCCACTGCAGGAATAGACCTATAGTTAGTACGGAAGAAATCCATTTTCTCTTTTACATTCTGCTACGGGAATTGAACGGTGCTTTTCACCTAACATTTCAGGGGGAAAAGAGAGGAAAGTGCAAAGGTACAAAATCCTTTTTAGTTAATAGCTGGTTAATTTGCCCATCCTTTGTTACCACGTTCGTAAAATATGATTAGCCAAAAGCTCTTCACATATAATTTATTAAAAATAAGAAATGATTTGAACTTCGACCTCAAAATTTGATGCAAATTATCTGCTTTACAAATAGTAAGAAAAAGAACTTATTGTAAATCTAAATTACCAATATTCAAACATTCTTGTCAGTTACAAACAAAAAAATCTGAAATTTTTATGATCATATGACGGTATTAAGAGTCTCCTGGTTCCATTTTTTAATCTCTTTTACTTTATCAGTTTGCAAAAGTGCATTTTCTATTTTTAATTAATTAACTCCATAGTAGCTCGTGTATCGAAAAATGTTCAATCTTTATTGTATTTTACAAAACAATGATGCTTCAACATTTAATTGCGTTTTAGAACTTCTGTTTGAAACTATCAAAACATATACGTTTCATTGCAATTCTGCATTGTCGATCTCGGAAATTGAATGAATCGTACTCAACGTTACATATTATTTGGTTTAGGAATGAATGCGTAATGAATGTAAATGACTTCCCTTTATATACAAAAATTATCTCTATACGTCACATTGAAGATTCTTTTTGCTTTGTTTCGAATATAATACACCCAGGTGATGAAATATTTCCCAGGATTCCACAGTTTTAACGATATAATTTGGGTCAAGTTATAATTTATGTTAATCGTAAAGCTTGCAGTTCATCTTTGTCTAATGCACAAGTCTAATGGTTGCGTTTCATTCTATCTTATTGTAATAAATATAGCAATTAAACTGGCTTATCTAATCTTTTATTGCATTTGAATGGTAGTAAAATGAAGCTCGTTTTTAAGGTATTGATTAATTGTTTACACAATAGCTTTGTATTTCTATGTTAAGGATTAAAACTCGTTTTTACTAAGGTTTACACGGGGAAATTAATCGTAATTGCTTTCTTATGCTTTGCATATGCAATGGATTGATATTGTTTTTATACACGGAAGGTGCGCTTTGTTTTAACGCATATCAAATGAATGGCTTTGTATTTATACAAGGTGGAGAAGTTAAATATTTGGAAAATTTAATTCTTTTTCGTTTACTTCCTTTTGGAAGGGTTTTATTTGTAACTTGAGTTTCAATGATCTCTCGTGACCTCTATATTACATCAATATATATGTGTATATATATATATATATATACTTATATATATATACTTATATATATATATATATATACTTATATATATATATATATATACAACCATTCAGCTACCTTTGTTGCAGCCATTCATTAGCGAATTGTATTGATTACTGCGTCCTTCACCTTACTGCAGCCAAATATCAGACGCAATAAATTCAAGCACTGCTGGTAGATGTTTCAAAATTCTATTAAAGCTGTTCTATTTATTCTTTAATTTATTGTTTTGTTCCGTAAAACCAGTCCGCCATCTATTCAGACGTTTTATATATTGCCGGATTTAGCAATTTTATCAGGTCGCAATAATATAACGACTATGTACACGAAATGTATACTATAGTTTAACAAATTGCCAGAAATGGTGTCAAATGTACATACTCTTAGTCATATATAATCTGTATAAAATGCAAATACTTTTGGACAATTAAGGCAGCGTAGTATGGCATCTACGCAAGTATTTTTTAATATATTATCCGGCGTAGTATACTCGTTAGAACGTTCGTTTATTTAACGGTAGTATATTACTGCAATCAAGTTATACTTCGCTTGAAGTCAAATTCATAACCGTGTATGGACGGACTATAGCGGACGGCAAAATTTGTTCAGTTGTGTATGAACAAGGAAGAATCAGGTATATTAATAGTTATTTAAGCTGAATGATTGATACACAATAGAATCTCAGTAATTAAAACAGTTGTACTGTCATAGCCATATGAATTATTTATCGCAGATCGAAAAATTAGTATAAGAGTGAATTCAAAATATGAGAAACAGCTTGCTCTTAAGTTGTACGAGCAGTGTGTTTTCAATTTTGAAATCTCTTAAACTGTACATACAACACTTTTAAATTTTAACTTTTATGCAAACCATTAAAAATTTGTCTACCTCTCGACAACCTCCTTTAAATTCTCGATTGTGCGAAAGTCATTAAAGAAAATTAAATACGTATTAAACGATTATAATTATAGAGGTAACCAGTAGCGGCTGGTGTATAGGTTCACATGTTCACGTGAACACCCTAATTTTAAACACATATATTCTACTTTGCTATCAAAACGTAATTTTTGTTAGTTAGAATATAACGTGCTTTAAAAAAAGTAGGAAAACGCTGCCGCCAATCTAACCATAACGATCACCTACAAGTAGCTTGTGAGTTCACACAAGAACTGCGAACGCGCGTTTCAAATGCTTAACACTGGCCGTCGCCTTGCGAGTATAGCATTGGTTGAGAAATAGCACGCAATTTTACATAAGGAGGGTTCACAAATATTTCGTGAACTTTAGCTTATTATCCGTGTTTGGGTTCGGACAGAATGCGTATTACTGTTTTCGTATGTGTCGCTGCTATTCAATTAGTCTCTGTTTGCTCGTTTTGATTTTTTATTGTGTAATCCTACCGTACCTATCTTTTTTAATTAATCTTTTTTACTGTTAATATTTATTAGGACAAAGGTGAAGAGTGAAGGTTTAAATTATATAATGAATTCAGTTAAGAATAAAAAGTTATCCTATAAAGAAAAATTGGAAATAAAGAAACTTTGTCCTCATCAACCAGATTTAATAATTGAAAATCGAATAAAAACTGAAAAGTGTGTTTATAATCATAAGTTTAATAGCGATTTATACAAAAACATAAGTGGTTGTGTGGCTGTAACCACAAAAATTCATTGTTTTGTTTGCCGTGTTTACTTTTTAGTAAAGGAATTAATGTTTGGACAAAAATTGGTTTTGCGGATTTAAATCATTTAAGTGAAAAAATTAAAAATCATGAAAATTCTCATGCTCATAAAAATGCCAGTATTGAATTTCCTATGCTTGGTCGTGTGAATATAAACACACAGTTAGATAGTGCTTACCGCAGTACTATACAAAAGCATAATAAGCAGGTGGATAAAAATCGATACATTTTATAGCCAATAATTGATTGTGTGATATTTTGTGGCGTATTTGAATTGGAACTACGGGGACATGATGAGACTGAAGGGTCCAATAACCCGGGTATTCTTCGGGAGTTAATTAATCTGGTTGGATCAGTTGTTGATGCTATGAGGGAGCATCTAGAGAATGCAACGGTTCTCAAGGGTACATCCAAAACTGTTCAAAATGAACTTCTAGATTGCATTTTGGATGTATGTAGAGAAGAAATATCAAAACAAATAAATAAAGCAATTTATTTAGCAGTGAAGGTTGATGAAACTACGGACGTGTCTACAATTCAAGAGATGGTTATAGTTTATCCATATGAATTTAATGCATCTGCCGTTGAGCATTTTTGGAGTTTTCTCAATTCTGAAGCACAAGATGCCGAAACATTAAGCAAGGTACTGCTATCGGAATTAGAGGTTCATTTACGCAATAAAAAAGAAAAATTAATTGGACAGTGTTATGATGAAGTAGCAGTTATGGGTGGTGGTTCAGGCAGGGTTCAATGTCGAATCAAAGAAGTTTATCCAAGTGCACATTTTATTCACTGTTACGCTTATCAATTCGATTTAGTTTTACAAAAAGCCTGATCAGTAACTCATTCCGCTAGATTTTTTTTTCAAACTTACGAGCTTTCCAGCTTTTTTTCCAGATCCACACCAATATGCAAAAAAAGATTACCGTCACTTGCTCCAACACGTTGGGTAGTTAATATTAGATTAGTCCAAACTTTTCATACCAACAAAAATAGCATAATAGAATGTTTGCAAATAATCCAGGATTTAGAACGTGTAGATGACAAAACTAGAAGAGAATGTTATGGGCTACTGGCATGTTTAAGCGACGGCGAATTTTCGTCTTGGCTTGATTTTTACATAAGCTAATTCCACATGCAGATATACTATTTAAAAAACTTCAGCAAAAAAAGATTAATCCGAATAAATTAAAAGAGTGTGTTGCTGAATTTAAAAATCATATCCAAGGTGTTCGAGATAACAACACATATATTACTAGCAAACTTGTGAATCAATTTCTAAGAATAGGAGACGCAAGGTATCTACTATAGGAGCGGATGCTAAAGAAGTATGTGACAATAGTGGGTCATATAAAAGCCCGATTTTCATATTCCGATCACAACAGTCCGGGAGTCGGATTTTTTCCCACAATATGAAGAATCTTTTCCTGTAGAGCAGCTTGCAGCCGTCGTAGAAGCGTACCCATTTTTAAATAAAAACATGTTGCGGACTGAATACCCGTCAGGATTTGCAGAAAGTTACTGGAACTAGACCAGTGTTGCAGTTTCTCATAGAAAATGAGCTGGATAAAGACACTTTCCCCCAGTTATGTGAATTGCTAAAAGTATTGGTAACAATTTCCATGACTACGTCAGAACCAGAACGTTGTTGCTCAACATTGAAACGTATAAAAACGTTTCTTAGAAACACTATGTAAGAAGCCAGATTAAATGCATTAGCCATGCTATCCATCGAAAAGGAATTGATTAATACCATAAAAGATTTTAATAATAGAGTAATTGGAAGGTTTATGAATCTAAAAAGCAGAAGAATGGATTTTCTGCACAAATAAGTTTTCTTCATAATTAGAGTAGTAGTAATATTGTAGTAGTAATACTAGATGCATGAGTTGATGAACGGTTCCATAAAATACATTATAATTTTGGAACGACTATGTATGTACTGTGAACACCCACTTACAACTTTCACGAGCCGCCACTGGAGGTAACTACTATCATCTCATCAGCACAATAGTCCCTAATTTGCAGTTTATTACACGACTAGGTATCTGAAACACTCTAAAATAATAAGAATAAAAACGCTGAATCCACAGTAAGAACCGGTATTAATTTTTGTCCTTGGTTGTATTATTATTTAGGATGTAAAAGTGGTTTTGGAGAAAGAAAGTGGACAGAAATGAATATACAGTGTGTCGCAGATAAGATGTTCGATTCCTACGGTTTTAGTACTTGTGAGCATAATTAAAATAAATTTCTATTTGGAAACGGGAAGCAATGCTTTTTTATGCTCCAAATAAAATTTATAAAATTATAACCTTCATTGTAAGGAACTTTCTACACGATAACGGAAATATCTATCTGCCGCTCTATTGGAATATCTCTGTTGATATTCAAACACTGCCATATTCAATATTGTCCAAATTTGAAATGGGCGTCCTTTAAACAAATATCTGCTGGGTTACTTAAAGAGACATATTTTTAAGACGCCATTTTAAATGTGAAGGATATAAAAAACCGAAGAGGCCAAAGTATTTAATCGTTGCCAAAAATATTTTATTAGAAGCAGCAAATTGGCACTTTTTCATTGTGTGGATTACTGGTCGCCAACCCTTCGATCGCGAGCTACAGATAGCTCGCAAAGGCAATTTTGGTAGCTCACAAATTATTTTATATTTTAAAAATAGAAACGGTTAAAAATCATAGAAGCCTTGTACAGGTATTTCTTTAGACAAGAAACTGATGCTTGCAGTTGACAAAATTACTACATGTATACGAAATACCTTAACAACAGTAACTAATTACACTGAGCAAGTGTCTTTATACTAAAACGACTTTATCACTCTTATACTTACACGAAGTAAAAGTATACAAAATCATGCCATGAATAAACTATGTTTTATATGCTGATAAAGGTGCCAAAACTTCTAATAAATTATGAAAGCAATCTATCTGATAAACTGCAACAGACAGTCACGCTTTTATTAGTCACAAGCAAACAGCTACATAAAAACTCCAATAAAGTAAATATTCTAATGATACTAATTGACTATAACACACAAATTATAAATGCAACCTTTACATTAACAAAACTAAAAGATTTAAGCTCTATTAATAATTATTATGGTACAATCGGCTGGAACCGCAGAACTCTTGAATTCGAGAACAATCTAGTTTGCTTTGGGATCAATACGCATTGAGCGGCAACATTGCAATCAGTTAAAAACAGAACATCACTTAATTTATGTCCAGCAGTTGGATCCGTAGAGTAGTAGAGAGCCGTAAAAATTACTATGGCAGGTAGTGGTAAGAAGGTGAAAACATACCATTTCCATTCGGAATGGGACGAACAATTGCTCTTCACAGAAGTTAAAGGAAAAAATGTATGTTTGTTGTGTAGTACTTCTATCTCCGTTGCCAAAAAAGGAAATATTGACAGCCACCATAAAACTGTACATTCAAATTTCGAAAAATCATTTCTTGTACATTCTGTCACCAGTAAGGAAAAATTGAAATAATTTAAAAACTAATTAATTGGACAATAGTCAATATTTTTACAAACAGTCAACAAAAATAAGGTTGCAACTGAAGCATCATACCTTGTGTCCCAGATAATTGCACAAAGGAAGAAACCTTATGAAGACGGCGAAATGATAAAAAATGCATTTTTAGAAGCTGGAGATTCGTTATCTACCAACTTAGAAATAAAGGCAAGATAGTTTCAGCTATAAAATTTATGCAACTTTGTTGCATTTTTTTTATTTTAATGTAACTACTCTACCTTATAGGCGGCAGAGCCTCTATAAATTATGAGGGATTCCTGTCTAAGGTTTAAGCCCAGGGTATAGTGTATGGAAAACGCCTTTGAGTATAATAGGACCCTCTAAAGAGATCTTCCAGCCAACTAAGTTTCTTCAACTTAGGGCAGAGCTATGAGCTAAGGTCGTGGGATGGTATACGATAATAAAAGAATTTTTAATGGACGCCACCGTATCTTAATAATAGCTATAATGAGTAAAAATCCGAAGATAAGTACGGAAATCTTCAAAAAGAAAAAGAGTCTCCTTAACAAGCAAAACATAGAAACATAATACTTACTTATGACTCTGCAAACTTGATTTGGAACAACGATCTCGTACTGTCTGAAAATATAACCACTTCATAACATTTTAGAGCTAGGGCTTCACTAGGGCCTAGCCAATTTATCAAAAGCTAAATATCCACAAAAATAACAATTCAAAATTAACACAAATTTATCTTGTTAGTATAATGTCGGTGGTCTTTCTCTCTACACTCAAAAATTTTGTGGGTTTGGTTGTTTGCTTTACGAGAAATTGTTATCAACTTTAATGAAAGTAAGCTTTGAAGTAACTTAATTCATTTTCTATTGATATAAATATATATATATATATATATATATATATATACATCGTTTGTACAATTCTACATATATTAATGTTTTTATCCATCTATATTTAAAAATATCTAAGTGTAGTCTCATATTAATTTTATGAATTTCGCAAGTTTTAATTTAAATTCTTTAGAAAAAGTATTGTGTTTTTAATAATGTTCTACAACTTGCACTTATTACCGAAAAAAGGATCCTGTTTTGGTTTACATATGATTAATTAAATTTATTGACTTTTCATAAACTGTAGAACTTACATTTTTAATTAATTTATTTCTTGAACGAAGGGTCAAATATCCTTATGGTATGAACTAATTTGTATTTTAATTGTACTGTCAAAAAAACTAGATTTTATAATGTGACAAACAAACACGAATATGTCACCTGCTTAGTTACAAGAACATTTTAGTTTAACCTTATAAATTTCCAGAAAGTTATCTTATAGAAATTTCGTTGCGTTCTTACGAACATTTATATGACATCTAACTATTAAATCTTGAACAAAAAATTACGTATGCCAATTTAAACCACTATATAAAATTTACAAAAAAATTACATTTCCAGTATTAGTTCGGTGAAAAGAGAATTGAATTGGAAAGCACTCACCCCAATAATCCTCCACACATCATGGTTCGTTAATTTTTGTGTGCAATTACAACAACAGCAGGTGTGCGACCTTCGCACTTGCTTAGGATTACAGCTTGATTTCCATTTGGAATAAACGTTAACCGAAAGCTTCACAATACTCCATAAGATTTGCTACACTCGGCAATTTGAACTTTCAATACTGCATAACAAAAAAATACTTGCGCTTCTCTCGTCCACTAAACTTTACAATGTTCCATAACAATTAGACTGTGCTATATTTCATAATTAAAAATACTTTATATATTACGTAACTAAATAAAACTTGCGCTAAAAGAATCGAGGAAATAATTTAAATACAAAATTGAAACTATTAACCTACCGTAATGATGTTTACTTTAAAATCATATAACTCGTATTATAGGTCGATTAAACTATTGATCGATACTAATGGTATTCTCTGGGACCATGCCACCTGCCTTTGGGACTGCATGTTTGCAGAAAACCTGCTGGCCCACGCGTCAAACTTGTCTATTCGATCACATCCGTACGTTAAATGAAGAACTTTAGCACCAAGGCAATTTATTACTCGAGCACGCGCAGAGGACCGAATTATTGCATCAACACATACGCGAATAAGAAGAAAACCGTGATTCTATCTACTTCAAGCTCATAAACATAGATGGAGTTCTAAGTAACAAATAAATATTATATTATCGGAATAGAAATTGGCGCTTTCTATACAGTGAAGGATCTTTGTTAATTAAATAATTATAACAAAAGCGTATTTTAATGAAGATGTAATCGTATTCGTTACAACTTTCTGCTAATACTGTAATGAGGCGAATAGAAGTTATCAGAAGTGATATTTTTTTTACAGTTAGGAACTATTTTAGGTAACTGTATTTATTTTTCAATGCAAATCAGTGAATCAACAAATGTGGTTGACACCTCCCAGATGACCGTGTTTATAAGAATAGGTTTTTAGCGATTTTACGATAAAAGAAGATCTTTTGAAGTTTATTCCACTGAAAGAACATATTACTAGTCAGGAGTTGTTTTATCATTTTAAAATTTTTATTTCGTCTGAGAAAATTCCCATATCAAAAATAGTAGGCTTGACTAATGTTGGCACTTCAGCTATAATGGGTTGTGATAAGGGTTTGGTGGCGTTATGTCGTAAAGATGAAGGTTTTCCGCAATTCCCTGTTACCACTGCATTATCCATCAACAAGTGTTATGTGGAAACCGTCTAAAAGTAAACGTTATGAAATCGGTTGTAAAAACTGTGAGCTCAAGCGTTACCAAGGAGATTATTCTAAACCTTGGCTGATGAAATTGACTGTCGGTACGGGGTAGCTACTTGTTCACTTTGAAGTCCGATGGTTAGGTAGAGGACGAGTGTCGAAACGTTTCAATGTTGTCCTATCCGCCATTATTCAATTTTTTATTCAACGCGATGAACCGACTCCTGAACTGGAAAATTCAATCTGGCTTAGAGATTATGGTTTTCTTGCGGACATTACCGAAAAATTAAATGAACTTAATTTACAGTTTCAGGCGAGGCACAAAGAATTAATGGAAATTAGTTCTGATATTAAAGTATTAATCAAAAAGGTTGAGTTCTGGGAACAAAACCTAATCAACCGCAATACTAGACATTTTTATATTTTTTCAGAAAAGATATCTCAAAATTCATCGAAACCCTTGTTACGGTAATCCGTGCGAACAAAAAAGAAAGTAGTAAAGTAAGCAACGAAAACAGCCCGTACCGAGTAGCGCAATAAAAAAGAAATCGCAAAAAGTAATGTTGTGCTAAAAACATCGGAGAGTGGGGTGGGTCACGCAGAAAGAAAAAGGAAACCTCAAGAAGGAATTTTATTTACAAACGGCTAGTAAAAATAAACAAAACCTGATGCCAATTAGAACATTTACAAAACCTCTAGGTAAAATAAAAAAAAATTATACAAAAAGCTAATTCGCGTAGAAAACAATATTCATTCAAAATGTATTTCGAAGAATTTATACAATATAAAAATTTACGCAATAATAATTTATCGCAAAAATAATGTGTATCCTTCTTTAACTGCCAATAACTAAATTTTAAGCTCAGTTTTAGTATGTGCATATACAAAAATTTCGAAAAAAAATATATAATTTTTTTTTCCGTCTCTTAGTTACCGAAATTTTTAGATGTTAACAGAAAAAATTATGTACTTACATAGTCAAAGCAATGAAAGGGGACCTTCCATAGGCTAAAACGCATTTCTGCCATATAAGCTCCTGGAGTGTGTTCTAAAGTCACGCTCTAAGAAAGATTATATAGAAAGGAATGTTATAGACAATTCATGTAAAAATTATTCCTGTAAATTCGCAGATGACCACAATACAGTAAGGAATATGAATTTTAAATTAAGGATAAGCAAAAACATTTAGCTACAGGGACGGCACGTAACGCCCTATGACAGTAAATATTATATAGAAATAGTTTCTGGATTAAGGAGAACTTTAAGAATTATTTTAAAGATTTCAGTGAAATGGCTTTGGTGGCGCAATTTGTTTTTTCACCTTTCATGAAAATTGATATCCAACAATATGCAACTTTTGTTATGCAGAACTTTAGAGAAGACATCTCTGCAACAGAAATGGAAGTGATTGCGTTTTAAAATGATTTAGCCTTAAAATCATTAGTCTCAGGTACAACATTTATCTGACCTATAGTACATAAAGAAAAATATTGAGTTTTATGTCGTGTTGTGTTGAAAGTAAAAGTGTTATTTAGTTCAACTTATTTGTGTGAATCTGCTTTCTCCAGTTTATTAAAACTAAATACTGCAATCGACCTACAAATGGACAAATGGATAATTGTATTCGAACGACTGTATCAAATTATACCGCAAACATTAAAAGACTTATCGATGACTGTCAGCCTTCTCATTGAACATAAATCTTTTTATCAGCACGTGTTTTTGTTTAAAATAGTGGGTTGCTTTTTATTTTTATTCACCTTTATTAAATCGCATGTAACATGCCATTGTGACTGCATAAAAATCTTGATTATTTTTTAAACACCTACGATTGGTAGGTATAGAATTAGTCTGTCTAGTTTTAGTTAGTTTATTACTAGTATGTATTAGTTTGTAAAATAAATAATGTCGAATAAAACTGTGCATTATTTCATTTATTTTGACTTATTTCGCTTAGGACTAAAAGTAACTCACTGTTTGTTCCAAAATTATGTAAGTAGCTTAACACATTGAAAAGGTTGGTCTAGATGTTCATCTTAATAATAATAAATAGTGACAATCTTGAACAACTGTCGTAATGTTATTAATAACCAATTATTATCGACATTATTTTATTTTATTAAAAAATCTTTATTCATCCCTATTTTTTGTCTAAACATTGCAACCTAATATCCATATTTAACGTATGCAGATGTAAAAAGAAAGTTGTACATAGCTGCATTGTACATCAAATAAAAATTTTGTTATTTAATACTAATATGGCTGTAAAGAAAATAAAAGAACAATACAAAACATTAAACAAGTTGTAGCTTGTCATTCACAAAAAAGCCCAATGTTGTCGTCCACACATATACAAATATATTGAAATTGTTTCTGTGAACTAACAGAGCATTCCTCCCATTTATAAATATACAGAGGGGCAATAGTTCTGTCATTAATTTAAATACAGCGTAGAGACCGATAAGACAAACAAAAATTGTTATTCATCCTGTGGTCTAAAATAAATGATTAAGCTACAAACGTACACACAAAAAATGTTTTAAGACCACTGCAATGTTAGATAGGTCACGAATCGCATACACAATAACATCATCCTTTACAGTCGACCAACCAAGTTGTGACCTTCTGCAAACTTAAATTAGTGAAATAGGGTGCATTTTACCTGCCACAGGAAATAATATAATGCATTTTAGCTGCTACCAATATAAGTTTAAATTTTTTTTTATACATACGGATGTTACGAAAAATAATATTTCATGATGCTGATTTGGTCGACTGTATTGTGCTTCTGATCCCGTAGTCTTGAGTTTCTTGCAATTTAGCGTTTATGCACCATACGATAACCTACTTTAAGTTGCTTGTACTTTTCATTAAATGGTTCGTAACTGGAGTTAGATAATTTGTAAGTGTATCTCTCTTGTTTGATTTTGTTACTTGTATTCCACTATCTGCTTAGGTAATACGCATAAACGCAAATGTTGTGACTTAATTGTAATTGGCTGTAGGTAATTAGACAATGTAGTACCTCCGGGTGGAGCATTGGGGACGTAGCCGCAAGTATAGCGGCCCTAATTCAAATTATAATGTAGGTAATTAGAGATAATTTTATCGTGTAGTAGTTTAGTGAATTATGATTTAAAAATATTATGACTGGGAGATATACCAACCACAAACTTGCAGATACACTTATTGTGAAATCGTTTCATGTACGCGATGTGATTCAAGATAACACTAGCATGGGTAATGTATTTCTTAAAAACACGTAACAAAACAGCAGTCTTGAAACTTTTATTTAAGTTGACTTAAGGCGGGCATTTAAAAAGCGGTCCAACAATAAAATGCCTTACAGGTTTTTTGTTAAGCTAATCAAGCTCTCTCACCTTCTAAATTTAATAACATAAACCTAATGCCACCCTGTATAGATGTATTATAATGGTGTTTACATATTGCTAAGTCATGGACCAAAGGAGTGGTCTTAGTCATTCAGCCGACTCCGTGGTATAGTTGGTATGTGTGTGAGTACTACGCCTAAAGTCTGGGGTTCGAATTCCGACACGGTCCGCTTGAAAAATGTTAGGCGAGCATTTTTTCAGAAAAATACACCCTCATTCGGATGAGAGAGGTAAAGTGGAGGTCCCGTGGGTGAATGTTGTCACGCACGTTAAAGATCACTACCTTGCTTGAAACAGCAAGGTTTCGGCAAAATTCCAAATTTTCCAGGTAAAAAAAAATCGCTTTCCGAATATTAAAACTAACAACATGGCAACACGCTTTTTGAGTTCAACTGACAATAATCCACTTACTTTGTGATCTAAACCATTTTTAAAATGATTCAAGTCAGTACAATCAACATCTTCTCAACTAATTTTACTCATTACTATTATAATAGCCCTATTTCAGCATATAACCGTAATCTTATCATACGTACCAGATCCTTGCCTAGAGTACACTCCATCTAACTCCGGTATAATCAAAAATTTATTCAAAACCCTAACACCTATATTAAACTTCAGAATTACCATTCTACTAATTATTGTAGACCTTTTACAATTTACTGTGTTCGAATTATTTCTCTTTACAGGTATCACTATAACGATTCCATAAGCAAACTGTTCAAAAAAGGGTAGCTGCAGTTTCTGTGACAAACACTTCATTCTCTGTTACAAAATAGTGATGGGTAATTAACTACTATTATTTATTTCACACTTACATACGAAACGAAATTTTATAAATTCTTGTCGATGTTCATACTTGTTTGCAGTAAAGGATTTACCTGATTTGTCTCTAGTTAAAAAATCTAATCTTATAGTGAACCTTGCTGATTTATTACTTTTACAAACGTGTGACTCCCATGTAACCTCGAATTGTTAGTCGTTTCATTTTGAGTTCTCAAATTTTTTGAAAACTTCTCTATTTTATCGGT
Source organism: Platerodrilus igneus (assembly GCA_036346225.1). Classification (NCBI taxonomy): domain Eukaryota; kingdom Metazoa; phylum Arthropoda; class Insecta; order Coleoptera; family Lycidae; genus Platerodrilus; species Platerodrilus igneus. The sequence goes on along the minus strand of JARFIW010000593.1, from coordinate 685,879 downwards.
TTGTTACATTATTTTTATTGTTCATATTAAACGTGCTTAGACTGCGTGTTCACGGTAAAGACCTTTCACTTTCCGGTACTGTCTGCCTGTTCACACTTTTCAAATTGATTTTATTCTCTTTGTTGCTATTTTCGTTGTAATTTACTGAATTGTCGCTGTTTCTATTGTTATCGTCTCGCTCTAGTTTCAGCACAAACTTGAAGTAATTGATATGGTTAATACACTCTTTTGCCTTGGGCGTTGTTGCTACCTCAAGTCATTATAATGTCGTTGTAAATATCCTATAAGCGCATGCCTGTTACGATAATGCATAACACTTTACATTGGCTAATTTCTGAGTAGGATTCACTTGAAATGTATTGTAACGGAAGCCTATTTACAATAACAACAGTTTTCTGTTATCAACTGATTACAAGAGCCTTTTTAACTATTCGTAGCTACAGTGAAATTTTAATGTACCCACGACAATTTATCTCCATCTAATCACTAACAGTACAAATACTAACTTCTTAAAGTTACAATGTTATATTCTTAATTACTTATTATAGACCAAGACTTGATAGAAAACTAGTATTATAATCAAAACTTGAATTAGAACTAACTCTGAAACTCGTGAACGACAATTTATATACATAAATCAATAATTCTGAACTATTCTATGAACATACTAAAATTATGCAAATAACATCTAGAAGGTTCCTATTGTAAGTTTAATAGATTTCTTAAATGCAACCTCTTGCAAACTTGAAATCAGTTCCATCTGAAGATGTTACTCTACAGTGTGGCTACCAATTATCCTTTATGTACAGATGCCTCGTCTACGTTCAGCGGTATTATTATAGGCAAGGATAGATTAAACAATGCCTCGTTTCAGTATTTTATCATCTAGGTTTTCTAAAGAAGGATCTAATTGTTGGACTATGTTAAAAATTTTATGACATACAGTATTGACCCTACAATTTTATTTTCCGATAATCAAATTATCCCTCACCTTAAATTCCGCAATTTCCTTGCTCTGCTTGCTAAAATGTTTGAGGTCAAAATTATGAAACGGTTCTGCTTTATTTTCTATTAATCAATATCATATTTCACTATTGTCTTTTAATATAGATTAATAATTTAGGACTTAATTTGTTGTCACTGTGAAAGTTAGTTAATTGATCTAAAAGAATATTCGTAATATTATTTCGTACACTTTTCTCTAATCTCGGTGCGCTCCCGTTTTTAGGTTTTGAACTTATATTCCTAACCTTTTGGCATCTTGTATCACTTTAGAATGTAAGGAGTCAAGTATATTATGCAATTTAACTTATGCAATTTGATGAAGGAAGATCATAGCATTCGTAAAGATATTTTAACTTAACGCAATCAATTTTATATGTACCGTAATCTAAAAATTTTGAACTGTTCATACACTAGAGCTACACGTGATTATACACGAAATTGGAAATTGGCGTTTATTTATTAATATGTAGTCTGTCCTTAAGGACAAAATTGAGATTTTAAGTTTCACTAGATGCACAAAACCGTTTCAAGTTAATGTCTAGAATAATTTTTGGCTTTTAAATGTCACAGGGTACACTAGTACATACACAGCAGCGAAGTTGCCAATGCAGTTTTAATGTATGGATTGTTCCCGCCTTATTTTTATCAATATGCATTTTGCTTATGAATGTAAGGGTAAAGTAATACAATGTAAGTAGAAAATTTGTATCAATTGAGAATAGAAAACAATGGAGGTACGCGTTCAACCAGTTCCAGGATAGAAAACCTGCTGATTATCGTAAACAACTACAGGTATTGGTTTTGCAATATTCTCAGCAAATGTTGATTGTGTGAAAGGAGTAACTGGATAACTATTGAACAGGTCTATGTCTAAGTGGTAGGGTATTTGGTAGCCGTCAGATTGCTTAAACACCTTCGCTTAACGGTGAATAACGGTGAAATAGAGTATATTTTTTTATAAAACAATAAAAATAAGAGATAGCCCGTACATAGGGTTTGTCGATCTGGAATAGCATTTAACAATGTAAAATGGGAAAAAATGTTCAAAATATTCAAAAAAATTGGATAGAATTATAAGGATAGACGGATAGTACATAGCTTATACAAAGAGCAAACAGTGATGATAAAATTATTTATTTATTTATTTACCAATACGAAATATACAGGATCTTTGATCCTAATTACATATTTCACTACATTATCAGTATTGCATAATTAGAAAAACGAATAGTATAATAATTAACTAGAATATTGTTGACGAGTTTGGGTTTGTATGTGTCTGTGACTGTGGGTGTAGGAGGGTGTGTGTAGGTGTGTGTGGTGTGTGTGTGGTGTGTGTAGGTGTGTGTGGTGTGTGTGGTGTGTGTGTGTGTGCGTGCGTGCGTGCGTGTGTGCGTGCGTGCGTGCGTGCGTGCGTGCGTGCGTGGGTGTGTGATGGAGAATTTTGTATACTACTGCATATTTGTTTCCGATACTACTCTCCTAAACTGGTTAAATGATGCGCTAAACAGTGGTAGGTCTGTTTTGGATGCATATTTATTGTATGTGGTCATGATTTTTATTATAGTGGAATTGCGCCTGATATCAGTTTGAAACTTAGGAATATAGAGTAGTGGTTTAAGCCTTATTCCCGTATGAATAGGAGCGTAAAAGCATATTTTACTTAGTATATAAGGTGAGTTAATGAGGCCATTTATTATCTTATATAAGAAACATAGTGCCATCGTCGCTCGGCAACAGGAAATTCTCTCTATATTTAGCAGTATTCTTGCCGGTTCATATGAATTAAAACCAATAAATTGTCTATAACGCTTATAAAATAAATATTTTATGAATTTGTTTTGAGCAGTTTCAAAAGGATGTGGATGCAGAAATGTTCCTGGATCCTAAACCGTGATGGCAAACTCTAGTTTTGTTCTTACCAATGCCTTAAAAAGCAACTTCGGTGCTTCAATGCCCTTAAATGCATACGTATTTCGTATTATAAATCCTGTCATTCTTAATGCAGACGCGCACACTGTTTCAATATGACGGTTAAAGCTTAAGTTATTGGTAAATGTGACGCCAAGGTCCTTAATATTTGTAGTCTCCTGTAAAATTTCACTTTTTACATAATAATCGTGGTTAATTTTTGACTTCTTTAAAGTATACGTCATTTTAAAACATTTGTTAGTGTTTAAGTGTAGTTTATTTTTCTTGCACCAAATCACTAGGTTATTTATATCTGTTTGTAATTGATGGCAATCAGGTGTATACTTTATTTTTTAAAAATCTTAAGATCGTCCGCATAAAGAAGGGTTTTACTATGTTTCATAGTTTCAGGCTAGTCATTGATGAAAATTATGAACAATAATGGGCCTAAATTGCTCCCTTGCGGGATTCCTGATATTGTTGTAAATTGTTGAGATGCGACTTGCTTATATATTACAAATGATTTTCTATGGAACAAATATGAAGTGAAGAAGTTTAACATTCTTTTGGAAAGTCCAAAAAGTGCTAATTTTTGTATCAAAACATCATGATGTACTCTGTCAAAAGCTTTCGCGAAGTCCTTATATATTACATCAACTTGTCCTCGTTTATCTAATATTTTACTAACATAATCCACAAAGATTGTTAAATTTGTTTGGATAGACTTCTGTGGTATGAATCCGCGTTGATTATCGTTAAGTTGTAGTTTAATGCAGTTATAAATTTTTGTAAACAGAATGTGTTCAAATATTTTGGCCGGTGATGATAAGATGGATATGGGTCTGTAGTTATTTATATCGTGTAATGAGCCTGTTTTATGTATGGGTGTTATTTGTGAAAGTTTCCACTTGTTAGGAAATACACCTGTTTTAATGGACAAATTGAGTAATATATATATAGAGGCTTCGCGAGCGAATCAGCGCAACCCTTAAATATATAAGGAGGTATTCCATCCGGTCCTGCAGATTTTTTCGCTTTTAACTGTTTAATGGCTCTAATAATGTCTTCTTCATTTATAATGTCAATATTAAATATGTTATTAAACACGTCATGTTCAAAATTTGGATCAACTTGTGTATAATTTGATTTCTCGCCGTATACCGATGTGAAATACTTAGCAAATGAATCGACAATTTCTTCTGGCGTATTCAGTTTAGTATCATTATAAGTGAATTGCCTTGTTTCATAATAGCAGGAACTTAGAAAGTAAGTATTAAGAAAGGGGTGAGACAGATGTGTGTGCTATCTTTGTTAAATTTTAACTTGTATATAGAACAAGCAATGAATAATTTTAAATGCAGAAAGACATTTGGAATTATTGTGCAGGCACAAAAGATTGATATGCTGAGATTTGCAGATGATATAGCGGTATTAGCATCCAACAAGGTAGAGTTAGGAGCAGTTCTTAATGAAATGGAAACAGTAGCAACAGAGAGATACGCTACAAAAATATAACTAAAGTACTAATATGTAAAGGAAGGGAAAATAAGTCAAAAACCATAGTAAAAAATAGTAAATGAGCATTTACACAAGGTTTAAGTTTCCTGCTATCTATGAAGCCATATAACGCAAGGTGGAATAAGTGCAAAAGATATAAGAAAAGATTATCACTCGACCGTACTGCGTTTAACAAAAAAAAGCAGCTGTATGTTCGAAGACAACAAACATAGAAGCAAGCAAAAATTGTGAAAGCATATATGTGAAGTACAGCATTTTTCGGCTGTGATACATGGACAGCAGGAGAAGCGGACAGGAAAAAGATAGAAGCTCTTGAAATGTGGTGCTACAGACATAGGGTTAAGATTTCAAAGGTAGACAAAGTTATGAAAAAATATGTTCTAGGAATAGTAGGGCAAAAAAGAAATAGTAGAAGGAAAAGGAAAAGGAAAGACAAGATGATACATGTTCTAATGCATGAGAGAATAGTGTGGGATGCGGTTATAAGCAGAAGGAAACAAGAGAGATAGAGGTACACCTAGATTTGAATTTGAATTGCCTTAGAGTCTAACTTGGCCAGCGAACCTACACCACGAACTTGCGTCACGAATTAGTCGCACAAATTTGCCCAAACGAACTTGTACCATATGCATTTGAACTTGCTCTAATCTTGGACATAATTTTAGAGAAACTAGAAGTGGCTGCTTCTTTTTAAATTACCTCTAAACTCTAGTAGTGATGTATCTTTGACAAATATGTTCGATACAGAATTATATCCTCCAACTCATTAGTTGTGTGTAGTTCGTTTGCAGCAAATGTGCGTGTTGTGAATCCTATTTTGCCTCTCAAAATATATTGACATACTATTTTAAAAAGATGATTTAAAGTGCTATTGCTGGTGCTCAGGGTATAATGTGTGTCTTGGTTACCTTCTACAATTATTTGTTTGTAAATTGAATGCCAATCAGTTCTATAGAGATTATCCTATGTATTTCTTGGTATGTTTTCAAGATATATTCGGTTATTTCCGTCCATTTCTCTAGCGCTGGCTGGCAATCCTTAAGCGAAAAGAAAATTGGGGATTGAAATCTGTAATACCCTTAATAAGTAGCTTGTATAGATTCTGAGAAAAACCACAAAAACAGCATTAGCTGCAGAATAGGATTTGGAACACATACAAACTGCAACGGACTACACATTATAAGTGGGTAAGCGGATATTATCTTTATATTAAATATTTTCTTCTAATGAAGCGTCCTTACTAAGACTGTAAAAACGATTTTGCAAAACATAGCACAAGTTCAGACTAAAAGAATCTTAGAGACGGGGTAAATTCAAAGATACATGTGGTACGTTCAAGGTTATGCGAAGAACTTCTAAAGCATGTGTAACATACTGTTTTAATACGCTCTAATTAGTTCTATGATTTCTAAAAATAGTTATTTTTTAGTTTAATTTTAGCATTCTAATTATTAGAATGAAGGTCTGGTAGCATAAATATGTCTGTAATTGTAACGGTTGCAAGACTACCCAAGTAGCGTCCTAGCGAAGTTTCCAGGAAGGTCTAATCCAAGAGTTAATCAATTTTTCTAAAGGCACTTTACTTCAAAGGCACTACAAATGTCAGATTAGTTGCTATCTATGATTAGATGTCAATCATGTTTTAGGATCCTATTTATGTCAGGGTGGTCGGAAGCAATTTTTCAATTAGCGGAGTACTCAACTAAAATTAGTTCCGAGATCTACTTGTGTGGCTATCTTAGGGCAATTGGCAGTTTAATTAATCTTAAAGGTTTACGACCGGTGTATCCTAAGCCGAGTATGAGAGCCAAGAAAGGGGTTATTTTTCAATTAACTTAAATGTATATTAGGATGCCAGCCGGTGGTAATCGGGGTTGTTTATTTCCAGACGCGTTAGAGTCTAAAGCTCGCGGACTTGCAAGATTGAGTAAGTGTTTTATTTCTCTGAATTCAAGTGCGTGCCGTTATGTTCAAAGTTAGTTTATTTCTCTGAGTAAGTAATTATTATATATGGTATTACTATGAACTCAAGGCTGTGTTATGCATCATAAGTCATTTATTTGTTTAAATACAATATCTGTCGGCTTCCATAACATACAACTTCGGGTTAAAGCACCGTTCCAGTAATTTAATCCCGTTAGGTTATTGTTAAAGACCGCATCTTTTGAGGGGTTTCTTATTTTATTGTATTTCGACGTTGTCCGAGGCTTGTAATAACTAAGCCACGAATTCCGTTACTGTACTATTTGACCCGTGTGAAGGTCGTGTTTTTCCTGTATTGATGACCCCGTGATTAAAGGAAGGTCGTTTCAGTATGCAAGTTAAGTAGACTACGGTAGCGTTAATTAATTATATGTATTGGGGTGTTTGCACCCAGAACTGTTATTAATATTCATAAAATAAGGACTTTAGAATTGTTTAGTTAAGTTGTGTTTGTGCTAGCCGGAGACTTTATAACATTTGCCCCTGTGAAGTGACGTATTTTCTGTCCTGCGATCTTGATTCATCGCCACGAACAAAGTGCGACGAGAGCTATTACCGCGATCGGTCCATGGGCCGTTTAATTCCCATGTTGGCGCCCTATCGTAAATAATGTTAATTACTGTATAATTTTGTATGCATATGTAATTAGGTTAAGTAGAGTAGCCCATTTAATAAAACAATTGGAATTTTGTCTTAGTGTGTTGTTGTTTAATGAACCTCCCCTTCTCACCGACTGCAGCAGCTTGCGAGGCAATGTCCCGAAACGTGAGGGTACTATAGTGTTAGAGGTCCTTCCATTTATTATTTATTGTTAATTGGATACCCTCACGCGGTAGGTAAATATTTATTACACATGTTGGAGATGTACAAAAGGCTATATGACGCAATTTCGTGCATATGAGTTGGACGTTGCCCCTCAACCAGTACAATGCTCTGCTGCAGTAGCAAAATTTATTATAAGGTTGTGCTTATAAAATCAAAATTAATCAAATGTATAGGTTTACTTAAACTTTCAAAAAAAATCTTAATCCTCTACGGGCCTTGCGCCGTGCTGTCTATAAGGGCGACGTTGAACTGCGTCCTGCGGCTTAAAACTGCTAAGTGCTCTTTATGGCGCCTGTGGTTGTCATATATTTATTACTATTCTGAAGATATTATTTTATTAATCTAATTTTCTATTTGATTGTGCTCTTTAAAGTTTTTACTCAATGGAAAATTTTTCTAAAAATCTTTAGTGTTTTGCTTAGCAATAATTTCTGCATAAAGTATAAGCAATATTTGCAGTGTGTTGTAATTTGTGTTCTGAGCATGTAGTAGACGGAATGTTTTGGAGGAGAATTTTCTTCAAAAGTGTCGTAAGGTTATTAGCGAGAGGCTTTCTCGATAGATAAAGCCTGCAGTTAAAAAGGAGTAGAATTAATGGCAAAAGCACTTGAAATAACTCCGGGAGATTATTAGGCTAGCCGGAGTCCAGTCCGCGTAGGCAGGAGCCGAATGAGGGGGATAATAGGACAAATCTTTACAAGAATAAGGGCGCCACTATTTAGCAAAGGAAACGAAGAGGGGTGTAGAGCCTCTCCAAGCGAAGAAAGAAACTAAACTGAAGTTGTTTAACATCAAGTGTCAAAAAAATTTTTTTAAATACAATTAGTATTTGCTGAATATTATCGGTACACTAATTCCTAATAAGCTTTAAATCGCTCAAAATAAGCAAAACACAGTTCTCAAGAAGCGAAATTATTCCACTTTTGAGTCGGTTCTTATAGTCCACTACTTTTGAGTAGGTTCTTGTTGGTACATCCGATCTCTAAGGTGAAGGGGATGCATCCTAAATTTCTATACAATTAATAATTCAAAGGCCAAAAGAAAAATAATTGGGAAATAACAATTTTTAATAACTTTTTTGTACTCAACAGAAATGTTATAGACATTAGACAGAAATTTTGCAACTGAAAGCGTAATTAATATAAAAAAGTTAACGCATTGGTTATTTCTTTATAAAAATTTTAAGTCGATAATGTAAAGTGTAAGCAGAAATTTGAATAACTAGCGAGTTTGTCAAAAACAGGTAATCAAATTTCGGCATGTATATTTCAATAAAAGAAGGTATTTCTAAATTATAATACAATTAGTTCGCAACCTTAAAAGTTAAATAGGCATAATTTCTAAAACCAAAATAAAATATAGTAACACACCTCTTACTGTGAAAAAGAAATATAATTATCTTCTGTTGAAGTAAATCACATGCAGTATAAGAACTACTCGGCCTTACTCTGTTCTATTATTTGATTTTCAAACCCAAATAAAATTAAAATGGAATAAATACATGGTCCATGCATTATATGACAAAACACAAGGACAATTTCACAAATAAACTTTTATTTTCGAGCGTCCAACTAAAAAAAAACCCTACGTAACTGGTTGTACTAAAATTTAAAGAGTTACCTAAAAGAATTACGAATTTTATAATTATTTTATTACCGCTGAACGTACACATAACGAAACTAGTTTGTCACTTAATATGAAAGTTCACCACGTCCACTAAGCACATGTTAGTCACTCCTTTCGCCGCTAAGAATGAATGTATTCTGATTAACTGTAGCAATTTCAAGTACCTTATTTAATTACCAAGGAATCTACAAAACCACATGGGACATCTTGCAAACAACCAATGCCTGAAAACAGGTCACGCCATTATATAATAATCAAGATAATAAGTTCCAATTCAGGAATATTAAGCAAATTTAAATCGTTTTCACCAAAATATTTCCATTTTGCAATTTTAAATAAACAGCAGGTGACAGGGAAATAAATATGTCACAAGTCACAAGCTTATTTGCAAAATTTTAAGGAATAAGTCCGGCGCGGTTTTGATTCGCTTCATTTTATATATTAGCCGAGGAACTAAGAGGGGTTGAGCACGCATGAAAGAGTGACGCAGTTTGACTTTTGATTATTGTTGGGGGCACCTAGTAGATGTAAAAAATCGATGTGTTCGCGTTCCTAGCAGGTGCACAACGTGGGAGGAGGGAGAGAAGTCATCGTTGAGAGCCATTTACCGTATCATCTGTAACTTGGGAACGGTTAAAGATAGAATAACAATTCAAACGCTAATCTGTTCTAATCAATATGTTGTACAATTAAGTATATTAGACCTTTTGGCATATCTTGCACTTAAATCGACTAATTTGCTATTTTATGAAAAAATTTAAATTTGTGTGATTTTTTCTGTAAAGTTTAAACGTGTTTAACGATAGTTTTAACAGAAAAGCCTTCTACTGAATAATAGATAACACAAAACAGCTATTTATCACAAATATTTGAGTTTCTGGAGTTGTATTGTAAGCGTAACGTAATTTGTGCGTAAGGAAGGTATACTATCCGATGCCACACTTATCGCAGCAAAATGATTTTGTACGGTAAAATAAGGAAGTAAAATACATAATGCACTACACAAATTAACTATACTAATTATTTAACTTATACTAAGTCTAAATTGCTTACTTACCAGTTACTAGGGAGTTACTAAGAGGACCAATCACGTGATGATAATAACTGCATACTATTAACTGGACCTGCCAAAACTGTTAATTTGCAATGTTTTTAACAATACTCTGTTAGTATTAACACATACTATTTACAATTTGCATTTAATGCTTAAAAACTAATGTATTTATGAATTCAACTTCTTTAGATATTAAATATCTTTATCCGAGTGTTCTTCATCTGAACCTGTTATGTTAAGAGAGTTTTGACATTTGTCACTACACTTGCAATAAGAGCAGTATGAAGCATTGTGAGAGTAACAACCACAAGTTTTTTTGAACAATTTTTACAACTACACAGCCGAACCAAAGAAGTAGGTGTGTTAGGCAAGTTAATAAAAAGTGGACGCAGTTTGTTATGTTCGTTCTTGTAATATCCATAGTTTGTAAAATCGATTGGTTCGACCATTGCATTTGAAGAAATTTGCCAAATGTATAACTGTGCAATACATCTCAGTATATGAAGATGAAAATATCAGAGGTGCAAGACATTTTATGTATATCGTTTATTGCAGACGGGGTTGTATAACACTGAATGTAGTGGCTTTCGTCACATGTTAAACCTTTCCTTTTTGTTAAATTTAAGTATAATGATTCCACCCTTTTTAACGGTTCTTTTTCAATATCGGTTGAAGGGAAATCAAAATTTCATATACGTCATCATGTATTCTAGCATACTTATAGGCTGCCTGTTTTGTACCTACCTTACTGGTAGTATCATATCCTGTTAGTGCATGAAGTGCAGGAAGGACTTGAAAACTTTTGTCCTAGATGATCAACAACTAAGTAACATTTCAAGCCCCTCTTCTTTTCTCCTGTTCCCACAATAACCACAAACCTCGACATCCTAGTTTTTTCAACTCACCCCCAAAACCTTACACCAAAAACAAACACATCTGTGTCTGGACTGTAGATGATTATGTTGTGAATGTTTGGCTCATTAACTAACCAAATCTGGGCGTGGAGGAATATTCTCGTATCAGCCTCTTCGTGATTATTTGTTAAAGAAGGATACGATGAAATATTTTGCGCGCCATACACAAATACTTATCATTGAAACAACCAGATAGAAAAAAAATTTTCACCAGTAGGAACATGAACATGATTTAAAATGTAGTTGGAGATATATTGTACTAGCTTCTTTTTGTTCTCTGGTACAGATAAATATTCTGAACATTGAGATGGTATTTTTGTTAAAACACTGTGAATGTGAACAACCATAGGAGGTTTACCTCCACTCCTAAATTCATGTTCAATATTTTTTATTGACAATTCATCGTATCGGTCGTACAGAATATCAACACGCATCGTATTACTCTGGTTCAAGGCTTTTTCAATCTGTGACATCTGGTTTAGTGCTAGGTCTTTAAAACGCTCCATTTTTGGTACAACTGCTGTCGGAATCCCACGAATAAGTGCCATTCCGTCAAAAATATGTGCTTGGTTTACAAGTTTCTGCATGTTATTTAAGGAGCCAATGCACTCGCAATCATTTTCGATCGCATTTACTAACTCTGAGTTAACACTTTTTTTAGATGTCCGCCCTCATTAGCAAGACTTGGGCGATATGACATTAACTCGTGTCTTAAAAATTCCTGCATGTTGAAATCCTTTTGGGCCACTAACATTATAATTTGACTTGTGTTTCCTCCATTAGAGACTGAAACGTTGGCTTCTTTTTGCTTTCTTTTATAGTTGAGGTGAATGAAAGTATTGGAATTCGTTCAATTGGAGCATACAGACTTTTAACTCTTTTGATCATTCTGTCATTTTTGAACCTATCATAAATCATCTGTCTATCTACAGTCAAGTTAAAAAGGTAATAAGCAGCATCTTCTAGTACTACTAACCCGCTGACAATATTTCTTAGTGGTGTGCTGGATTCCGAAAAAGGGTTGTCACGGTCTATAAAAAACTTTACCATCAATTGAACATTCTTATCATCCTTATCAATTCTGATGCTACTCCATTTTTTATCCATGTTATTCACGTCACCTGTTGGGTCTTGATTCATGTCACAGAAATTTAACAGGGTCTTAGACAAGTCCGCCTTATGGTAGTAGAGTAAATACCACTTTCTAATTGCAGATTCATTTGATATCAGGCCAATCAAACCCTCTTTTAAACACGTAACACATCCTCGGACATAGTGATAATGATTGAATATCAAAAAATATGGAATCATTCTTTGAACAACGTTTAAATGTAGGTCCTAGTTTCCATTCCTGTCAGGTGTAACACAATCCAAATGAAGTTCAACCATTTTGCAATAATCTGTCCAATACTTAAAAGTTTCGGACTCTTTTTTTTATCCAAGGAAACAAAGAAATTCTTTAAAATACTGCAGTGTTCTTCTTGTATCATTTCAAAAGCAGTGGTTGTATCATCCTCTGCATTCATTATAGATGCTTGTAGTTTTTGAAATAAGCCCTTAGTAAGTTCGAAAACTTCCTTTTGGAGCATTTCACAAAAATATTGCTTAATTGCAACCTTCTGCACACTTCATATACAAGTTTATGTACCCGATTGTATTGCACTTCACTCAAAACAGATTTTATCGTATTCTCTCCATACACTTCAGTTCCTATAATAATGTCTGAAAACCCACTGCCAACTAAATACTGACCTATAATGCTAAGCTAGTTTTTGGCAAGGTGGTATGTTCCAATTCTTAAATAAAGTTTTCCAAACCCTGTTGTTTGTAACTGTACTAGTTTTGTTAACAAATAAACAGACATATCACAATTGAGAACTGCATATGTCTGCCCTAACTGGCTATTTATTTGTAGGAAATTGCACATGACCGTATATATATATATATATATATATATATATATATATATATATATATATTGCCGTGGTATTTCGCTCTAGCTCAGTACTTTCTCAAAAACATTCGAGGATTTTATTTATTTTCCAAAAATCGTAATAAATTTAACACAATAGAAAAATTTTTCTATAAAATAATTCTTTCTTACCCAGATACGGCTTCCATCAACTTAATTACTTCAACAGCTCCCTGGCTAGCTCAGTTGGGCCTCCTCTTGGATACCTAGATTCACTATCATACTTTTTATCGTTCACGCACACTCTCAATAAAACCACAAAATAATACAACAATCATACAATATTTATTTACCACTATTTACAAATAAAAATTTAAAATTATCTACATTTCAGTGCTCAAGTTACACCTCAATAAATTCTATCTTTGTAAAGTCCAGGATTTTAACTTGAGCTATCAAACACATTGAATGTTACTGGAGTAAATGGGCCCTGAATAATACTTTTTTTTTCTTTCTTTATTTATAATTAATTTTAATTAGTACACTCTGGAGTATGGTGAGCTCATGATAACCCAGTTTTGTTTTATGATTAATGTATGATTTTTACTTTGCATACGCTTACTGCAAACACAAAAAAAACCATGTACTCTTTACAATAAAAAATTTAAATTCCTGAGGAACGTTAATAAGCTTTATATACACCTTTAGATTTATATTTAAATACCACAATAAAAGTTAGTTATACGTATTATTTTCAATACGCAAAATAATGTCAAATACCTTCATAGTTCACTCTCACACATCACAACAATTTTCATAGTTTATAAAAACAACAAATTCTAAAGCGTTACCTGGAATTTCTTGAAGATCCCTACTCCGTTGACGAAGCGGTTAAGTTCCTAAACCCTCGGTTTCATGGTTCTGCTCTGCTCGCCGCCGCTAGCTATTTAGATGAACACCCTCTAAGTTGTGCTGCATGCTATTCATACAAGGTACACCCAAATTTAAATCCAAATATTACACTTCTTTTATAATTGCTTAATTTAATTTACGTTATTTTACGTCACTTCACGAGCTTTTTAAGATATATGTTGCACCTCAATAAAACTTACACTCGACACTATCCGCGTTTCAAATTATGAGGCCAACACAGTACTATTTAAATTAAAAAATTTTATATACTTACAAACTCGTGGTAAATTTCTGTACGTAGTCTGAAGCGATGAAAATACCAAGAGAGCGATGCTAATTCTCTTAGAGTATTTATATAATTCCGAATGCCACCTCTCGGCCACTCTTCCCGCGAAATACCTCATTTAAAATAATGCTTCCTCAAATTTTGGTTCAACCGTTTTCGAAATCTTCGAAATTTAGCTCGTCGTTATAATATTTTCTGAAAAACCCGCATTTAAATATCCCCATGTTTGTCTGTTCTACAACTAACTATATCGACCAATGATACATCAATTGACGTCTTAAAAACCCCCCCTATATTAACTCTATTCTTCTCTTATGCATATTCTATGTTTCCTTCTAACCTTGTTTGAGTGATAGAAAATCGATATTACAGTCCGCGTTCTATCTAACCCATGTGGACTAAATACGTGCATTTTGAAGTGAACTGCTATTATGCCTGTCTCATTCCGAAGCATATCATTGATTGTCCATCCCTTCTGCGCTTTAAGGAAACTTTTAGTTAGCATTTATGCAAAACATTCTACCGTTTGCACAATATACCTCGAAGCTTGTCTTTAATCTACACAAATTAAGGGAACATAACCTTTCCAAAACATGCAGGTGTTCATTAACGATCGTTTTAAAATAACATTTCTCGGAGTTTGCTTTTCAAGGTATTTCTTATATTCGACGTGTTCGTTTGTTGGTAAAGCGTTTCACCTTGGTATTATCGATTTTTCAAGCTCTTATACGTATTAGACGTAATAACCCTTTCAACTAAACTCAATTAAATTAATTAACAATTTGCATTGGTTTCTACAATTTATTTTCTTTACGAACCTAATTAAATTTTAATCACTACTTGTAAAATTATGGTAATACTTGTTACTTTAAATTTTCTAAATGAAATAAATTTTGCACGTAAATTCTGGTTGTTTCCTCTATACAGGGTGTTTAAAATTGCCTTGTTTAAACTTAAATTTAGCCCTTTAAAACCACTACAATATATATATATATATATATATATATATATATATATATAGTGGTAGGAAGTGCTGGAAACAATGTACAAAATCCTACGTTGGTCGTTGACATATCTGATGTTGATATTACTTGAAGAGATTTCAACCCGTGATACAACCTTTTTTGACATAATAAGAACATGGTGAGTTTTATATATTTCACTTCCTTACGTCTCCGTGAAATTGATTCTGCCGCAGAGGCGATGCAACACGTGTGGTTTCGGGTGTTGTAATTTTCTTACGCACAAATTACAAACAAATTACTTTACGCTTACAATACAACTCCAGCAACTCAAATATTTGTGCTAAATGGCGTTTGGTGCTACATATTATTTGGTAGAAGGTTTTTCTGTTAAAACTATCGTTAAACACGTTTAAACTTAAAAAAACAATTACACAAATTTTATACAGTAAATTAAGGTTTAGGTGCAAGATACGGCAAAAGATTGAGTATACCTTATTATAGAACATATTATATAGAACAGATTGGCGTTTAAATCGTTATTCTATCTTTAACCGTTCCCAAGTTACAGGTGCTGCCACTTCTCCTCCTCCCACCAGCGTTGTGCAGCTGCTAAAAACGCGAACACATCGATTTTTTTCATATGGTAGGTGCCCCCAACGATAACTACAAGTTAAACTGCGTCACTCTTTCATGTACGCTCACTCCTCTTAGCACCTGGACTATATAGAGTGATTCACAACTTCATAGAAATTTTTTAACTGATGCATAAGAAATATGATAACTGATGCTTAAGCTTGGGGATGGTGTTAAGTAAAAGGGCTTTTTAAAAAAAACAGAACTAATGTTTACAGCAACGTGTTTACTGTACTTTGAAATTAAGGTAGCAACTCACCAAGTTATACTGCTTTAGAAGGTGTTCAAAATGCCATTTATTTTGTTGAATGCACAAACATGCTCTTCTGAGCCAGTTCTGCAAAATACTTTGATAGACATTTGTTTCATAGTTTCGTATTTCTTCACCGAATCACTAATGCGTCGGCGTAACTGCTCTAAGTATTAATGTTCACATTAACGGCATACACGATATTTTTAAAGCACCCCACAGAAAGAAGTCTACCACGTTGCACCGTGTTTATAAACACTTGAATATTTGGAAGCCGTCGTCGAGGATAACGTACTCTGTACAGCTCGCGTGCGGTTGCAGCATGTTGCCCGGCTTCACCATACGTTAGAACAATATCTATGAACTCAACATTAGTAAAGTCATTCACAGTTATAAATTAAGAAATGTTCGTACATTTATTGTTAGATCTAAATCAATACGGTTTGTATTTGATTATGCGACTGCTTAAAAGTCTCAAATTACTGAATTATATAATGATCATTTGTTGTAAGTTGCCATTTCTTTAAATTGGAAAATAAGTGGATACTGCTAGGATCTATGACAAATACAGCTAGTTGTGTCGTCTCAGTTTACTAAATGACTAACCAAGATTAATTTTGTATTTTTTGGAGTGTTTTATTTGCTTAATAGTATCTATCCTTCAGCCAATGATAATAACAGATTCATTATAATACTGTTAAATTAAGCACGATACCGTTTTGTATTGTAATATTTTCAGGATATCTAATTTACTGAATCAGTTCATTAATACTGTCTTGTGTGAAATACGCAGTTTGCTGCTAAGTTGGATACGCGTATATATTATTACAAATTCCACTAAAGCACAAGTTTGTCAAGCTTTCTTTTAATATTTTTGTCTCAGGAACATAAAGAGTAATGTGTCTGTTCAGCGTTTTACATCAACTTTATGTGATAATTTTACATATTATTAGAACGAGGGGTGAAGTTGCAATGTAGGATATTTGAAGACATGGAGATGTGCTTATTGAGATCGAAGTATAAAATTGTGCAATATATGTCAAGTTGAGCTCGTTTATCCCAAAACTACAATTTGATGATTTTGCATTCGCGAAACGTTCTCAGGTAAATAGATCGACATAAGGAAGGATCTTCTTTTTATGATGTACACGCGCAATCTTTCCGGATCCCCGCGTTTATTTCGACAACTTCAGATGGAACTAGATCTACGCTGATTTACTTTTATTACTGCATTTACATTTTAACATTTCAGTCTTTTCCCTGTTTTGTGGAGCACAATCCGTGCTTCGTGGCATTCTTAAGTGGTAAGGCGAGATCCCTATTTTGTGTCTCTAGTGGCCAATACGTATACATATTTTAACTAGCACGGAAGAAGACTTGGTTGTGTTTTTAAACCGCCGGTAATTCGAAATTACTGCGAAAAATTGTACATCGGAGGCATATAAAAGCTACCCTTTTGGATTTCTTACAGTTAAGCGTTATTGCGTGTGAAATTAAAACGTAAACTCAACCCTTTAAAAGGTGAACAAATGCACCCATTTAAAGTTAATTTTACATCTTGCTGTACCTGTTGTTGCGGCACAGATAGTTATTATTAGCATTGAATGAATATTTGCGCCATTTAAGCAATAAGGGTTAGCCGGATTCTACACCCCTTTTTAACTTTCACAACTCAAACTTCGCTGCCTTCATTCTGTACATTTTAATGAAGTAATTTATGAAAGCATAAGGATTAGCAGTATCCCTTTCTCTACTCGTAACCTTAGTTGATATATAGGACTTTGTATTTTACTGAAGAAAAATATATCTATAAATTGAACAAATACAAGAAGCCAAAGAAAATACAATTTAATATAATATCGATTTATTGACTGCGTAGTAGTATCCAGTACTTATAGAAACAAATCTTGTACAATATCTTTAGTTTATATATATATATATATATATATATATATATATATATATATATGTATATACAGGGTGGTCCGGTTTTCATTAGCCAGCGTATATCTTCTGAAATATGCAAGATATAGAAAAATTTCATAGGAAAAAGTTGTTTGAATATATTTTCTCTACAAATATAAGGCATTAAGTATTTTTCATGGCCTACTATATTTGAGCAATAATATGTCACTTTGGTTTTTTAAATAGAATACCCTGTATATTTTTTTGAAAAAATACTCTACTTGAAATTGTCTTTACGGCAATATACCACAACCAGTGAGTTCTTGTCAGAATACACTAAATAACTCAAATAATAGAATTCCAATAGGAAACTGTGATTATTGTTTATTTACTGTATAAATTAATAAATTGAAATTTTTTTATACATCTGAAAATAATAGCTAACAAGAAAACTAATTATCTTAGTAAATGTTCAAATTGTTGACCATTACATTCTAAACATTTATTAACTCGAATAATTAAATTTTTTCTAGCATCTTGCAGCATGACCGGGGTAATTAGCAAGCAAGCTGCTCTTATTTTTGCGATTAACTCTTCAAGATTTTGAAGAGGGGTAGAATTAGAATTACACTCGATCTTTTAAAAACCCCCAAACAAAGAAATCAAGAACTGACAAATCAGGTGATCGGGGAGGCCACAAAGTCGGTCCCCTATTACAGATCCAGTTCTGATCAAACTCATTATTTAAATAATTTGTAACATTGATTCCATTATGTGGTGCAGCGCTCTCGTGTTGAAACCATAAGTTTTGCCTGATAACTCTGAAAATATCATCTAAGAAATCTTGAAACGAAGTTTGCAAAATATCTATTTTGGCTTAAACTATACTATTAAAGAAATATGAACCCGGTATGCAGTCACCTACTATACCTATCCACACATTCACTGAAAATCGTACTTCTGAACGGGTTTCAACAAATTGCAAAGGATTTCTATCATTCCAATAATGTGTATTTTTTCAGTTAAAAATACCATTTTTATGAAAGTTAGATTCATCAGTCCAAATTATACTGTCCAAAAATTCTCTTCCTATACATTCAATATCCATATACAGAAACCAACTCGGCTGTTGGCATAATTGGGATGTAATGTTTGAACCAAATGCATCTTAAATGCTTTCATTGAATGACGCCTCAAAACATTAAAAATCTGTCGAAACGTTTAGTTCAGCTGCAGCTTGTTTCGAGAAACTTTAGATAAGGTCTAAAGTAGGCCAAAATAATCAATTTATGTTGTACTTGATTTCTGGTGATAGTTGAAAAGCTACCATTGGACCTTAAAGAATTTTCTAAATTCTTAAATGTATTTATATTTGGTTGTCTACGGTCAGGATATAGTTTCGATATAAAACTGCAGCTTGACGTTTATTGTTGTTTGACCTATGAAGACAGCATAACATATCAACTTTTTCATTGTTTGAATAATTCATTTCCATTATTTTGCACGAAACAACTATTAAGAACACAATAATACTTTTACTTATTTATGTGACAAATAATTGTGAATAAACAACTGAAATACTGCAATGGCATTTGTTAACAGAAATAATCAGATTGAAATTCTATTATTTAGGTTATTTAGCGCACTTTGAATAGAAATCATTGATTGTGGCATATTGCCGTAAAGACAATTTCATGTAGAATATTTTTTCAAAAAAATATACAGGGTGTTCTATTTAAAAAACCAAAGTGACATATTATTGCTCAAATATAGTAAGCCATGAAAAATACTTAATGCCTTATATTTGTAGAGAAAATATATTCAAAAAACTTTTTCCCATGAAATTTTTCTATATCTTGCATAGTTCAGAAGATATACGCTGACTAATGAAAACCGGACCACCCTGTATATATATATATATATATATATATATATATATATATATATATATTTGTCAATTTTCCAGGTATTATTCCCCATAACTGTCTGGTTCTGAAGTGAACCGTTGTCAACTTGGCGGCGTTTCAGCAAAATCACATCTGCCATTTTCAGGCTCTGTAGGTTAGCAGTGAATGAAGAAGTGTTCCTTTGTCCTGCTATATATACTATTTAGAATACATGCCCTGTTGCACTTGCTTGATTTCTGGTGCGTCTTCGTGTCGTTCAACTGATGCATGTTGTTTAGTTGTTCTACACCGAGGATTTAACAAAATGCTCCTTTCAGATTGTTTAACGATGCGTAGACTAGTAATTGCTGGTTTCCGTGCCTGCGGCAGTCTTTGGGAATTAACCCTTGTGTTGAGACTATGTGGGCGTTTCTCTATTTCAATAGCTTCTCGAATTATACTCGAGGTGTAGTGTTCAATCTTAGCTAGAGTTCTAGTATTCTTGAAGTCGATGTTGTGACCTGTAGTGCTGAGCTAGCGATGAGGTCTTTTCGTTCTTTTTTATTGCGTTTTTATGTTCTTCCTTTCTAACACTAATTCCTCTGTTTGTCTACCTAATGTAAGAGATTTGTTGCAGTCTGAGCATGGTATTTCGTAGACTCCTTGGTCTTCCAATGGGATCTGATCTTTGGAATTCCTTAGGATTGCACTAATTTTTCTATGAGTGTTGAATGTGGTAGCTATTTTGTACTTTTGTAGAACTTTGCTGATTCTGCCTGTTGTCCCTTTAATTAATGGTAAGTATGCTGTAGTTAGTGGTAACCCCGGCTTTGGGTTTCCTGGTTGGACATTGACTTCTGAATGGTTTGGTGTAAGCATTCGTTCTTCTGGAAGGCTTTTGTAACTTTCGTATATCTTCCTGTTTATTTGTGTCATCAGCTAGCCTCTGGGGCCGTGTAACTAAGGTTTTCACAACAGAGTAGAGTTGTGTCTGGTGATGTGTGACTTGACGTCTTAGTATCTATCTGTGTGAGTTGACTTTCTGTAGAGCGTTTGGCTAAGTTGTTCGTTATCCTTTTTCTACACAAGTACATCCAGAAACGGTAATTTGTTATTTTCTTCCACTTCCGTGGTAAACTTTATTTTTGGATGTATACCGTTAAGATGTTCTAAGAAACCACTGAGTTGTTCTCTTCCATGTGTCTAGACCACAAACGTGTTGTCAACATACCTTAGCCATAATTTGGGTTTATATATAGCTGTTTCTAATGCACGCACCTCAATATATATATATATATATATATATATATATATATATATCATCATCATTTGTTATCGACCTTACTTAAGGTCGGTTTGACGCAGCTCTAACTTCTTTTCTATTCTGTGCTAGTCTAAAAAGCTCTACATACCCTTCACAACCTAAATTTCTAATAATTTGACTAATACAGTTTGGTCTAGGTGTCTTCCTATATCCTTCTATCTTTTTCCTATCCAGCTGGCTCTACATAGATATTAGCAACTTGATGGTTGTTAAAGAACTCTAACATGTTTACATGATTACCATTTATAAGGAAATGAAATATAACCTGGTTATCCCAAGGAAAAGTTTAAATTATATGTTATGGTAAGGCTTAACGAATCGCCAACATGCCAGACCGCTACAATTGTGAGTCATATCCTGGTGACATTTAGTTAACTGATTTATTTTCCTTTTGTTATTGTTTTCGAAGGCTTACTTAGCAAGTCGGTTTGACGCTAGCTCTAAACATGCTTTTCTATTCTGAGCTAGTCTATAAAGGTCTACATACTCTGTGAGTCATACATCTCTAATGACATTTGACTAATATAGCTGATTGTCTAGGCCTTCCTACTCTATTTTTATTTGGTAGTCTATAATCTAAGACTTTACTAAATAGTCCCTCATGTCTTAACTGGTGCCCTATCATTCTATCTCTCCTGACCTTCAATTGTTTCACATACAGGGATCCTCACCTATCCTTCTATAAACTTCCTCGTTTGTTACTCTATCTGTCCAACTAATCTTTAACATTCTCCTATAACACCAAGTTTCAAAAGCTTCTATCTTTTTCTTATCTACTTCTTTAATTGTCCAAGTCTCACTACCATATAGTAGAACGCTCCATACGTACGACTTTAAAAAACTTTTTCTATTATCTAAACTAATACTATTAGCTATTAGTAAGTTTTCTTTTTTAAAAACATTTTTCTAGCTTGAGCTATTCTAGCTACTATATCCCTTCTGATACGTCCATCTTTTGTAATTATACTACCTAAATAGCAAAATTCATCTACCTCCTCTAACTCGGTATTACCTATTTTTAATTTTGGTTTAGAACTAGGCTGTAACTCACTTGTCATTATTTTTGTCTTTACTGAGTTAATTCTCATACCATAGTTACTCTGTAGTATCTCATCTAAAATATTTAAAAACTCTCCTAACTCTTTTCTAGACTCTGCTATAATGGCTATATCATCTGCAAACGTAACATGTCTATTTTCTGTCCCTGTACACTAATACCTATCTCTTTTCTCTCTCTAGCTAAGTTTGCTTCCTCAATATAAACATTAAAAATCAAGGGAGACAGTATGCAACCCTGTCTAACACCATTTCTAATCTTAGCTTCCTTTTCTATTTCATCAAATCTAATTACTACGCTTTGGTTTTTATATAGACTATAAATAATTTTTCTATCCCTATGAGAGATTCCTATTTTTTGCAAAACCCTGAACATAACAATCCAATTAACCCTATCAAATGCTTTTTCTAAATCTACAAACGCGAAATGAGTTTTTTTATTTTTTTGTAACCTTTTTTCGATAATTACCCTAATCATTAGTATCGGTTCTCTAGTTCCTCTGTCTTTACGAAAACCATATTGGTCTTCGCCTAAATAATTCTCAGTCAAAGCTTCTACTCTATTTTTAATTATTATTGTTAGTATTTTGGAAGCATGAGAAGTTAAACTAACCGTTCTAAAATTCTCACACCTATCAGCTCCTGACTTTTTTGGGATTGGGATAATAATATTTTTTTCGAAATATATATATATATATATATATATATATGTATATATATTGCTGTGATAAGGGGTTGCTTAAGGGTGCACGTTATAGTAAAGGTCGTTCTGGAAGGAGTAATTAGAATAGGCAGCAGAATACTACACTTATTTAAGGAAATAATTAAGAAATAGACATAGTTTGTAGATAGTAAGTAGTCAACACCCTGTATATAAAGTAGAAATAGTTTTTGGGCGACGCACGTAAACATAGGAAGACGCATGGTTGGCGTAGGAATGAGAAATACATGTATTAAGTAAATAGTAAACATTAAATACCCTGTAGATAAAGTTTAGTTAATTTAGGTAAAACAAATAAGGATATTTTTCAGTGGAAGTACGCGTATATTGAGAAATAAATGATAAAGTGTAATTAGACACGCATTAAGAAGAAGAGTTCCAGACGATTAAATTAATACGGATATAGAAATAGAGTTTCAGGCAGTTAATATAAATGCGTACAAAGATCTAACCAATTTGATAAAAGAAAGGATTAAAAATTGCGTGAATCACATGTAAACATGAAAATTTATAGTCGGGTTGCATCAGTTGTTTATAGAAAAGCAAGTAATCTATCAAAATACAGCATGTTGATAATGAAAGACAGCTGCGGGCAGGTTGTGATTATGGGAAAGCGTGGAGCATTGCATCAGAAACTGCTCTAAAAGCAATTATTTGATTGGTCAGAAACAAGCGACGAGTTCTAGACCAGACCCACGGATGGAGTGGGAATTCGAGATTATATTAGCAAGCACCTTGATAAGAAGGTTGTTTTGAACTCAACGAAGGCCGAAATGCGTTGCCACTAAAACAAAGTAATACGTAATAATTATAAAAGTGAAATAAAAATGAGTGAGAGTATGAAGATTATAATTACCGTTTAAACGGTTTCGAGGTCTGAGGGAAATAGACTAGAATTCTGATGTTAAGAAAAAAATACAGTAATACAATTTAAATGTCAAAGGGGAAAAGAAGAATAATACAATCTTGAAGTACAGGGATGAAACAAACTACAATTTTAAGTCTGGGGCAAGAATGATAAGAGTCTAAGTTTGAGGAATTGAAATAAATTGGGGTATATAATTTAATGGTGGTGGTCCATAGTGTAATAATTTGAATGGAATCCAGAATTGGGGAAGATCATTTTTATTGGAAGCATCGATGTGAAAAAGATAAAACCAGGTCAGATTTTTAGTTATAAGACATTTGTTTTTCCATATGAATTTTTATTTTATTTTTAATATTGAATTTGCTAAATATGATATGCGTGTGAAGAAGTCAACAAAAGAGGTTGCATACGTATTGAATGAGTAATAAGAAAACAGGTTTAGAATATTCTACACTTTGTTGGTAAAGATAATAAATTTTCTTTGGTGACTTTGGGTTTTTGAGTACATACTAGATGGTTGTTAATAAATGAAATTTATAAGAAATGTATTACAAATAATTTCAAAAGCTGTACATAACATATTGGTTTCATTATATAAAATCTAAATTTACTGAATTTTATAATTGCAAATAAATGCTAGCCGAGGTCATAAGATTTAAATAGTACAAAGGCGGAGCCACAAGTTAAATAGGAAAGCAATAACCCGCAAGGCGGTAACGTATCGAATTTTGCCATTGGTAGATAGAGTTGTTTAATGATAAAGTCCAGTTGATAGCAATATTAGGAAAACAGCTGGAGGAGGAGATAATTACACTTAATAGTGAACGTTAAAATGGTGGTTCAATAATTTAGAGTACGTAGAAAATTAATAAGGCGCACAACGAAGGGAATCAAGAATTCCGGTTCATAATAATAAAAATAACAACCCGAAGTAAGGGGTGAGAAAATTACGTAAATAGCATAGCAAAATAAATATACAGCCCAACGTCGGGGCTCGATAATCCGCCAATACCTTAGCAAATAAATATATATATATATATATATATATATATATATATATATATATAGTATATAACTTTATGGGTTTTAGGTCAGCAGAAAAAGCAAGGTCGTTACCAATTCTACTATATATATATATATATATATATATATATATATAATGGCCTGTATATTGGACAAACATCTCAATCCTTAAATCAACGTATAATTCAACACAAAAGCGACAAAAAAGTTAAACCAAATTCCTGTGCTTTATCGAGTCATTCAACTAATTTAGATCATAGAATAGATTTCAAAAATCCAAAAATTTTAGAATTATAGAAAGATAAACAAAAAAGACTATTTCTTGAAATGTATCACATTTTCTGTGCAAAAATAATATAAATAAAAAACTGATATTAGTGGTTTGAGCTCGATTTACACATATTTACTTAATTTAAAAATATAGCTACATGCCTAATGTAATATTTGTTAATATTTGTTAATATGTTTAATGTTATAAATACATATACACATACACACCACACAACCTCACGCGTGCGCATAGACACATACACACACACAACACACACACACAATCAAACAAACAACAACTATTGCATACAACATAACATATGCAATAAATAAAGGTATCAGGTATCCTGTTAAAAAAAGAGAATTTGAAAGATTTCAAAATCTGACAATTTTTATTTTTACATTTCTCCTTATACAAATTATATATCCTTGCTACATTTAGAAGTGAAAAACAATACTTAATTTCGATGTTAACTTTTTAAAACAACTCATCTTGTAAGTTGCAATTAATATTTGTATAATTTAGCCTAGTTGTTTGTAACATTTTTAAAAGTCTGTGATCAAGGATTAAGTTAATCCGAAAATTTAGGTATTATAAAAGAGTTTTCTTTTTACCAGCTGACCTCAAACCCATTAAAAACAACCTATATATATATATATATATATATATATATATATTATTCTAAAGTTTTCCTGGACTGAAGACTGCTAAAATAAAAGACTTAACTGCTACTACTACGGTGAAAGATTATATTGAAAACACCCAAAAACTTGGGCCGCCTTTTTGCTCTGAAAATTTTTGCCCCTCTATGATGAAGCTCCACAGTTTTGGTGCTATTTTGTTTTCTGAAATTGACCTGGTCCTTGATGATGACCTTCCTTAATGGACGCTAAACTACTGCCAGCTTTTTGCTATAAATCCCCAAATCACAGCTTCATCAGAGAAGTTTACCACGGCTGCTCAGTTGTTATATGAAATATACTACCGTACTAAAAAGCAAACGCGTCTACAGTGACGATTTATTCATAATAACATACTACACCAAAAATCTTCATCAATCCTTATTTCACACGTTATTAAATTACAAACATTCACCTTTGAAATAATACATTTTTCCAAATATTTCCTGATTAAATTTTTATCCACAGATTAAATTTTATTTTAAAGTAACAGGGCATTTTCATACTCCTTACGTTACCCCAGTTTTAATAAGAGCTCATAGTACAACCTATAAACACTCGTGCTAATTTTCGCACAGCCAAATACCATAAGTCTCTTTTACCTTGTTGATACACAAATATTAAATAAATTATTTTACAAATATAAAATTCCCACATAAAAATGTGGTCAAATAATAATTCATAAAAGTTTATTCGGTACCTCTTAGTCTATTAAAATTTATAGAAATATACCTATAAGGCATAAAATGTCATTATACACAAAATAAATTCACAAAACAATTATACACAAAAATCTGTTACCTGGAATGCACCACCACACATGTGTCTACAGTCATACTATCGATGACTGTTACCCTCGTTTATGACTGCACGTTCTGGAACCTTCTCAAGTTATATGATACCATTTAAGACTGCACGCTGCTACTCTATTTTCTCTATCACCACACATATATTCTATCTGATACTCCATCTCTATTTGTTTGTAGTAGCTTGTACTTTTATTCCCCACTAAATATTACAATCTTCCATTGATGTTTGTAGAACATGTGGCATCTCATTCGTACATATTAAATCCATTCCTTTCTCGTCTCCCTGCATTTCCTCCAAGTATGCACGTTCCCTGTTGAAATACGTAGAAATTTAACGACGGTTGAACATATTTACAAAAATATTCAGAAATCCTTGACCAAAACTACTTTCAAACTCGTTAGCAAATACTAAGAAGTGATGTTTTGTCTGCCCCTCTGTAACCGTTAAGCTTGTTTAAAACACCTTTACCCTTGTTACAAACAATACTAGGAAAATATTTTCTTCTACCCTCTGTTATAATTAAGCTTTTGAAGGTTATACAAATGCTAACGTTTACGAATTACACTTTATAAACGATGATTAAATGTTTTTAATTTACCCTACGCTATCTTTTAAATGCTACGAAATGAACGAGAAGTCTAGAGGTATGACCACATCGGATATGATTTCAACGTAGAGAGCTGGTGGTGCCTAATCCAGGTAATTTAACCTTTTAAAACTTTTGAATATTGTGAATTTGTTGGTGATTATGACAATTTTTTAATTGACAATTTACTTTGAGAAGGGGTGGTATGAAAACATATTTATGTACTATTTGGTGTTATGAAATGAAGGTGTAATATTGGCTGTTTGTACAAAGCAAAAGGGTTTCTGGTAATTTTTCAGTGCCGTAGTTAGCACATACGTACAGAAAGGTTTTTAATATGAGCTCGTAATAGACCTGGGGTTTTAAAGTAAAGTTGGGGATAAGCCCTGTCACTTTTATTTAATGATCGATGTAAATTAATAAATTTTTAAAGTATTTTAATTAAAAGGCCTTTATTTAAAATTCGATGATATTTGTTAAAGATCCAAGGTGTATGAAAAATGTTCCAATAAAGCGTGAAGTACTTTTGGCAGTCAAATTTTATTTATTTTTTGAATAGTAGGGTATTATTTTCAGAGAGCTAATGAGCAGCCGTGGCGAATATCCCTGAGGAAGCTGAGCAAAAAGTTGGAGGTCTTGGCGTCCGAATTGGAAAGCATTTTTAGATGGTATTATTATAAGGTAATATGTAATGCAAGTCTGGGTGTAGAGGTTCATTTCCAGATTAGGTCCGGAGCATTTATGACAACACAAATTTTAAGGGACTTTCCAAGTAAGAACTCGCGGCAATATATATATATATATATATATATATTGCTGTGGTAGGAGATTTTAAGCTTTTAACATCGCCAGTGTCATCAAATACTTTTCGTAAATAAAAAAAATTTCAAAAAAAAGTTTCTTACCCTCTTACGTTTCTGCTTCAACAATCTTCAGCTGCTTCCCTAGCTAGCTCAGCTGTGCCTTTTCTCGGCTACCTAAATATAAAACCATTCTTTCTTCACACTCGCACACCATTCAATAAAATTACCAAATAATACAACAATCATACAATCTTTTATTTACTGCTATTTACAGACAAATTATTCACATGTATAAAACCAGTTTAATATACACTAATTACAAACTCAAAATGGATATGTTTTTAAAGTCCTTACTTTTCTAATTATTTGCAAACAAATTTAATACAATATGAGTAGATGGGCCCCACATATTATCCTAATTGATAGTACACTGGAGTATGGTGAGCTCATAATAACCCAGTTTATTTAATATATGCCTTTTACCTTGCATAAATTAATACAAATTGATAGACCCTTTTACCCTTTACAATCTAATTTATATTCAGAATAAAATTTTGTAAGTTTTAAATACCCCTTTTCAATATTTAAACCCCGATAGATTGTCCAGTACAGGTATCTTTTCCAATAAGTTTATATAACCATAAATAAACCCCACAATTCACTCACACAGCACAAAATTTTACAAAAGTTTGTCAGACAACAGAAATTTCAAATAAATTACCTGGAGAATGCCTCAGGCCTCCATTCCTTCGACGACGATCACCAGAACACCTTAGCTTCGTGCCCATGCGCTGTGATACTGAGCGGATTCACAGACAATAACTCCAATTAATTCGTCAAGCGCGTTGTTTCAAAGTACCATTCCATAACAGCATACAATCCGGTTGCTGTGATGCTTACCCACGTATATTATGCTTCTATTTATTGATTTTGTAGCTTAGTATAATAGTAGCCAGACCTCTATTAATTTAATATACACTACTCGTATTTTGCGTTAATAAATAGAAGGCCACTACTAATAATTGTACACGTGCAAGCACTATATTTACTGTATTCTGAACATATCTAATACTCACATAAACAAAAACTCTACTATAATGTTGGTCTACTGTAGTAAAGTAGTATAAAAGCGACGTGTAGACAAAGAGACAAAGAGAACCCCCCTAATTTAGCTAGAGTATTTATATCTTTCTAAATGCTACCTCCCGGACACACTTCACGCGAAAAGCTTATTTTCAAATTAAAATTCTGCAAATTTTAATACAACCGTCTTGAAAATTTCTGAAATTCACTCCGTGGACGTGTCGTACGTATCCGAAATTGCTCCCACCTGTCGCGTTTGTCTACGTTTGGAAAACTGTATGTTCTTAACCAATGATACTATTCTGTGTCGTCACAAAACCCCGCCTGTAATATTTTTATCTCTGTCTTATGCATCTTTGCTGTCGCGTTCAAAACCCCACTTGAGTTATGGAAAATTGATATTGCTGACAGTTCATCTCCACTCCACTTGGATATAGTACGTGCGTTTTAAATATCAACGCTTTTATCTCAGTCTCTATCTGTAGTATATAACCTATCGTGCATTTCCCTTCCTCTTTAAGAAATTTGTTAGCTTGTTGTTCAAACCAACTGACGGTTGGAAATATTTTCTATGAAATCCTGTTTTACTATGCTCATAATTTCCACGATTGTAACCTTTTAAAAATGCAGGTGTTCGTTAATTATAGACCGTTTAGCACAACAATTCTTGGAGTTTATATTTCGTTGTATTTGTATAAAACTGACATCTGCTTGTTACAGAGAACTTTTGCCTTGGAATTATTGATTTTCCTTACCCTAATGGGTTTTCTTATGCTTTTACTTCTTGAATTAAAATAAATTAAAATTAATTATGCCTATTCCATTTGTTTTAAAACTGTTTTTCTTTATGTACTTTCTAACATATCATTATTAATTATAAAAATACGTCAACACATGTCCGTTCTCCCTAATTGAATTAAATAAATTTTGCGCGTAAATAATTTGTTCTTTTCTTTATACAGGGTGGTCGAAATTGTATTGCTTACCGCAAATTTAACCTTTTGAAACCACAACAATATATATATATATATATATATATATATATATATAGATGTGATAAGAGGTTTACAGTGTAAGTCAACAGTAACTTTCAGGACGGCTGAATTTTATGCTGGGTAATTCACTGAACACCAATGTGAAATACCAAATACCTATTTGATTTTCTGGACTGAAGCTATGTAAAAATTATCTAATTAATTTTTTAATATTTTGATAACGTGTTTAGCATTGTTTAAAAGTGATCTGATAATAGTAAGCAGTATAACCCCTACTGTGTTTGAAGAATCGCCCTAGTTTTATCTAGTTAATTTTTAAAAAAATAAATACTTGCTAAATATCTGAAACAATTTTATATTTAATTTGATGCCACAAATGTATTATAAAAGTAACTTCATTTAAATAATAAATTAGGCCTTGAGCTAGAGTAGCTCTTACACCCTCAATATTAACTAATTCTTATTAAATACTAATTTAAGACACCGTTGAAATCGTTTGCTATCTAGGAATAATATACGCGGAATAAAAGAGAACGGTGCGGTGCGTGTGTTATCTACAAATCAATAACAAGTTACACGTCAATATAATAAATGCCAAACAGGTAACTTTTCCCTTTTCTTGAAGAAGAATGGCATATACGGATGCATGCATCCAGCTTCCCTTCTCACGAGACGTAATAGGCTGAACGATTTAATGGTCTCATGAGACAACTTGTTTCGATAGTTTAAAACGCATTATTTGGTAAAATGAAATTTTACAGTACATATTTCCTGTCACATGCGTGCTGTTTTTTATTGTTACAGATTGCGTAGTTTGCATTAAGTATATAACTGCATTTTTATTTAATTCTTTTTTCATAGATTTTTAGAAGTAACTTCTTTAAAGCAACCCTAAATAAGTGCGTTACTACGGACCATTGTCGTTATTTTCCAACAACGGCAATAAATATAAATGCAGTTTCGTTTAAGATAACTCGTAGAACACTTTGTAGATTATACAAAATTCTGCGAAGAATTATATTTTCATTTAAATGGGCAAATGGTTGATAAAGATCGGTCGTTAAAATGAGAAAGTAACGGAGTAAGAGATATATAGTGACAAGCGGGAAGAAGTGCGTTATGTATTATGCACCCTCATCCCTTTGCACTGCTACCTGATCTAACTGTAAGATACGTACACACATTATAACTGTCAAAAACCATATCAGATACACGGATGAAGTTATATTCTTGAAAGACAGCGTTGTATATTTGTCTAAGCAGCCATTTCCTTTAAATGTTTTGATTAGCTCTACAGCGCCTACTGTAAGATTCATTAAACCATTAATCATGGAACCTGACAAGAAAAATTTAATTGAAGAGTAACTGCATTAAGGATATATAGCCTTGGTGTTGATTATTTAAAGTTGCATTAGACTTCTTAAATTGCTTTTGTGTCGAAGGAACGCTTATTAGTAAAAGGTGTAAGCAAATGAAACGAATCAGTTGCAGCTATAATCTGTCAAAATTTGTGTTTATTTGTAGAACAGTGGACAATTTTTACAGTCGTTTAGCGCACGTAAATGTCTGATAATTTTTTTCCATTATAATTTAACACCTATGCATATACACGCAATTACGTAGAATAGTTTGAAAAGCTTACTTATCTAGTGGAGTTTCTAAAGCAACCTATTGTGGAGGTGTGATGTGCGACCTATAGCTTTTGCTTTTGATATTCAGAATAGTTTTTAAGTGATAGGTAGGTTACTTGTAGATAGAAGCAATATTGCCAGGAGGGATTTCAAACTTTGCGTGCAAGACTGATTTAAAGTGCTATAATAAAAGCAAATATGTTTGTAATGGTAGCACGATAGCACTTGCGGTTATACCTGAAATTGTCATCAATTTTAATATTTTAAATCGAACACTAAAAT
The DNA here is from genome assembly GCA_036346225.1 of Platerodrilus igneus. Lineage (NCBI taxonomy): Eukaryota > Metazoa > Arthropoda > Insecta > Coleoptera > Lycidae > Platerodrilus > Platerodrilus igneus. The sequence goes on along the minus strand of JARFIW010000593.1, from coordinate 654,161 downwards.
TTGCCTTTTTTAATTTCCTGTTAAATTTAGAATAAAGAACCATAAGACAATCTCATACCGTTTCCAAATTTCTTCTCCTTTCTTAAATTTTGGAGTCATATTTCATTACACTAAATTATGCTGTGTAAAAAATGAGGTAAGTATTGTATATCTATCATACCCCCTAAACCTTTTTGAGTTATTGTAATTAAGAAGTAAATGTTTCATATTCATTACGTAAGTAACAGAAGTGATTGCTAAATTTGTTGTAGGTGAAATAGACGTCAAAAGAATTAAATTTTGATTTGCTTTGAAGGGATGGGGACACCGTAACAATAAAAGATACCGTTACGCCTCTCTTACAAACGAGATTCTTTCCAGAAATCTACTACGCAAACATCCCTAACGTAGATCTGGTTTCCATCGTGCGTCAAATGTCCTTTATCAATTCAAGTCCAAAAAATATAATTAAAAAATAAACCAATAAAAGTTAAAAGTAGGAAGTCTAAAGTAAAACCTGAAACCATATGGTCGCGAAGCGTCCTTCTCTACTCTATAAGAAATAGAACACTCACGGGGGTCAAGTTCTTCTACCCGGGTGCTGCAATGCTAGAGTAATACTACCTGAGAAATGGAGCAAGCTTCATCCCCCAGTCAGGAATTACCCGATCCTCTCGGCATAATTTACGACTATACAATTTAACTAGAAAGTCCCTCCGTAAATCGACCCAACAACTATCCTCTCGATCCCTCTTTATTTAAAAAAACATCCATCAAAAAAATTAAAAAGTTACCCCCAATTTAGCCCCCAATAACCTCTAATGTTCGTTAGGTATACCCCATCCAAGTCAAAATTTAAGTTTCTATTTTAAAAAATAAAGGCAGCTAAAATTATCCAACTACATTCAATTAAAAAAAATAATTTATCCAAAAAAACTAAAAGTAAATTAACCGAACTATTGCGCTATCTATTGCCTCAAATATTTTTAATACAAATTATTGTTTTAAACTTTTATTACAAATCCCATTCGATTGAAAAAAATTTTCTCTTATGCCAAATCCCTCAGGATTGATCTATATTCTTATTACTTCACATATCTTTATCAAAACTTTATCAGCAATCAAAAATATATTTAAAAAATTAAATATTCATCCGGCATTGAAAAAATCCGTCGCGTTTGAGAGCGAAATATTTCCCCTAAACTTTATTTCCGAACCGGATAACCAACTTCATGTTGTCGTACGTTATAAGTGTGTTATCTCGAAACATTTCTTAATCTGGTAACTGTCAAATTATTATATTTCCACATTTTAACTCGTAACTCAATTCATTTTTCCACAAAAAGTTTACACTACACGCAAATTTCCATTGAAAAAACGAATAATTTTCCGTTTCTAAATCAGGATCAGACAATTTCTGTCCTAAAAACTTCTTACGATATGTTTTCAAAAAAAAATCTTTCAGAGAAAAATACTTTTTTATCAACTAAATTTAGGAAAATAGACGACTAATTTTTAAAAATTCGCAAAAAAAACTTTTACGGTTTAAATGATTAAAAACAAAAACTTTTGCGGCCTGCACATTAACTCAAAAAAGCGTTTTACGAAAAAGTAGTTAAACGAAAAACCCTAAAGCTATAGGTTATGTTAAAATAATAAACCTCATGTTTAAAGTATTTTGCCCTAACAAAAAACGAATTTAAAGTTTGGTGTCAAAAACTTTTACCCTATAAAAATTAACAAAACACCCAAAAAAACGATCTTATATTAGAAAAATTGCCCTATCGAAAAAAAGATACTGAAGATGTCCACCGCAAGCTTTACGAAATAGCTAAAATTTTAAAAAGCGGCCGTGCCAATAAAAGAAAAAAACTTTGAAATTGGAAAAATAATTTAAAATTAAGAAACCTAAATATTGAAGAAACAACCAAAAATGTTTAATATAAAGTGACGAAAAAACCTTGTATTAAAAATGCCTTATCAGTAAAAAAGATAAGGTTACGTTGGGGGCCAAAAATTTGCTGTATCTGATGAAATAAGTGTCAAGAGTATTACGTTTTGATTGCTCTGAAAGGGCGAGCACCCCGTAATAATAAAAGAGTGCGCCGGCAAACTGCTGTCCTGCGGGCTAGTAGGTTTATATAAATAAATGAGAAAAGAAACTAAAAAAAAATAAAAAATACATTACATTGACACTTACCCTGAAAGTCTTGTCCCTCTGAAAATCGAAAGCACCAAACAGTCTGGCACCGCACGACTTTTGATATTATTTCTATATGGAAGTTTGTCATTCCGCATAAAACTCCCTTGATTTTGTATGCTAACGTTGGTCATAATTAAATTTCTCAGGCCAAAATGCTCCTTCCTGGTACGACTATCGCTGGGTTAGGTGAATATTCTTTATAAATCGCAAACCACAAATCCATAAACAAATTAAATAAAAACAAGTTTGTTACACATGTATATCCTTTTCTAAAAATAAACCTTACCCTGTAATATGGATAGCTGCTGATAAAATAAAAATAAAAAAAAACAATTTTGAAAAAACCTCAATTCTAAGCCATCAACAAAACCATTCGCCACGGTAAATTTTTCTACTTTCCTATTTAATTGCAGGACATTAGTAAATCCCAAAATATTAGCAATGTTGTTCATCAAAACAAAAAGACAGCTAAGCCCCAACTCTATGCTATATCTTTGTCCTTTCCTAAGTTACTAAATTTAATACTTTTAATACGCTAAAATTCACTAATAAATGTGGCATCGCGAAACACTAATTGGTCAAACCAAATACTTGTTTTCACTTAATTACTGTTCTATTACAAAAACACACAATTAACATTTAAAAATTTATATTATTGCTCTTAAAATGTTATATAAAGATACTCAGTTTTCAATTCCAATATTTCCAACCACCAACAGGATTTTTCTTCTTACTATTTAGAAAGACAAACACGGTAACCACCTGACTCAAATCATGCCCCACAATGTTTCAACTGAATGGAGGAAATTCCAATCACTTTGTTTCAAAACATTTTTTGACATTATATCCGCACTCACGTGTCAAACCAACATACTGTCTCTTGCAGAGGTACTTCATATTATATGTCGATCGCCGTCTATTCGCTTCGGGAATTGCCATACAATTTTTCTTTGATATCTGTGCATCTCCATATATAAACTCACTTCTATCAACCTCTAAAACTCTCCGTTCTAATCGCGGGTATCTCTACATTTTCCCCTGTTTATTTACACCGTTATGCAATGATCTTTTAGTATTTACATAAAAGTATGTGAAAGCGCTAGTAACTGCGATTTCTTCTTACACAATATGCGTAGTAGCTTAATTTAATAATTTACCCAAATCAATTGTGGAGCAATTAGCTCGTACCAATCTTTCACAAAATAATAATTTTCTAAGCAAAAAAACTGGTCACTATATAAATACTAATAAAACAAAATGAAATAAAATATTCAAATCAACAGTCGATTTTGGAAATGAAACTTGAGTTGCTTATTAGTATTTTACAAAATCTAGTTTGTTAAGTGCCTATTAATACCTATGATTATTATAAATGAAATTTTGAAGGGACATAGAAGTACGAAAAACACAAAAGATAATCACTTTTTAAAATGATAAGCTGCAGTTTTTACGTTACTTTGGTAATGTCTCAATAAATTGAAAAAAATTATAGCTACAAAAACAACAGATATAAAACACCATCATAAGCATAAAACTAGAACCTAAAATTGTAATATTAAACGATACTTTAATAATTACAAATGAATATCAACTGGCATAAAGTTAATCTACTTTATTAAGCTACAGTTTAAGTTTGGGATTCATAAAACCTGATAAACATCACGTTTCTAAAATTACATTGCACAATTGGTACAAATATAATTTCTGTAGTAAAAATAGCACAAACATAATTAGTGATCAGTGTAAACGTTAAGTACTCAGGAATTAAAAAAATAGATGTAATCTAACTCTACATTTTATTTTTTAACGCTCCAGTCGAAGGTACCACATTGGCCAGGAGAAGCAAGTTTTTTGTCTGGAAATTTTGAATTTTGCCGAACACTTGCTGTTTCAAGCAAGGTAGGGATCTTTAACGGGCGTGACACATATGGGACCTACATTTTACCTCTCATCCGAGCGAGTGCGTATTTTTGTAAAAAATGCTTGTCTAACATTTTTCAGACGGACTGTGTCAGGATTCGGACCCTAGACCTTGGGCATAGATAAAATCTAATAGCAGTCACTAGCAAGTAGCTACGGAAGTCAAAGAAACTTTGCAGTCGGATGTTAAACATGATTCTGGGGTGAAGATATTGATCCAAAGACACATAGCTCCAGTAACCTATCTTCTAAATACAATAGGCGTTATAATATGTACAGTAAAAAGAAAGAAAACCATTACAGCACATCCCTCGTATAAGGCAGCCTAAATTGTACGCACCAGGACGATTAGAAATTGATGACAAACTAAACTACCTGCAAAGGCACTTGTGCGATCTTACGTACAAACACAAGGCTCCAAGTCAGGAAGAACAACAAAATAATAATTATAATAGAAACAGAACAATAATAATCAAAACTAATTACTTCGCATTCCCTGTAGCAGTGTGACAGCAACAAAGCCAACTAGCAGTATCAGGTAGTGATGTTGTTTCAAGAGCGAGAACGAAATTGTAGTTTGTTGCATAAGGCTACAAATTTCTCTCTTGATGCATATAAATTTCAAAAAGGATGGTTATAAATGAGCACACAAGACTATTTGTGAAATAGAAATTCACACGTTATCGGATAATCAATGAATAATTTCTTTATTATGTTCTAACTGCAGAAATCAGCTTCGTTTTTGTGTTTTGATTATTGCTCCAAATCTTTTTGTATCGTATTCCTGGGTGTGTGAGGATAAGAAAGAACATGCTGAAATTTTGAAAATGCCAGCTTTCGCAGCCAAAAATACTGTTCCGCACACAATACATAAAAAAGTTACAGCACCCGTAGGGAAGTAAGTATTTCTTAAAAACTCGTTCAATAAAAATACACAGAGGTACGAAAATAAAACATTTTTCAAAAATTGAACCTTTCAATTTTCATCTATACGCAGGCACGCACGCACGCACTGACGTATGCACGCACGCACGCGCACACGCCGTACGCACGCACGCACGTACGCAAGGATGCACGTATGTACGTACGCACGCACTCGCATGCACGCACGCATGCAGCACTCACGCACGACGCACGCACGCACGCACGCACGCATGCATGTATGCACGCACGCACGCGCGCACGCACGCACCCAAATTCACACCCACGCCTAGGAACACAATACAAAAAGTATCAAAACAAAGAACAGTATATTAAAAAGTTACAGTGCCCACACTGAAGAAATCAGTCTTATAAATAATGTTTTCTCGTTTACGGGCGCTGTAACCCATTTTGTGTTCTGTTCCTTGTTTTAATTTTTTTCGTATTTCTAGGTATCTGTGGATGAAAGTGGACAAGTTGTGTTTTTGAAAATGCTCTTTTCACAGCCACAATACTGTTCCTCACAGAAAGCATTCTTAAAAAATAATAAAAGAACAATATTTCAGCTGCCAAGGGCATTTTCAAAAACTTAGTCGATCCATTCCCATCCACACACGCACAGGAACACTATACAAAAGAATTAGAACAATATACAATACACAAAAAAGTTACAATGCCCGTTCAGAAAGAATTTTAAATTCTAGATGATTTTAGAGAAAAACTCATTAGTCTAGAAGGATTTCGCATATTTAGGTACGAAGCATAATCAAATTTCTATTTTATAAAATGACACCTTTTAAGGATGTTGAAAGGCAATATAGTCTTGTAAATTAAAAGTAGGTATGAATCGAGTTTTCGGAACCAATTTTCCAATTATCTGTTATATATTTTTAAAAACCCAGACATGACCAACGTCTTACTTATTTAATAGATAACACCAATTGCTGTTCTAAGCGTTGCAAATACAATTTTGATATACGAATTGAATGGATTGTTAGTAAGGTTACTCATATAGGTATTATATGAAATAAAGCATTTGTAGTAAATTATTTTTTTTAAATGTTACACTGATAAAATATCATTGCGTTTCTAGTTTCACTGTACTTCTTAACTAAAGCAGATCTTGTTTCTGAATGCACACGGTTTCACTTATTTTGTGATACTTAACCAGCAATTTTTTGCATTGTTTCTCTTTCTCAACGCCCTCAGTATACGATACGTTCTGGAGCTTCTGAAACCTGTACTTTCTCCTTGTAAAAGTCAGCAAAGATTGGGTTTTTGTTTAAATCGTGAAGAAAGTGAATGATAGGTCCCCTGTCGAGTTCCTGCCATTGCAGCAATTTTTTAGGAGTTACAGGTACTCTACTGGAAATGTGCACGGGTTAGACATGTAGCTCAAACTCAATTGGAGTTATTATTTATGTTCAATATGTGCTGTTATTGTATTCTCTAACTGCTTTTTACAAGACGGTAATCCAATTATAGCTTCTTCTCAAATAGAAAAAGTTGTATAGTTTTCGGTCTTCTGTCGGCCTCACTAACCTTGGTTGTAGAATACGTGGAATGGTGATTGATGTCATATTTTTGTAAATGTTGCTGAAACAGTCTATTGAAAAGCTTTTCACTGGTGTTTATATGCCAATTCATTTTTGAGGCAATACCTCCATTGTCTTGAAGCAGATATTTCAATACACTTTTGCATTGTCAAATTCCTTTTCAGTTTTGTTTATCAAAGTTCCAACAAAAGCATCTTTCGTAACACAATTAAGTCTAAATTGAATATATCTATGTCCACCAATCACTTAAAAGAGCTGCCTAGATGGGATCGCCTTTTACTGGCTTTAGTATGGTATGACGTCGTAGAAAGTTTTTCCTGGTAGGTGTAAAGAACTCTTTTATAATAACGTCGATACTTGAACATTTCTTTCCAATGTTGACGCTAAACTTATGTGTGTTTTTGCTTCTAGTTATATTATTATTATATTATTATTATTATATTATATTAATTGTTTTATAATATTCTCTAATAGTAAGTTATTTTTAGTTATGTAAATTAAAAACATTCTTAAAATTTGAAGAAAATCAAAAATATCTCAGAAAGTTATGAATTTAGGTATAGAGAATGCTTAACAAAAATGAAAGGACATTTAAAGAACTATCTATTGTGGCAATAAAATTGGTAGACTACCATTTAAAAAAAGTTTTAAAAATTGCATTTTGCGAAACCTGACACACCCTGTATACTGTGAAGAAATTTTAAAAAAGTGATATTTACAAATATACTATGGTATATAGTAAAATTTTGTGCATCTTGAAAATTAACATAAGTTGTGTATTAGTGCAGTGGCAATGTATCTAATCAGGGTCGTTTTTTCTAAAAACAGTTGAATATCTCAAAAACTGAAAGGAATAGATAGATACAATTTGATATCAAATTGAAGCTGTTTTTATGGGCTTTTCAAAAATGTAATAATATATGGGGTGTTCCATTTAAAAAAATATAAGTTTAATATGCCCTGAAATTATGAAACACCCTGTATGCTTCCAAATATTTTTAAAATATACACTTTAGGCATGCCTAATATGCCTCCAAATTTGGTTTACGTAGCTTTTATAATAACGGAGTTATCGACCGTTGCCACACTAAAAACTCGCCCTGTATATTATATATATATATATATATATATATATATATATATGTATATATATATATCAAATATTTTCAATTGTTCTTGGGAATTCCCAAGAACAATTGGAAATATTTGATACTTATCAGGAAAGGTCAAGAAAGAATAAACTTAATGAATATATATATATATATATATATATATATATATATATATATATATATATATATTATTAATAGAAAAGAATAATCCACATTTGGAAAGCAAATGCATGCTTAATATATATTAATAGTTTTTAAAATGAAATGAAAACCCAACTGTATGTAAAGTTGAATTACCATTTCAAATCGAACTAGTAATTGAAAACCACTAAAAGAACGGCTACAGCAGGATTTGAACGTGCGACCTCTGATTTTCCGGAAAATCAGAGGTTGCAGGTTCAAATTTGACGCGATTTTTGTAAACCCATTTAACTGCACACGTGTTATGGGGCAACTTCAAAATCCTTAGCACCCGTGCCTTTAATATGCATAAATATATTATATTTACCAATACATTTAATATAAAGAGCAAGAGGCAACGCCACGTCTTTAGCACGTGTCCTACAAAAATTTACTACAAGAAAGCACAAAAGACACTCTTCACACTGATAGATTTGCCAGGAATGTTTAAATATAAATGATGGATGCGTTGAACAGTTTAATTGCAATTTTTGTTTGAATGTATTTTTTACATTACCTTTAATTAACTGCAGTAAAATGTAGGTATTTTGGTGTAGCATGGTCTAAATTACAAGTCTGGAATTTTTACTTAATGGAACATTTTTTATTGTAAACTTTGCTGAATATCTAAGCGTTCTATATTACTGTAAACAAGATAATTAGCTGAACCAAAGTTGACAAGAGAGCAGCTGGCTCCTATTAAATAAACCAAGTTGAACATAAGCCCGAAAGCACGAAGCGAGTTACATATTCCCCAAATTAATATATATGTATATTCAAATGCAGCTATTAAATTTTAAGATTGTTACATTATATAATTGAAGGACACATTATAAAAGGTTAATGAAAATTCATAATCAGACGTAAGAAAGGAAGCAACTACTTTGTATTCCAGACATAACATAATACCGCAGGTGAAGGTCACAATAGACTATAAGAAAGCAATTGTTAGAATTAAGATTACTAAGAAGCAATACAATGTATTTTATTAAGAAGTAGCAGACTTGAAATCTGCACTTCCCACAAGACAATGCGAAGGCAGGGATAGCATAAATACCCTCAGGAGCACATGATGGCCAGTCAGTTTCAAACTTCATAACTTTAACATTGTTGGTAGTTTAAGTTACTCACCGTAATTTTTAATCATTAATTATTGATTTAGTAACTTGAAGTATTTTTGTCCATTTCAATTACCCAATGTTTGGTGAATATAAATGTCTAAGTTGTTGTAACAGAAATAAGTTATTCTTTGTAATTAAACAATTAAAAATAAAATTGATAGAAAAGTTTTTGGCGACAAAACTTTTTAAAAAGAAGCTCTCAAAGGCCCATAACCTATCTAGCGTCGTAATAAAAAAATAGAAACATCTTGTTATAGAGTCTAAAAGTGACTACAACGACACATTTCTTGTTTTTTATACTTCTCCAAACAATTAGAACGAATGAAATAGAATATTTTGTTATTCCTGATATTTTTCACAATTTCTTAAATACAGGCAGAGGTTTAGATTTTACAGGTAGGAAGGATAGTGAGATATTAATTAGTCGTTTAATACCGCACAACATTTTCAGTTTAATCTACTTTCTAATATCTCAATCTACTGTGAATTTCTTGCAACATGAGAGTACTAAACTTGATTAAGCGAACAATAGCTATGATTGACAGCTAGAAAAGTATGTTTAAAGAGCATAATTGAAAGAATGCAATAAGAAAACACGGCCATATTAGGTAGTTTCCTGAAATGTGCACAAGATATTACTGTTGGATACAAAAGAATCGAAGCAACCCAGCTGAGAGAATTTTAGTTCCAGCACCAGTGATATTTTATTGACCAGCTTATTAAAATATATGTGTGGGAGTCTATGTGAATTGTGAAATAACAAAGAACTGTATGTAATGGTTTATTGCTTGTGCAGTTATAAACGTGCACAAAGCCAATTAAATTTCCGTAGTTAGTTTTAAGAAAGCCCTTAGTCTAGCAATTCTTGTTAGTGAACTACTGTAGCGGCATTTTAGTAGATTACAGATTCTCCTAAGTGGGTGTGAATAATTAGATTTATGGGCTATGTTATGGTATTATGTAAGTGCATCATCAGTAGTAACTAAATTAGTTTAAGTGCATAAATTCAAACAAATATTAGAGGATTTCATATCTATGTTAAAAACGCCTTGAATATATTTTTCGAAGGTATGCTATTTCTAAATATTTGACACATTAAGAAACTTTCAATGAAAATAGGTTTAGCGATTAAGGAAACTTTATTATTCACAACGATAAAGCAGTTCACATACTCTATGAAGCAGCATAGTTCCCAAAATTCTGATGGTTATGTATAACTTTTGTCAATCTTCACGAACACACAAGCTCCCTCTAGATACCCAAAGACCTGTTAAAAAAACTATATATAGTTACATCAATTTAAAATTGATCACTCTCTAATAATATTCTTTGAGATCCGAAATATTCCAAAACGTTTCTGTAGATCGAATTGCAATTTTGTTTCGATAGAATGGAGGGCTATTCAAACAGTATATGATGTATATTTGGTTGCGTGAAGATTTTTTGGGAGTGTCGCAAGATTATGACCTAGATTATTTCGTACGGATAGTAGCTCAAATTAATTACAATAAAATGATTTGCTTACAACATTATAATTTAAAAATGATTTTATTAGATTCTTAAGTTCGGATGAATGTTAATCGGTAGAAGAGACACTCCTAAGTTCTTATTAAAAAATTTCACAATCAAACTATATATTATTCATATGCTCAACGCAATAAATTATTAGTTTTTACCTTCTGATACGTAATATTTGATTTATAATAATATAACGTATAAGGCAATATACATTAATGCATGAAATAAGCAAAGCGACTATACAGTTGGTTAAGTTAGTATTTAGGTCTGTATATTAAAAACTAGACCGATCAATCATCTTAGGGTGGCAGCAGGGTTTATTATTTCTAAATATTGGGGAAGCCAAAATAGAAAGAATTGTTGTTAAATGCACATTATTGCTTTCGTTGCAACTTTAAATTGTATATACAGAGGGGGTGCCACTTCGGAATAGTTGAACTAATTGTTAACTGTTAACCCCACAACATAAAGTTGTTTATGAAGCTTCTATTAGCTTTAACTTCTCTTCAGATATTCATTCTTATTGTTATATTTCTAAAAAGTTTTCCTTACTGTAACTTGATTCATTATCCAGGCGTCAAAGGCATAAAGACCCGAGATAGATAAAAAATTTCGTTCAAACCAATATATATATACGTATACTTTTCGTAAAGAGATGAATAACTATTAAAAAAAATTTAACACGTTAACCCTCCAGGACACATTGTTTGTAAAATTTATTTAATCGGTACTATAGTACATCCTATAAATAGACTCCAATTTTTTGACGAAGAACTTATCAATGCTTTATGTGATATTGAAGTTCCAAAATCTTCGCAGAATCCAGTACCTAGTAACAGCTCAACATTAGATAACTTGAATGATGAAAGTCTGAGGCGATCATCTCCTGTAGCTGGACCATCTAAATATGGGTAAACACCGTCGCCAAAACCTGGACCATCTACTTCTAGTAGTAAACGACTTCGAATACCTTGTTCTTTTACCGACACTGATCAAGAACTCGAGGTCGATGACGAACTGTCTGACTACGACGATAATACCCTTGCATCAAAATCGAATAGCAAATCCTTTGCAGATCTTTTATCGTTATCAAGAATAAAAACTGAAAAATCATCGAACAAGATACAGCATTCAAAGATTATGACTTTGACTCCGGTAAAAGAAGAATTAAAAAAAAAGGAAAAAAAAGAAAAGAATAGAATAGGAGAAGTTGGAAAACGTTAAGCGATGTGTTGCTCCTACGAGAAAAACGAAGAGTAACGCTGGAAAAGACGACACATGTTTCATGTGCCAAGATTTTGGATTGAAAAACGAGTTGTGGTGGAGATGTCGTGTATGTAGTTCTTAGGATTATGCTGACGGCACAGACATCAAAAACGCTGAAGCTTTTATCTGTTCTCAATGCTGATTATATTTTTTATTTGCTTATTGACTTCTGTTTCTTTTACTTAGTAAAAGAGTTAATAAAACTATTTGGTTGATATTACACGACGTAATGATCAATTTTACCCCACAGGTCGATATTATCACTATAAATATAAGTTTGATTTTTTCATTTTATAAAAAAGGAATTATAATTAAACAATAATTGTTGGTGAATATATCAAGCATAATGATTTTCAGTATTTCTTGAAATACGCAAGTTCGTAACTACAACTGGAACCAAATTGGGAATTTTTTTGTTTATGTGGTCAATATTTGATCCCTTAAGTCGAATTTAAATACTAGTCATAATCAATTTTAATTATTAATTAGGAACGAAAAGGCTTTGTATGGTATTTTTTCCATTCCCCACCCGTTGTTTACCGAGTTGTATCCCAAAAATATAACCATTCCTCTTGTGATATTATAAAACAGTACTGCCTCATAGAATATATGTTACGTACGTCATACAAAAATTAGTTCTATACCTTTATAGAAACAATTAAATATTTTAATATTTTTAAGAATGAAATATTTATATGCATAAGAAAATTTTGATTTTATGGACATTCTAAGCAAGAATATCATTTCTTAGTCAGTAGTGTCTAGTCGACTACATCGAAAAAAATAGGTTGTTGCATTAACAAAATTTTTGTCAAGTGGACAGCATGTAATTTTTGTAATGGCTACAGAAAGATATAGTAACCAGTACAACAGCATTCGTAATAGATAATGTTGCTTTGTTTTTGCCAAAGTATATGCTGCCCACAAAGGCACAAAATTTTTAAACTAGCAATTCCTTTACACCTTTGAAAGTCATCACATATATGCTGAGGTCAAATAAACCCACATTTTAGTAGGAATATGGAGGAGAGAAAAACAACCGAACACCTGTGAACTCTTTTTAATAGTTTTATGCGCGATGCAGAGATGAAAAAATGTATGTTGGTTTTGAAAATGGATATTTCAGTGCATTATTTTATCTGTGAAAATTGTTGTACATTGGAAGAAGAGCGACAATTAAAGAAAAACAAATTCAAACATTTATTACACATTGTATTAAACGTAAGGTACTAAAGATAGTTAATATATTTAGAAATTAAAAAAATTACTGTACATGGCTTGTGTCGATCGTGCTATAATCAAATTCTTGTTTGTGAAGCAAGATGGTTATCACAGTTCAAATTTTTACAATGTGTTTACGAATTAGGAAAAGAATTTGCAACGTTCTTAGAAGAGGAATACATTTTATTGGGTACTTGTCTACAGCGTACAGGTGCCCACTACAATTATCAGAGTAAAATATAAACTCTATATCTGTAGTGATATTTTTAGTTTCTTCTTCGATGTACTTTAAGTCACAAGGAGAAATTTCACATAACCTGCCAACACCCTCACCTTCGTACCAAACAATACAGTGTGCTTCATCTTTTTATAGATTACATACTGTTAAATTAAACACATTAGGCTGAGGTTTGTAATACATCATGAACACCTCGCCTTTTGGGCATGGTGATACGGCTTGTAAGTCATAACATGCGACTAAACGTTCATCACTTACTAATTGCTTATCAGTTTATTTTGATACACATGATAAATCTTTTTCTAGGATATGATTTTTATATTCCCTCTAATATTTTCTTTTTCATCACCTTCAGCTGTATTATCTTATGCATGACAAAGTTCGCACAGATCTTTCTTAGGGATATTGATTGCTATATTATATTCATTAGTAAATACTTTGTGCTACATCTCGTAGTTTGCATATGGGCGACCATTCCTATCGGCGGAATTTTTGCATTGTTCAACATAGTCCCGATGTAAATCAGTACCGTTTTTGCTCCTTCAGTATATTCACGTTTTTTGTTTGCTCTGAGGTAATGGCGTTCAATTTGTGGAATCGATTCTCGTATACCATGCACAATCACTCCGTCTACCATTTTATGATTATTTGTTTCCCTCGCACACCTTTTGCTGCAAAACCTACTATCTGGGCTTTTTTGACAACAGTTCTTATGAGTCTATCGGTAATGTCCAGTGAACTTTTAAGGAATTCTTGAGATACACGGATACGGCTTTGATTAAGGTAAAGGTAAAAAGCATATTCTTCAAATGACTCGTGCTCTCTGTTTAGTTGTATCGATAATGAAGATGAATATATTCTATGTGGGAAGCAATAACATGACGTTGATGTGCCAAATGTCCTACTTCCCAGTATTTGATAAAAATTTTTAGTCGAACCTCAGCAGTAATATTTGTTGAGCACTGAAATCTACATTGTATTCCGCAGACAGGTTTCTCTTCTTTCGTTGGGATTTTTTTTTTATTTGAAAGACGAATTATATTCTGCACTTGTATTTGTTTGTAATATTTAATTTGCTCTCAACCATTTATTTGTTACGGTATTCCGTACGGAACGAAAAAAGGTAACGTACGCAACGAAGATATCCTGTACCAGGTACCGCAACAAAAGGGAATCCAAATAATCCCGTGCAAGCTAGAAGGTCATAGAGTCGGGGTGGGTCACAAAAAAAAGGAAAAGAAAACCTCAAGAGAGAAAATTTATTTACAAAATCTTTAATAAAAAACCATTTTACAAAAAGGAAAACCAACCCGCGAAGAAAACAATATTTATCCAATAAATCCCGTAGGATTTACATAGTTCAAAAGTCTTAGCAACAATAATTAATACACGCCTTAGTCACCTCAACCTAATTTACAACCTGAATTCTAGTAGTCGCATAAAACAAAATAATACGCACACACGCACACACATACACATATATGTGTGTGTATGTGTGTGTGTGCGCGCACGCGCGTTTGCGTATGCGCGTGTGTGTGCGCATGCGCGTATATTTTAGATTTTGTTTTATATGACTACTAGAATTCAGGTTATAAATTAGGTTGAGGTGACTGAGAAGTTATTAATTATTGTTGCAAAGACTTTTGTGCTGTGTAAATCCTCCGGGACATATTGGATAAATATTATTTTTTCCATGGGTTGGTTTTCCTTTTTGTAAAATGTTTTTTTATTAAAGATTTTGTAAATAATAATAATTTTCTCTCGTGAGGTTATCTTTTCTTTTTTTAGTGACCCAGTCCACTCTACGACTTTCTAGCTAGCACGGCATTATTTGCATTCTTTTTTTATCGCGGTACTCGATGCGGGATATTTTCGTTGCGTACGTTACCTTTTTTCTTTCCGCACGGAATACCGTAACAAATGAATGGTTGAGAGTAAATTCAAAATTACAAACAAATGCAGTTCAAGAATATAATTCATCTTTCAAATAAAAAAAAATCTGAAAGAAGGAAGTGAAACCTGGCTGCGGAATAAAAATGTAGATTTCAGTGCTTAACAAAGATTATTGCTGAGATTCGACTCAGTCGCTTGTTCAATATAATTTCTTAAATACTTTATATTCACATAAAACAACAATTAAAATGGTATATGTACTTACATCCTGTCCACAAGCTTTCTTAAAAGCAACTCTTGACACGCAACACCAAGAAAATAACGTAATAATAGACAACAACAATATAGGAACAAATCCATCTACCAGACGAAATGCATTTTGCTGCAGCGGTTAAGAGTTGTGTAATAAGGTCACACCTAAACAAATGTAATGCTAAGTTTTTGTACCGAGATCTTATGGACATTGACTGCTAGTCTTATTTTATAATTAATACTCAAACAATAAAAACTGTCGCTATGTGCATATTCACAACATTAAATCAAAGCAATTAAAATTTACCCGATTGTTTCTACACAAATTTTGTTTATCTCAGTGTGACTTGAAAATAATCACGTAACTACATTTATATACCTTAAACAAACTTTATAATTAAGACACGATTATGCAAAATTTCTCACACAATAAAATGAGATGTAAACAACATATTTTTACCTAACTTTCTTAAAAAAAAACTAGAATGATCGCATGGTTCTAAATTAATTTTTATCACAAGAAAAAATTTAATATTTTTGTCTTGAAAATTCTAACCAAACCTAAATAGATAAAGCCAACTATGTGAGCTGACTTAGAGAAAACCAAAATATCATTACACAGAAAAAAAATTGATATACATACACTAATGGGATTAATACCTTCAAGAGGTGCACTTTCCGACGTCCTGTCTTCGTCCCTTGAAAATTCTACGACACTTGAACAATTTTCAAAGGAATTCAGCAAAACAAACACTGCCGCTTTTACCATATGGTCGCCCAGATTCTACCATATCTTTCGAAACCATGATCGACGATGTGTACAAGGACAGATTTAAAATTTCTAGCTGCAGGAAAAAATTCCTCGTGTCTCTAAGCCATTAATAAAATCAAACAGTCTGTGATGATTATGGTATTGAATAGTTTGTATGTAGCAATATTCACGTTCACTCACAATCGCGCTATGTTTAAACCGGTATTAAAAATGCCAAAATAATTCCATGTAGAAATTGTAAACGTTCGACGTATTCTTTTAGAATTTTTATAATTTAACAGCTAAATCAAATGCGATGCGTAAATGTACAAAGATATGTTTTGTATTTATATGTATATAAACCGATACGAAGAGCATTTAGAGTATATAGGTCCAAAATCATTTTTATCATCTCTTCAAGTTGGAATTGCTGTCATGTTACATTGGAAATTTGGATCAAAACGCATAATTAATATTTTGCACAATCTTGCAGCTTGTGCTACTTACGACGAAGCGACGAAATATCAGAATAGCACTTTGATGACTAAATCTTATACTATGAAAAAAAGAGTACTTCAGCCAATTTGTTTTTGACAACGCTGATTTCAATACGAATACCCTTGACGGAAAAACACGATGCACAGTATGGGGGGATTTTATATTACGACATCACAAGACTGTTTTGAAGAACAAGAACCAATAAAGCGACTGGAAAAAGTACCGAAAACAAAAGAGATAACTGATAAACATAAATTAGATTTTTGTCACTAAGAAAATATCAACACGTCCGGATATGAAGTAATATCAGTTGAAAAACTAACGGTTTGCGATGTAAATGATTTTAACATTTCAAATGCAGATCTATTATGGTTTTTAGCAAAGGCCATTCTGAAAACTTAAAAAAATTCCTGGCTGGAATGGATTTATGTCAATACTCACTGACAATATGGAGTTTTCAAAAAGTAAAATAATATGTTTATCTTTTGTTAATAAACCACCGTCGAATCGAAGTACAATATTCACTGTATTCAAATATGCAGCAATAAAAGTCAAGCAGCACGACGTATTTAAATGTTTCGTCACTTTTGACCAACCACTGTTTCAAAAGGCTTTTGAAATAGTCAAAAATTTCAATGGCCAAGATAAAATTTTTGATGACGTGATAGTGAGACTCGGCGGATTTCATCTACTCGTGTCTTTCATGGGTTGCATAAGATATGTCATGAGCGGAAGTGGAATCGAAGAAGCACTTTCAATTTGCTACGCTCCATGTTCTTTAAAAAAAATGCTAACTGGCCATGCTTATGCTCGCGCTGTTCATGTTGTTTTTGGTTAAAATAATTTTCTCAGAAATTGAAATTTCAGACGATGAAAACAAAGCACTAGAGCAAAATTTGAATGATGTTCTGAACGGAAAAGTCTTCTATTTTGAAACGTTCCAGTTACAAAATGTCTCAACTCTACATAAAAATTTTTTATCCAAAATGGAAGATATCGCTAATCGAGGTAAAACATCCAAACTTTGGATTACTTACTTAAAAATGGTTATACTGGCAAAATCTTTCACGATAACCGAAAAATGGGTGATATGAGAATGCAGTTGAGAATAATTTCTTAAATGTTACCATACTTTCATTCAACTGGACATCATCACTATGTAAAATCAGCTTATATTTATGTTCAGGAAATAAAATCGTTCGTAAGTAAAATGGACAAGAAAATCGAAGAAATCAAATTCAACAAAATAGATGGACAACAGGCTGCTTTGTTTTTAAAATATTCAAAGTTTATGGATGACGGATTTTGTACTGTACATCGTATTAATTTATTTTGGTCAGGAAACTTTACTGACATGACAATTGAGCAAGATTTAATGAGTGATAAAAATCGAGGGTGAAATCATTGGCAGAAGTATCTCTGATAGCACCCAGATGAAATTCATTCTTGGAATGCCATTTGCTTTAGACGTTTGCACAAGTGTCGAAGATTATTGTAATGTTACATTTCTATCAAGTGAGCAGCATATTGGTGCACGTGACAGTCGAATCCAACGCAATAATGAGGACGTACAAAAATTAGATGTATTTTTCCAAAACCACAATTCTTTTTTATTCACACCTGAGATAAAATCGATTGCCAGCGGAGTGATTGGTTTAAATTTTGTAAATGCATGTGATGCTATTGGGAGAGGACTGGCTATATTGAATAAGTTGATCGGTACGCAGTTCAAAGATATCAAGTGTTGTAAGAAAGATTATGTGGTTAATCTTGCGGCTAAGACATTGGAAATCAAAGTAGGTGATCGGGAAATAACAATTGATCCAAATATGCTTTTCCAAAGAATATTTTGTCGTAAAAAGAGGACAAGATTTATCACTTTATTTCCATTACGAGCTATCTTTGTATCCACTATTTCTTTTTGTCGCGGGATATTTTAAGAAAACTGTAAAATCAATGCTCTATAAGTTATTTGCCCCGGTAAATCATAAAATTAAGAATGATAAAACAGTGTTTGTTATAGATGGCGGAATGTTACTTCACCGAATACCTTGGAAGGAAAATGAAATTTTTGATGAGATTCTGGATAGATACGTTTCATATGTCAAGGACCAATTTCCAGCATCAATTGTTGTCTTTGATGGTTACGATGGTTTATCGAATAATATCAAAGGAACTGAAAGAATTATGAGAGTGGATAAAAATCGTAGTGCAGATATATCGTTCCAAGAAAATATGAAATCGACTGTTTCATCAGAAATTTTTTTTTCAAATATCAACAATAAGAAATCGTTTATTACTTTTTTATCAAAGAAATTGAAAGACAATAATATCTCAGTAGTACAAAATGTTGACGATGCCTATCTACTCATCGTAAAAACTGCAATCAACAAAAAATAGAAAATTCCCGTGATTGTATGTGAAGACATTGACGTACTTCTAATTTTAACAGCTTTTGCACCAGCGAACAGAGAAATATATTTTCTAAAATTGGGAAAAGGTAAAGAAAACAGGAAAGTTTTCTCATCTAAAAGTCTGGATCACGTGCCATTTTGTAAAGAAGACATTCTATTTTTACATGCCATGACTGGCTGTGATACGACATCCACCTTCCATTTCAGAGGGAAGAATACTGTTTTTAAACTATTTGAAAATGAAAAAATAAGTCGACAGATCAAAGACGCAACGGAAATATTTAAAAAAAGGGATCAATCCAAAGAGTCTATTGCATAAAATGGAATTTTTTGTCTTCTAAAAATTTACAACGCAGGGGTAAAAGACAATTGTCTAAATAAATTTAGACATACAACTTTTTTGAAAAAAGTAAAAAATAATGCCGTCAACTTATCATCGTTATCTCCCACCGTAGATACAGCTACACAACATTGTTTAGAGTGTATTTACAAGTACAAAAATGGTTGTCAAATGATTTACCTCCAGAAAAGTGGGGTTGGAAGAAGGAAGAAATTTTAACTCCAGTAATGATGACAAAGCCACCAGCACCAGATGATGTTCTAGGAAGGATTTTTTGTAATTGCAAAAAAGTTTGCGGAAATGCTTGCTCATGTAAGAAAGCTAAGCTATTTTGTAATGAAGCTTGCGGTAATTGCAGGGAATAAGGATGTTCAAATCGTTCTCCTAACGATGAAGAAGTAGATTAGGATGAAGATATATCGTCTGCTGGAGATGAAAATTAAATTTATAAATGATATTATATGTCAATATGAATCTGAATAAAAAGTCATTTAACAAATAATACAGGGGTGTTATGTAGTAGTATACAATGTACAAAAAGGCGTTTCTCACGTTGTTTAGCATTCTTCTTAAAACAATGCACTTCAGCGAAAAAACCTTATATTCAAAAGTTGTAGAGAGGAAAATATTCTATTTTTAAGAGGTTCTTCTCTCAATTATACTTTGAACTCCACTCACTAGAGCGCCTTAAAATTTCATACCTATATTTTTTAGTTTTTTGGGGTTTTTCTCGGAAAATACACACTCTAGAAGAAAAACACAGAGCAAATTTGTAGAGCGTAAAATTTTTGATTCTCATTTGAATTTTGTTCTAAATTTGAATTTAAACTATTGTAGCTAGAGCGTCTTAAATATTGATATATATATATATATATATATATATATATATATAAAAAGTCACTTGCCAATAATTCCTTTTTACTTTGTATATATATGTATATATTATATATATATATATATATATATATATATATTGATATGATAACGCCGCACGCCGATGTAATAAACGTCCAGTTGCCTGCTGTCCGCCACCGCTCTGTCTTTTTTACTAATATTCTAATTTTAGTTATGCCACGGCTAGCCCAGTTTAATTCACACAGAGTGCACAACGTTACGATGATCAAATAATTTACCCCTTCAAATCTCACCTGCTTAGAATGATAAAACGAAGTCGATCAATAATCATATAATGAATGGAAATAATATCTGCACTTCACAATTTTGTAATCTGACAAATAAACCTTTCAATCAATTAATATTATTTAGATTATTTATCCCAAAAATTGTATCTCCTTTTTTTTAATTTAAAGTCACCAAAAACGACACCTTTTACTGAAAAAATCTAGAACATTCAAGACCTTATATCCTCTTTTCGTAAATTTCTACGTATTAAAATATTTTTGTTGACACGTTACAAATTAGAAAAATATATTTAGTGTTTAAATTTAAATTTGAAATGATTCCTTATACTAGTTAGCCCTTACCTGTGATTTCCTGGTGAGTCCTTTTCCCCTTTGGTCTGCTGTTGCGTGTGGTGGATCAACACCCTTCTATTATCTTCAGTCGAAAAACATTGCTTTGCTTTGTGCTCCTACATGTGAGTTTGAACCAGTAATTTTATTCAGTATAGTTAATCCTTGTTTTCAAAATTTACCTCGTGCTTTACTTTATATTTTTCTGGATACGACTTAGATTTCTCGATCTTAGATACCACTTAGATCTCTCGGCTTAGATCTCTCTACTTAGATACAATTTAGAGCCCTACATTATTATAAATGTTTAATTTAAATTAATTAACAAATTTCTACTCAAGTTTTCAGCAAACGGCGAAAGCTTTTTCATATAATATCTTCAATGTAATTTGTCATCAAATATTATTTAACACCACTTTCCACAAGTTTTACTAATTTAATTTGAAATTTATTTCAACGCGTAAATTTTCGATTAACAGTGATGCAGATTCGATGTGGCTTAAATTGAGACTGGCCTCATTGTCAAATTCTGGGCGTTATATAGTTTGCGTTATCTAAATTTTGATTGGTTTATCGGAACCGTCGTACAAAGTCTTGTAGCCAACCATGATTGTTTTGGATATTCCTACGAATTTACAAGTTGATTCTGATGAAACTATTGCGTGATTACATATTATACTCGTATTTCTATTGTTTCACGATCTTTAACCGCTTGTTTTGTTATTATTACTGGAAATTTTAATTCACCTTGGTCTTTAATTTAGTTTATGGCTTTTGTTTGTGTAGATAAAGCTTTTGGGGAATTGAATAATTAACTGATGTAACATGAGTGATGTAAATCCACATGTTTCTGTTTATGTCTCGTATTTAAAACTTATTTTTGAAAGGTGCGTTTCTTATCAAAGCGCTTTATTGTTCTTTCTTTATTGCATGCGTAATTGCGTGAAGACTTATTAGGTTTTATCGTATTCCATGCGTATTTATTTTATAAACTTATTGAACGCTTCTTGAAGTAGTTTAATTGCATGTATAATTATTTCTCTGCTGAATATGTGTTCTATTTATGAAAGATATGCTTACTGGCATTGATTAAAGTTAATTTCGGTCTTTATACAGGGTGTTAAATGTTTGCTCTGTGCATAATATGCTAATTATTTATTTTCATGCTAAATAAATGCAGTTTTCTAATTTACATTGCTATTTTCATTTATTACGCGACCCTTACAACTCAATACACCCTTAAATAACCCCCTTATCATAGCAATATATATATATATATATATATATTGTTATGGATTCAAAGAGTTAAATTTGGGGTAAGCAATGCAATTTCAAACACCGTGTATAGAGAAAAGAACTAATTATTTACGCGCAAAATTAATTTCATTTATTTTATTCAAATGAATAAGTATTGACGTATTTTTATAATTAATAATTGAAAAGTAATAGGTTCATAAAGGAAAACCAGTTTTAAAAACAAATAGAAACGCATAACTAATTTAATTAATTTTAATTCAACGTGTAATAACGTCGTGGTATATAAAATCAATAATCCCAAGGCGAAAGGGTTCGTTGTAACAAACAAGGACGTTAATTGTATCGAATACCGTGAAATATAAACTCCAAGAAGTGTTATTTTAAACGATCAATAATAAGGAACACCTGCATGTTGGAAAGGTCACCTTCTTCGTATTTATGAATATAATAACACGGGATTCAAAGAATATATTTTCCAACCGTCAGTAGCTTCGAATAAAAGCTAACAAGAGTTTTTTAAAGAGCAGAAGGGATGCACAATCAATAAGATGCTACAGATAGAGATGGGTATAAAAGCATTCGATTTCAAACGCACGTATTCAACTCACGTGGAGTCCATAAGACGCAGTCAGCAATATCGATTTTCTACCACTCAAGTAGGGTTGGAACGCGACATGCAATATGCATAAGACGGAGATAACAATATTACAGGTGGAGTTTTATGATGACACAAAACTGTATCATTGGTTGAAACGAGTAGTAGATAAACAGACGAACATGCGACAGGTGAATGCGGTTGTTCGGATGATACGGCGTGTTCACGAGGTAAAATTCTAGGAGCTTTAAGGCGGTTATATACAAAATTTGCAGAAATATTATTTTTACTTTTCGCGTTAAGTGTGTCCGGGAGATTACATTTTGAACCGTATAAATACGGGATGGAAGTTATCGAGTTTCTCTTGACTACTTTTTATTTTCGCATCGCTTTAACTACGTATAACAATAAACCCACGTTATAGTAGAGTTTTGTGAGTATTAAAATTTATTTGTAACATAGTAAGGTAGTACTAGCTCTTATAACTTGGTATTTGGGGCCTTATAGTTATTAACGCGAGTAGTGGCGAGTGATTTAAATTAACTGAGGTCCAACTAGTACCATGTCAAGCCAGTAAATTAATAAAGCAATAAACACAAGTGTAATATACGTGAATTTGGATGCTGGGATGGTATGGTAACTTATAAACTATCAAAATTTTTAGTAGAGGTTTTAAAAAATATAACTGGACAAAACGAATATTTTGTCAAAGATAGTTGGAGCTTCCATAAATTTATTATAAAGCAAAATATTCCAAAAAACCATGTAATAATTTCATTAGATGCTAAATCACTTTTTACTAATATACCTATTTACCTAGCACTAAAAACAATCACAAAAAAATGGCCTTTAGTAGCACATTTCACTAATTTACCTTTTAATGAATTCTTACAAGCTCCAAAATGTGTATAAATGCTACTTATTTTAAGTTCGAGAACAAAATATACAGTCAAATTTTTGGCATAGCAATGGGCTCTCCAATATCTTCTACCATAGCTAACCTAGTACTGGAGGATGTAGAAGAAGAAATTATAAAACAGCTGAGCTACAAACCCGTATTTTTTAAAAAGTATGTTGATGACTGTATAATGTGCCTTCCAGATAACAAAATCGACGAAACGCTAAACAAATTTAATTCCTACCACCCCCGTTTACAATTCACAATAGAGAAAGAAGTTAACAACACTATATCCTTCCTTGATTTACTAATTACTTACAATGATAAAGGAGAAACCACTACCAACTGGTTCAACAAAACAACCTTTAGTGGTAGATATCTTAATTACAAATCTAACACCCCTATGATATATAAGAAAAATATGATTAACAACCTTGTCGGCCGAGCAATGCATTTTTCACATAATAAACATAAGCCAAAAAATCTTAAAAAAGTTAAAAATATTTTAAAGAATAACGACTACCCAAAAAGCTTCTACGAGCCAGTTATAAAAACAAAAATACACAAGATATTTAACAACTATGATAATAAAAAATCAAACGTAATAGACAACAGGATTAGTATCGACTACACCCCGGGACTATCCGAAAAACTAAAAAAATGTTTACAGAGTCATAATATTCAAGTTGTACACAAACCAAACAATTTTACAAAAACCTTTTTTACAAAATTAAGACCAGAAATAGAGCAAAAATACAAAACACACCATATACAAAATAAATTGCAGCGATTGTCCCGGCGTGTATATCGAAAATTCCAAACAATACCTCCATAAACGAATATACGAACATAAATATTCAATAAAAACTAACAACAAAAAATGCACCGCTCTAGCAACCCATGCCTTAGAACATTTACACAAATTTGATTTTAATAATGTAAAAATTTTAGGTACTGAAATGAAAGATAGTAAAAGAGGATTTTTAGAAACTATACAAATCCAGAGAAATTCACAAGCAATAAATTCAAAAAACGATCAAGACAATTTCACACATTTCTACCACAATTTAATAGCCTATTTGCACCTTGTTATAAATATCCTATTGCACATATTTCATATATATACCACCACTATTAAACAAGTTTACTTATCACCACCCACTACAATTTTTATTATTTAACAGTTTATACTAAATAATTAATGTTATTACATTCGTATACTTTAAGTGTTCTTCGTTCTTGTATTTTTAAATGTAAAACATCATTTTATTTTTATGAAGTGACAATTTTTAGAGAATTTTATATCCGTGACAAATGTCTAAATGTTTTACTTTAGCTTAGATACACAATCTACAGTTCAGTTTTAGGTATGTAATTATTAAAATTATTTTTCATATTCTATAGGTAATGTTTTGTAGAACATAATTGATAATGGTCCTGATGACCGAAACGCGTCTTAAAAATAAAAATAATAAACGCAATTACAAATTGTTATAGTTATTCTACCTACTTTTAGAAATAACTATAGGTATACATTGACCAACGTCCAAGAAATTACAATGTTATATCTAATACAGATGGTCAAGAAATTAAAATAATGTTTAATATATATATACATATATATATATATATATTGAGTCACTTGCCAATAATTCCTTTTTACTTTGTATAAATTTAGGACTCATTAATCCTACTTTTATATATATACACACACATACATATATTTTTGCAATTTTCCGCGTTTTTATCGAAAAATACACACTCTAAAAGAAAATATAAGAGAGTAAATTTGTAGAGCGGAAAATTTCCGATTTTCATGTATCTTCTGTTTTTAATGTTAGTCTATACTCCTGCCGCTAGAGCGCGTTAAAGATATATTTTTTGCAGTTTTTTAACGAGTTTTTCTCGGAAAATACGCACTCTAGAGAAAAAAACAAGAAAGTAAAATTGTAGAACAGAAAATTTCTAATTTTTTATTTACATACTATTTTATCGATATCTTGTATAAATAACGAATTATAGAAAAAAAAAGGCGTTTTTGAGGAGAAAAAGAATGTTTTTGGAGGGTTGCTAACCTCTAACTTGGAGAAATTTCAACTTTTAGGGGAGTATAGAAGCCAATCTAATACTTAGTGAAGAAAATTTAAACCTGGTAATTTTTATGAGGCAGACTATGATATAGGTCTCCTACGACTGGGTTATTGCAGTTATTAGCAATTTTTATTCAAGCATCATTATGAAAATACAACTCCCTTAATTAACATTATACTCAAAATTATGTTAGATTACTCGATTTGTTATTTTGCATTCTGTGATGTTTTTATTTTTTTTTTATATCTTCTAATAAGCGTCTCGTGTTTAGAAAAGTTGCAGGATCTCGAACGAGAAACTGAAATTGTCTTTGTTGCCATTTATAATAATTAAAACAAAAACATATGCTACCAATGAATAGGAATGAAAGCGCTTAGCTAGGAACAAGACAGTTTTGTACAAAGTACTACATTAACTGAATTGGGGTTACGTTGTATTTACACAAATGTGAATATTTTATCAATCTAGGTAAAACAAAAATTCCCTAGGAAGGCTTACCAGAAGCACACTTACACCTGCGAATAATTTCTGTAGGAGCTTTTAACCAAAGTCGAGATTGGATATGTTTAGGGTACAGTGCCACCTTTAATATAAATTTAAATGCCCCTCTAGCTTAAAACTTCATTTTGATAAAGGAGCTTATAATTATGAAACCGTCTATAAGCATTATACGTTTTTCGGAGCTTGTCCAAATCAGAAGACCTTTTTCGACGTATAATTATGCTTTGTGTAGAGCACACGCACTGTTAGAAATCCAATTTTACTCATAAAAAGGGACGTAATGGTTTATCTGAGAGAAGATCTACTTTAGTGAGACATCATATTTTGAAGAGTTATATATGTCCTTTTCTCAAGGGCTGTGTAAACCGGCAAACAAATTCATTATAAAGATACAACTAATATCTCGGTTCTTGTTAATTCATTTTTATTATCACCCCAGGAACGGTAGTAAACGAGAACTCCCCAACGTAGAATAAATATTGCGTCCGTCTCCAGAAGTTTTATAGTACTCCGTACATTACGAAGTCGTCAAGTTTATTTACTTTCCTCAAAGGGGTATAATTTTGAATTTCGATACGTATTATATATCTTTGCTTCTATCAGCATTTATAATTCACAACGTTTAATGGTAATTAATCGGATATTTAAGACTGCAGTCGTGTTGGAAGGAAGCTAATGCTATTAAAAGCAGCTTCTTTTTACGACGGACTTGCCTGAACAAACATAATTTCATTAGATCGCAATTAATAGATTTCTATATTATTCATGGGAAAAAATATAAAGATACTGTAGCTCTGAAGACTATACTATTATAAATGGATTAGAATTAGTAATTTATACAATTGTATTCTTTGCCTGCAGTGATAATATCGATTCATCTCGCACAGCGTAGGGTTGCTTTCTACTAAATGATTAGTTCTTCGGATAGGCTTCTGGCTGTATGACCCATGCTCTTGCTAGCTTATTCCGCAGGCAGCTTAACATAGAAATATATATTAAGCTTTTATTACACTGGTAAACATAAATATAATTATTTTTTGTGGTATGAACAAAACTAACGACGCTGTATCGCAATATAACTGGAAAGCAGAATAAGACTTTAGATTTTCATCTTAGTCAACGGGTGTTTTGTTTTGGGTAACACAAAACAAAAAGAAATAAAATTATAGTTATGACATGTATAAGTATTTAAAAAATTTTTGTTTATATTAGGACATCCTTTATTAAAATCCAGTTCAGCAATAATCGGTTAGTAGACGGGTTGCATATACTTTGGTATTTAATTTCCACAGCAGAAAAATGTTGGCGATATTGCTCCTAATACTTGTCGTTAGCAGCAGACTAGCAGTTAAAATGTTTTACTACTAAGCCTGTTGCATATTTAAACACGATAGCGTTCCTGAATATGAGTAAGGAAATTATTGAACGTTTTCTTTGCGGTGCGTTGCCAAAGTACTATCTCCACATGTATTCGTCGATGTACTTGAATATCATAAGAGAACTTAACACAGACAATCTACTACAAAAACCCTTCAATCTACTTCAGTAACCTTCAATTGGGTGCGTGCAAACTCTGGTTAATAAATTCACAAAATACATGTGTTGATTCACATTTGATTATTATAGCCCATTGAACCTAGATCTCTGTATGCTCGCCTATCATCCGCCCAAATTGTAAAGCCTTGTAGTACATGATCATAGACGATTTGCAGTTGAGTTGCGGCGAAACGGTCTGTTACATAAACAACATACCCTGACTTCCTTGTATAATAAATACCCAAAACCCACCTTTGATCTACTAAACGACCTCTGTGATATTTTCGTCTTGTAATCAAGCTCTTATCAATTTAGAATCTGTGGTGGGGACTTGCAAATCGAAAGCGATCTGATCGCTCCAGCAACTTCCAACTGCATATGTCCTGAAAGAAACGATTTTGCTGCAGTATACCTTTTTATTCACTGCTAGTGGGTTGGTTGTAACTTTTACCGGTGATTTAATACACTAATACATTACTTGAAACAGTTTACAAAGAAGAAGGCGGTCCTTTGTAAAAATGTTTTGTAGTACAAGCTTATTGTTAAATGATGTTTTGGACACGGGTGAAATTGTCCAAGTGGACGGTTGGCGCTCGGCATTTTGCACAACTAAAGCGAGAGTTGCGTTGGATCAAGTGAAGAGAACGTAAGTCTGCAAATACTTGAGCGCTGTCTCTATATCAAAATAACGGCTAACACTAGCGATGTTCCTAAAGTTCATTTTCAACGTATCAATAGAAATTTTATAAAATGCTAGCTTTGACAACTAAATAACAGTAGAACAACAAAAACATTCGATAATGTAAAAGCCGCACTAGATGGCGATTTGTTCTAGTACGTAGGTTTCGTGTGGTATTCATACGCGTTATTGTAACCTTTGACGTGGCAATATTTACTTGAAATTACTAATACGCGTTTATTTGTAATTAACAAAAACTCTGGATTTGGGCTCATCACCATTAGGTCTTCAGTCCTGGAACTGGTTAAACGCGTACCCTCAGTGTTTCCTATTCTATGCTAGCCTATACATTTTCCTGAAATTTGCACAGTCTGCATCTTTCACTAGCTGTGTGCAATATTCTGATCTAGGTCTTCCTCTATCTCTTTCCTCCTACTTCTGCTTGTTATATATTCCGCACTATTTCCCAAAAATGCTTTAGAACGTATCCTGCTCTTCTATTTCTCCTTATTTTCTTTTTGTTTTCTACTGATATCTTTATTTCTTTACTATATTTATAACTTCTTTGTTATTAACTTTGTCTGTATATGCTATCATCCTCATACATCTGAAGCACAATATTCCAAAAGGCTTCTACCGGTTTTGTCTACTTCTCCTATTGCCCTTTTATTATAGACGTACTGTGCTGTGCTCCATACATATGTTTTAACAATTTTCTTCTTGGTTCTATGTTTGTTGTCTTTGAACATAGCTGCTCCTCTTTCTTGTTAGATGCAGTTCCGTTCCCTTTCTATTATTTATAAATATATACCCTATTTTTCCGATATTCAGTAGTATGTGAAGGAAGTTAAGCTGCCTGCTGCTAACAAGATCCCCAACACTTGAACATTTGCCAAATTAATAGTTTTCGCACAATCGACATTAATTGAAAGTATTTTCAAAAGCAACACCTGTAGTTATTTAAATTAATCATCAAATTTAAGTGCAGTTATTTTTTTCGTCAATAGGTTTTCCTACACCGTTCTCTGAAATTCTTACAGCCTAGATACCCTTTCTATTGTTTCCTAATTATATGCCCTACATCACCAAGATTCAGTGGTATGTGAAGGGGGTTAAACAGTCTGTGGCTACCAAGGATTCCCAAACACTTAGACATTTGCAGAATTAATAGTTTTCCTGTAAATTCTTTCGCACAATTAGCATTAGTTGAGAGTATTGCAAAACAAATATTTGTAGCTGCTTATTATACTCATCAGGTTTAAGTACAGTTATTTTGTTCGTCATTAGGTTTTCCATTTTCGAATTGGTTGGACGCGTACCTCCATTGAATTTTATTCTGAACTAGCCTACACATTCCTTTGAAATTCCCACATTCTACATCTCCAAATCAACAATTGCGCAATAATTTACAATTTTCAAAGGGAATATGCATCTATGCATGCTTTTGCTATAGCGTAAATTCATAGTGAAATAGACAAAAGTAGAATATCAAAGACAGAACCAGCCCACTTTTCGCTCATTGCTCTTTCTCTCGGTTCCTGGCTTTTTTTGGCAAACTGATAAATGGACACGATCTAAAATTTTCGGACAATCTGAAACCATTGAAATTTTTGAAATCGAATTACTCCTTACAGAGTTACGCCCCTTTAAAGTTCTAAACCTCCAAATTATTGCTCATTTAACTCGATTCATAGACCTTTCTGGTAAAGACAACAAAATATTAATCTTCCCAACGAACACCGCGGGGAGGTAACACGTACACTTTGTCCATCAGGATAGAACAGGTGGAAGGATTTAGGAGAAAGGGATGTGGAGAAAGAGCATAAAAATTATAAAATCTCAAAACTACTATATACAAAAATTTAAAAATATAGATATATAAACAACTATTCTATATCTTTATGCTCCAAGCATAAGTTAATATGCTTCTGGGGATGACGTAACGTTTGTCATCTTCCCAGAAAGACTAATTTTATTAATAAGTTGTGTGTACAAATCGTGTTTTCTACTCGGGATTGATACCATCGTATGCATAAGGGCATCCCTATTATTAATGACTACATCTTTAAAACTATCTACACCAATACCTACAACTACACTACGACTTATATCCTTAATTTTAAAGCGATGTCTTTCTTGCTAATAAGGCAGTAGAACTTGGCCCTACTAACCACAAACTCTAACATTAGATCTCCATTGAACTCATCTTTGAATTTCCCCACTAATTTTTTATTCACTAGCGGTATAGAGTATTTATTATCCGCAGAATAATCACTAATATTGAAATGGTTAATGTTCGCGCTAATATCACTATTCAGATCTTCGTTTTCTACACTATACTGTAGCGAATCAGTATCTGTGTGTAAGAGTTGGATTTGATTAACAAACGTTTGCTTCATAACATCAAAATGAAACTCGTACATCAGAGTTTTCGACAAGTCCAAAATCGCAAAACCTGTATATATAAGCTTTATCGTACGTAACTTTGACCCTATCCATTTGTACGAATACCAAATACTCTCCTAGTATAGTACAACTATGGAAATTAAATCGAACAATTAGTGTACTCACGCACAATCAGTTACCAAAAGCATTTTACCGTGTCACGATTTTCACATCCACACGCTTGTCCACATTCTCCATGGTCTTCTACTGTATTAGTCATTAATTTATAGAAATCCTTTTCGAATGCATTCTTAGCCGACGTTTTCAATCCAGTATTGAGATCAATATACGCTTCCAACCATAGAGAATGAGTAAATTCTAGAACCCGATGAATTATTTTTAGTTTAAGACCATGGAGCAAACGCTGTTGTAAATTCCGATAATGGAGGGTGTAGTTCTTCTTGTTGTGAAGAGTCGCTAGCAGTTTCGGCGTCTTCGATTTAGGTAAAGGAGGCATCATGTTTTCAGGGCAGGAGGGTAGATCGTTGTGGGTATTGTGCAGAGATTAGGGATACTTGAGATCCACCTTTAGAATGTAGCCTTTGTCGCTTGTTTCAGATACATTCATAATATTTTCTTTTAGGAGAGCAATATTTTAGTCATTCATTCATCTGAAATCGCTTATAGGTAGGTGTTGTCTCATCGCCTACCCATATAAGTTATTTGCATCCAGGTAAGTTAGGTATTTTGAAGCCTCATTCGGATTGTAATCCTCCATGTATATTTGCTCGTTTACTAAATTGGGTTAGACCTCCTCTGATGCCAGCCTTAATGAAGTTGTACATGTCAATATCCCTCAACAGTTCCATTTTTAATACCAGTATATTTAACCATGGCATTCCAACTTAAACTTAGGGCCGTCAGGTATTGGCATGGGTCGAGGTCATAGGTCTTCTTACATACAAAGCGAAAGCATTCAAAAATATCAGTTAGCAGTAGAACATCAGTCTTTTAGTATAAATTACTGTACTCCCCAAGAGTCTGGATGTTAAAAGTCTCTACAAATCTCTACAAATGTCACATCTGTAGATGTTAAGTTATTAAAAAAAGCCCCCTTTTGTGGTAACAATCTCTCATTTAATATTGCAGCATCGGTGATGTAATTATAAGGAAAAATACCTTTACGTGTCATCAACCCAAACTATCGCTCTTCAGAGTAGCATTTGCGTGTTTCTACGAACTGGGAAGGATTGAGGTTTTAACTTAACTTGTCCAACGACAAGACCATGAATCTTAGGGAATTTATAAATCTGAGCTGTACCGTTGTACTATCGGGTTCTTCGGGTTTATTTCATTCTTCTAGTTAGGTATCATATAAGCTCACATTTTTAGTAAAAGATACAAATCGCTGCTTATTATTTGGTATTACCATAACTTGTTCTTTGTCGTACCCCAACTCCTTTACAACAAAGTGGAAATCATACCCACTAAGGTTATGGAACACCACGGGGATGAATTGAGGAACTTTATAACTGATATTCTATTGGGAGTGTGCAGCAAATCTGAATGATCCCGTTAGACGATCATGATCCCGTACCCTGTTATCCTCTAAAAGTTTCTTGCACATACCGCACTCGAATGCATCATAAAATAACAATTTTTCGAGTGGTGTTAGAGGTTTCATTGGAACATTTATTTGCAAAATTTCTCCCAATCTACAGGCTTCCCTTTTCAACTTTTGCATTAAGACTTTTGCAGCATCGGGTCCTCTATATAATTCAAACTTGTCTAAGGATTCATCATATGAACATTTTATTTAGTAAGTAAAGCTGTAGGGTTCGTGTTCCTGAATGCTGTTGGTAAACGAGAAAGATGTACTCGGAGTAGCAGTACTGATTGGTTTCAAGATGCCCCCAAAATCCGCATAGATCGCAAACGGTACATTCATTTAATTGTGGATATTAACAAATTCTAATGTGCTTTCGGCAGCAGTTGGCATTGTCGTCACAACATGGTTACAATCGTGCTCTGCATATGTACGTAGCTCCTCCTCCGATGAAAGTATATCAGACACCCATGGCACAAAAACTTGTGACCATCATGATCAGACAATTGTTTTTCAGCCAATCGATATAAATTCTTGATTAGACAGTAGTGACCTATTTCTTCTTCTTGAATGCATAATAGATTCACGCGTCGAGTCCTCTTCTTCTTTGTGAAATGCAGGGGACCTACAATAGATCTACCTTCCACACGCTGATATCGTTCAGTTCTTCGAATTGTTGATTATTTTTAAACTCTATTGAGAAATCGATGCTATTTAAGTTCAGTATTTCGGAGTAGTGGGGGTAGTTCGACACTGTATATGAGAGCTTACTAACGGGATATAATGCTGCCATTACACACCACACGAAACATGCCACATCGTTATTTTGTTTGTTAATAACAGTTCTTTTATTTCTAATTCATTTTGGTATTGGTAAATAAGAAGATTCTCGCAAAGGGTTGTGCTTGTTTATATTAATTTCCAAATACAATACCTTTTTCAGCGTCCAACCTAAAATTTAAAAATTAGTTAATAAGTTCCAAAAAATAACCAAAATCACATTCTTAGAACTCGTCAGCCTTAATTCGCATAATCTCGCATAAGGAGTCGTACACATCTCGCAGGTTGGTAGAAGATGCTACAATCACATTTTTTGTGTTGAACGACTTAACATCAACAGTTTCCTCTCCCACCCCCTTTTTGGTATAAGATCCAAACAACTCGCAATTAATCTTCATGACGGTATGCTCCCTTAGTTTCTCGCCAACCAAACGAGTAAACCTTTCCTTATGGGTTGCAACAAAATCTTCCATACCACCAACGTTGTTAACATTTTTTACAAGATACGTGCCAATCCGTGACTTAAACACCGCCGTACGAACGGTCTCTACAACACTATCACCTTTGATTGCCCGGATAGCAGCATTTTTATGTGCTACACTACGCAGATAAGCAGTAAAATTAACTCTTCCCAACACAATGTCGCACACATCACACTTGACTTCGCCGAGTCGACCACGTTCGCAAGCAGGTTTTTTAGTCATAGGAGCAGTACGTTTAAGACAAGAGGTGGGCCCATGCTGAGTCATAATATGACGCAACAGGTTGTTCTTTCTTGTATAGGAAGCTCCGCAAACCTCACAACCAAAAACTTTTGTTGAATTCATTTTTCTATAATTCAAAAAACGGTATTAGACACTTAAATAAAACACAAAGATTTAAGAACACGACTTGCTTGTAGGAAAGCAGAAATAAAACCAACAATTACGCACGACGGTTCGATTATATACCTATGGGCGAAATCATTTAATTAGAGGGGTGTCCGCTCTATAAACAAGCCCTAGTGATATTCGTTTTCGCGATAAGGTCTGTACAACTCATTAGTATTGTAATAATTTTCGTGTTAGTCGGGCACTCCAGGAGAACTATTTTGACGTTGGGCGTCAGTGAAGCAATTTTTATTCTTATTATTTAACAAGAATTTATTTTTAATGTCATCACTTCCAATAGACTCACAAACTTCACGATATTCACGGCTTAGTCTGGGAATAACCCCAAATACGAGCAATGAAATTTGGCGTGGGTGAAAAGTAAACTCAACTATAAAGGGAAATGAGAAAAGAGGAGGGGAATTGAGCGCCTCCGCATCTATATGGACAATAAAATACGTAAGTAACCTATGAGAAGATGCAGAAATTCACAGGCTATAGTGACTGTCAAAAACATTTAAGTTATACAAAACAACGCCTCTGGAAACCTCTCAAATGTATCTACTTCAACTCCTACTGCGATGATCCTGAAAGGAATTGTCACATAATAAATTTTAAATTAAAAGACACAGTTTGCTTCTTAGAAAAAATAATACAACAATACTCATAAATTAATCATCATCAAACTATCACACTAAAAATGTGATACTTAAAAATGGATATCAAAAAGAAGTCGCTTACATCACTTCTATAACATTACTCTGCTTGAGTGACCCTAAAGTTACATTACCCAAATTAATTTTCTCAAATTGTACATTCACTAAATTTAAATACTGATGAATTACTACGTTGAACAAAAAATATAATTTAAAGTAATTCGTTTCCTTCTTTTAAATACATGTAAACAAAATCACAAATTTCATATTCAAAAGTTAAATTAAACTTTTTCTAAGAAATAAAGATTCGTAAATTTTTTCTTTAAATAATGAAATGCTGACATTTGATACTATTTTTACACACGTAAAATTTATAACCCCAATTGACAGATCTGTTAGATTGGTTTACAGTAAATACCAAAAAAATTACAAAATTACAAAAAAAGTGTTCAGAAACAAATACATTACATAAATTAAAATTATTCAGGTTGACATGGTATAGAAATAACACAGTTAACCTACTAATTATCAAGCATATTATAAATGGACATATTTAGTTTAAATTGGACTTTACAAACTTTCTTATAAGGCCACATGTATATTTCACGTTTCACAGAATACTTTGATTTACTTCCAAAGAACAAGGTTTCTTTTTCTCTTATAAAACTTTAAATTTCAACCTTAACAAAAAAGTATCTGACACACAATTTTTAGAACATTAGAACTTTTATGATCTTTTATACTGAATCCTAAATGCAAAATTTATACTCTTATTAAATTTAATATTTTTAATAATTGCACGAACATTTTCCTATGTTTATAAACGTAATAATAAAGCTTCAACCGCAACCAACGTAAAAAAAATGTAAACACTCACCGGCATTAATTCCCGCACTAATGAGAGTTCTAAATGCCTGTCTTATAAACAAGCAAAAACTCCAGCCTCAAAAAAAATTTCTAAACCAAAAGCATTGGGCTCCATATTAGCAGCAAAATTTCTGCTATGGGAATTCTAAACTGAACGGCTGACATCATGACGTCATACCTTACTATCAAACAAACACCATGTGGGCGATCACAATTACTTCTTGCTACAAAAATTCCTCCATAATAAAAAGAGACGCGCGTTAATGGATACTGCGAATTAAATAAACACGTTGACACTTTTACTTTTTGGCCGTCGTAACGAAACTCGGGGAACTTTTAACATCCCGGCCCCTTTTAAACGACCATCAATTTTACGCCAACTTAAATACCGATTCTCAGGCACCAACTGACACTTAAATGCGTCAACATTTTCTTCCATTCGTTCTGCTATCACCGCATTGAAGAAAATGGCCGTGTTATCTCTCAATCCCATGAATATAAAGAATAGGTGAGCTGTCCGAAACGCCACCTCGTGACATCTTTCACAAGCACAATACTAACTTAATAATTCTAGACAATGGACACTAATCAATACAGCCTACGAATTAGACAACACCAGTGACTTGTTTATAACGTATTTTAAGATGTTCAGTTCCTAGAACGAATTTATAATATTTGTTACGATTGGATATATTCTTAAGGTAAATTCAAAGCAGATTAAATGGTAATAACGTTTATTTCTATTACGAAATTGTTTCTTCTGTTATTATATTGCAATTTAATATAGTCAGATTCCACAGAAGTGTAACAAATAGAAACGACTTCAAAGTTAGTACCTTAGAATTTATATTTGTTACAGTATGATGTTCTATACTTTCCAATACACGTTATAATTCTAAGAAATATATGACTTGATCTATTAAATTTTTTTCTGTCAGGACTTGCCACAATTTTACAAAATCTGCGCATGCGTTAAGTGTCGTTATTTAATTCTTGTTTTTATAAAGGATTCAATATACAAAAAATCTTCAAGCTAACCAGACGTGTTTTAGTTTTTTAAAATCAAATTTTCCGATGTCAACGTTACGTCAGATGTTGAAGTGCCTCAAGCAGACGTCAACAAACTGGTTGATCAGATTTCATACAATTTAAGTGAATACGAACAACCTGCTGGCTCTCATTATCATAAAGTCGAAATTGAGTTTGATCTGCATGAAGCCTTAGGATCAATATTACAAATCGGTCCAGCATAAGTTCTACTTGAACTGCAGCTTTCTTCGTATTCGTCCTTGTAGCAAAAGGTGTGTAGTTAAATAATTACGCATCTCCGTCTTGCTAAATATGCCAGCATAATATTGGGATTACTACTCATTTTTTAGAGTCTGTCTAATATATCTGGTAGTTCTTCCAATAAAGCTTCCAACTTAACATCTGCTAGTTCCACTTTGTACGCAATACATACCGGATTGTTAAATTTTTCATTAATTTCCCGAGACCTTGTTTTCCGATAATTTCTTTTACTCCGCTTCCATCTTGTTAGTGCTATCCTGATCAAAACGGAAGTTTATCTTTAACACCATACCTAGCGAAAACAAATCTGTTGAACTATCCCGGAACATAATTGAATGCATCACAGGACGAATCTGCCTCCTCGCCAGAATTGGTTTACCATGACTCCCAATTAAATAAGGGTGTATACAAAATTAGACTGGGCCCACACAGACTGAAGCGGTCCGCGCACCGGACCGAGGCGAACCGAGGTGTGCTGAGGTGGACCGACACCGACCGAGGCGGGCCGCGCGCGTGGTCGAAGCGGGTCGAGGTGGGCCGAGGTCAGCCGCGCACCGGGCCGGGCGGGCCGCCTACATCGAACCGCGAGTCGGGCTGAGGCGAGCCGAAGCGGATCGAGGTGGGCCGAGGTTGACCGCAAGCCGGGCCGAGGTGGGCCGAGTGCCGGACTAAGGCGGGCCGCCTACATCGGACCGCGAGTCGGGCTAAGGCAAGCCGAAGCGGATCGAGGTGGGCCGAGGTTAACCGCGAGCCGGGCCGAGGTGGACCGAGTGCCGGACCGCGTGCCGGGCCGAAGCGGGACAAGGTGGACCGCGTGCCAGGCCGAAGTGGGACCTTCCACATATTTTACTAATTTACTTAG
This sequence comes from Platerodrilus igneus, assembly GCA_036346225.1. Classification (NCBI taxonomy): domain Eukaryota; kingdom Metazoa; phylum Arthropoda; class Insecta; order Coleoptera; family Lycidae; genus Platerodrilus; species Platerodrilus igneus. The sequence continues at coordinate 616,434 of JARFIW010000593.1, read as the reverse complement.
AGTATGTTCTATGTAATGCGAATATATTACCAAAAATCTACGTAGAATGTTTTTTGAGCTATTATATTCGAATTAATTTAAGAGCACCTAACTCAAAATATTATGCAGAATTACCCATATTTTTTTATTAACGAGAATCACACACAATAGACTTCTACACCGATTGACAGACGTCTTTAAACTGAACAACTTGTTTTTCGACTAACCATTTTTAACTTGAAGGATACTTTTCAAGATAAATATATCGTGTAATCTATCAAATTATATTAAAATTTTCTCAGCTACCCGAGTCCGAACGAATTTTTTAAATCGGGTTGAACTTCTAGCCACCAGCGCCATTTTTAAAATTTTTGTCAAAAGATACTTTTAGCAGTGTTTTTAATATAAACCCACCGTGTATGGTGTCCATTGGTATGGCTTTTTCCTCAGCTACTTAGTTCTTTTGGAATTTTTCAAATCGGAGCATTCCTTACTGAATTAAAAAAATGGTGTTTTACCAAACTATAGTGTTCATCTTTAATCTTTTTCTAAATAGCATTGCTTTGTTTTTTTGATATAAATATGTTGTATGACCTATCAAATTATATAAACATTTTATCAGCTACCGTAATCTGAAAGAATCTTTTAATCGGATCGGACTCCTAGCCAGCATCATTTTTAGAATTTTTGCCAAAAGTTACTCTTAGCGGTATTTATAATACAAACTTCTTCGTTCCAACGTTTCAGTAGCCTGCTACCTGAAATTTAAGCAGACCTGCTTTCCCCCCCAAAAGTAACTGTCAGTAAGGGTGTGTGTGTGTGTGTGTCTGTGTATGTGTGCGTGCGTGCGCTTGAGGGCATGTGTTATGTGTGTGTGTATGTGTGCGCGTGTGTGAGGGTTGTGTGTGTATATGTGTGGTGTGTGATTTTGATATCTGTGTTACGTTCCCCCTCTAGGACCAAGACCATCGGCAGCCAGATAGCCCAGTCGTTAAGGAAGAACGCTTTACGGATATTGCCTTATCAGCCTGGACCATCGGCATTATAATGTGAATAGGGGACGCTATATTTGCGGCCACGTCCCCAATGCTCCACCCGAAGGTACTACATTGGGTTAAACGCGAAAAATATAAACGTGCTTCAAATTAAATCTAGCTTCAAAATTAATTCATCCTAAATAAACATCTAACAAACTGAAACAAAAACTAGAAATAGGGTTTAAATAATGGTATCCCTAGCGTTGATTTTGGAGCGTGCCCGCTCAACAAAACACAAGCAATAGTGAAGGAAGGAGGGATCCGTAATACCGGATAGCAGCCGCCTGCTTTGCTTACAGGTGCAACCTGAAGGGTCGACTTAAAACTATCCAAAGCTAGTTAACTAATTTTAAAATGGATTCAAATTTCTAAGCATTCGCCAAATATTTTAATAGTGAATCCAGCTATTTTGCCTGCTCTATAAATTTGTCTTCCCTGGTCTAAGTAATTTAGTTTATCTTTAGCCTAAATCCATCCCTAGCTTTCCCTATCACTCCCTAACTGATTTATATTACAATTACAATCTTCACAATTATAATGTTTCTTCCTCAAAAATATACTGCAACCAAAATGGCGACAGAGCGTCAGACAATACATATCAAGCCTCAAAGTAATAAAGTACATTCAAAATAAATATAAAATGTAAATTTATATAACTATAACTAAATATAACTAAATATAAATACGTATATAAATAAATAACATCTAAAAGCATAAGCATGTGACAGTACATGTATTAGCAAAAGCATCACCCAAATAAATTATCAGGTGCACTCGCATGAGCATTATGTTGGCTAGCGCCAATACGCACAAAAAACGTGCTTGTTAAATTATTTCAAAATTTTCATATTTAATACAAATCAATGCTCATGCGAGTACAGCCGCGACAATTTTATTCTTACCTCGTATATAAAATTCTCCAGCATCCGAGGATCTAGTCTGCGTACATCTATTGTTTCTTACTTCTAAGGGGAGATGAATATGCACTATCACAATCATTATCACTTTTAAGCACTGGGGGGATGCGCGGTTTCACTCTATTTTATTAGCTTCGTTTATTTTATTGATTTAATTTAATTAGGGTTTCTGATTTATTTGTTATTGTTTATTTGTTACCGGACCGTCGACAGCCGGAAATCCAGATGTTGAAAAGGCAATGTAAATGTGGAATAGGCATTTGTGTTTGTAAGGTGTGTGTGTGTGTGTGTGTGTGTGTGTGCGTGTGTGTGTGTGTGCGTGCGCCTGAGGGCATGTGTTGTGTGTGAGGTTTGTGTGTATGTGTGTTGTGTGTGTGATGTTGATATCTGTATTACGTTCCCCCTCTAGGACCAGGACCATCGGCTACCGGATATCCCAGTCGTCAAGGAAGAACACCTAACGGATATTGTTTTATCAGCCCGGACCATTGGCAGCCGGAAATCCAGATGTTGAAAAGGCAATGTAAGTGTGTGAATAGGTATTTGTGTTTGTAAGGTGTGTGTGCGTGTGTATGTGTGTGTGCGTGTGTGTGTATATATGTGTGTGTGTGTGTGAGAGAGAGAGAGGTCATGTGTATATGTGTTGTGTTTGTGATGTTGATATCCGTGTTACGTTCCCCCTCTAGGACCAGGATCATCGGCAGCCGGATATCCTAGTCGTCAATGAAGAACGCTCAACGGATTTGCCTTATCAGTCCAGACCATCGGCAGCTGGAAATCCAGATGTTGAAAATGCAATGTAAGTGTGTGAATGGCGTTTTGTGTTTGTACAGTGTTTGAGAGGTGTTTTGTGTGTTTATGTATGTATGTATGTGTGTGTGTGTGTGCTTATGTGTGAAGTGTGTTTGAAATGTTAGTTTGTGTTTATGTTTGCCCAGGTTACCAAAAGGTTGAACTGAATTGGTATAATTTTGTACATGTTTGAACTTATACTATTACATAAAAACTAGGTTCTTTCAGAGAAAAGGATTTGTTTGTTGTATTATTTGCCTCAGGTATGTGTAAGTTTGGTTTCTAAAATTTAGCGTTGGTAAAAGAAAAGAAATTCCTTATTCTACTTAAGATTAACTTATACTACGACTGTTAGTTATTATTTGTTAGAGACGGGGTTGGTAATATGTAGGAGCATGCAAGTCCTACAATTAGGGAGTTTTGTTGTTTCAAAGTCGGGTTGATGCTTTGATCTTGTTGCTTCTGGTCATCAAGAACGGAGCTTTTGGAATTCCAGGAGATCGGTCTCTGGTCTCCGGGGCAGAGTCTCGGTCTGAGGAGATGTGGTACTTTACCACCGAGGAGAGGTGGTAGTTTGGTTTGTGTCCTTTATCCGTCAAGATAACGTTGGTGGATGAGTGCCGTGGTTTTTCTGTGAGTGCATTTAAGTGTGGAAAAAAATTTCGTTCCAAATCATCGCGTGTAGGGTCTTGTTTAATAGTGTTTGTCCATGTGCGTAGAGGTACGGTTGTAAGTCATTACACTCGAATACTATATGCTCCGGTGTTTCTATTCCTCCGCAGGTGCATATGTTGTCAACTAAATTCATGCATTCTTTGTATGTTGGCTAGGGTCCGTGGCCAGTTAGGTAATGAATAAATCCTTGCCTGGGCACCAGGTATTTGGCTTTTAGGCGGTCTTTGATTTTTGGGATCATTACGTATACCCTTCTACCGGTTGTGCTTTCATTCCATCGTGTCTGCCATTCTGCAAGTATGTAGTTTATTATTTCCGTCTTTATCGTGGGCAGTTGGTTTGTGTTTAAGATGAGTTGTAGTTGTTGGTTGTCATTGTGAGTAAGATAGTACATTGCAGCTTTCTATTTCAGTACTAGGTTCAAGGGTATAGTTCCCACCAGTGCATGAAGTGCATCATATGCGGTAGTCCCATAAGCCTCCGTCAGTCGCCGTAAAACACTTCGTTGTGTACTGTTAATTTTTTGTCTAGGTTTGATTGTGTTAAGGCGATGTCCCCAGGCGCTCGCGGCGTATGATACCATAGCACCGAGCACACTGTTGAGATAAAGCCTTACGCAATTAAGTGGTGTCTTATAAGTCCTTTGGGCCAGCGTTGCGATGTTCTGCATTGCAGAAATTGCACTTGCTCACGCGGTATTTATATGTGTAAGGTGATTATGTTTTTCGTCTGATGTTAAGCCCAGATATTTTGTGTTTTGTGTTCTACTTATATTTACACCGTCTAGTTTGATAGTGGGGTCCCTTTCCAGGGTTCCCTTCATCACAAGGTATGTAGTTTTTGTGGTGTTATGGTCATTTTGTTGGTATTACACTAACTTTGTGTTTGGTTTAGGGTGATGTTAGCTTTACGTTCGATTTCATTCCTGGAATTGCCTTCAACCACCAGCAAGATGTCGTCGGCGTATGCAATCGTCGACAACCCTTCGTCAACGGTGTCCAGCTTTTCCAGGTGTTCATCCATTACAATATTCCAAAATAGGGGCGCGCATATGGAGCCCTGCGGACAACCTTTGTTTATATGTTTTGCAATGCTCTCCGTGCCGAGTGCCTCCCCGTGTAAGACATCTATTAGTATTGTTTTTTCCTCAGCTACCCGAATCTTTTAAATTTCTTTTAATCGAACCATCCCCCTAGCCACCACCGCCATTTTAGATTTTTTACCAAAAGGTGCTTTTAGCGGTGTTTTTAATATAAACCACCCGTGTAAGGTGTCCATTAATATTGTTTCTCTTCAGCTTCTCAAATCTTTTGGAATTTTACAAATTGGATCATCCCTCTAGCCACCACCGCCATTTTAGGATTTTTGCCAAAAGTTACTCTAAGCGATATTTATAATACAAACCTACCCGTGTAAGGTGTCCATTAATATTGCTTTTTTTTCAACGTACTTTTATATTAGTACTAATTACTATTCCTTTTTGTAAAATCTTATCCCAATGGTGTACAATGTAAAAAAATAATTACCCATAGCTGTCATGAAAATTAGCAGATTTTATGCACGAAAGGATCAGTTCTAATAGTTAAAACACTTCTAGAATCGTATTACTTATGTATAAAATTTGCAAAATATAAAACTATACGTGTCTTAGTAATTTATATTACAAACTAGAATAAATATACTTCAAATTTCAGTAAATAATTTAAGAAAACCTAATTTTTCAATTTCGTTTAAGCTTCTCAATCGCCCACATCACTGCAAGGCACTAAGAACTGCACTTACTAAGTGGATCAGATCGATTTACTGCTACAGATGATATAATAGCAGGAATCAGTTGTGTCCTCACTGATTATTCGAGTACATAGACATATTTTGGGGACATAATTTTCCATCTTCCAACAAAAGAATATAAGTGTATAAGAATTGGACACGCTTGGGCGCTGAGCCAGGGTATAGAGTGTAGGTTCGGGTTTTGATATCATTTTTGGTTCTTAAGGAAACATTTTTCGTGTTCATTCTACATGGTGATACCTAAATTCCTTATAACTGCCGGTTGTTATAACTTAACCATTTTAATTCTTATTTTTAAATTTACGTCTACGAGTTAGTCTTCTACATACATTTCTAGCCCGTAATTGGATATGTACAGTATGTCCAGATTTTCGATCTGCAAAATATAGCTGACTTATAGTTAAATCGAGGTTACATGAGTGAATACAACACATTTACCGCGCACCGGACCGAAGCGGGTCGCGCACCGGGTCGAGGCGGGTCGCACACCCAACCGAGTCGGACCGCGCACCGGGTCGGCGTGTTTGCATGGGTTTAGGTGATGATGATGGTGATTTTGGAAGACTAAGAGCAAAGTTGAAAGATCAAGAGCGATTGTACACAGTGGATGATTATATTGATATTATGAAGAAAGTCAGAATAAAAAGACCATTAACAGTTACACAAATGAGAAAGGATAACTTTTCTACTAATAATTTGGAAACAAAAATTACAAATAGAAAGGCAACTGCTGTAAAGGAGCCTGTAAATTGGTTAAAAACAAGAGAAATTCTATTGGAACGCAAAAACTTTTATCCATTTTTATGAATCAATGTTTTGACTCAAATCCCATAAGAAACTGAATATTAAAAAGCGTAATGTTCGAGGCCCAGAATCTGTCAATATCTTCACGGCACGCAACCTTTCTCTTTTATGGCCTGAAGGAAAAGAAATAAATGCCAATTAACTCGCTGCTATAAAGTACTTATTTCAATTCAATCCTAAACGCCGTCTTGACGACTTTTACAAACACCTTATTAACAGCGAAAGTGCTGCTTACGATTTGGAAGGTTTCGAGCCTGCAGATTTTGTATTTGAAGATGTTAATGAAGCATAGTAATCTAAAACTACAAGAAAAGAATTTCCCATTTTATTAATTTTGTATTACTTTAGCAATAAAGCTTATGCCAACTATATTAGACTTTCTTAGTAAGCTCCATTTAAACTTTTGCAGAAATGGACCAACCCACACTTTTTGAAAAAAAGAGTTTTAAGCATAACCTGAATTAATAAATCAAACGTTTTTATTTAGGAAAAGTAAGTAACTATTTGAAAAGACAAACATATTTCAAAATCAGTTGCACCCAAAATTCTAATTTAAATGAATATTCAAATCTTTATTTCTCTGTAATGACTTTTAGAAGCCTGGTCCTTTTCTGCGTAAAGCCGTCCAAATTACGGTACGAACTACAAATGTTGAAAATTATACGCTACAATGGCAGGTTTCGTGCGAGCTCTTTTCTTATCAGCCATAAAGCGTTTATTTGTTTTCTTTGCTTGCGACACTGAAATAACTGTCGAAATATTATCCATAAAGCAACTGCCACTCACTACAAAAAAAAACAATAAATTAGGAATTCAGTAATAAAGTGAATAATCACTTGTTGAACTGCATCTACCGCTATGAACAGTTCACTGTTAACGTGTTCTAGGTCAAAGAACTTAATTAAGTTTGCAACAAATTGCTTTCCTATAATACCAAAATGACGACCCCCATCATTGTAACAAACACTAATCAATTACAGTAATGCTAGTTCTAAAAGGAACAGTTTGTAATTCAAACGTAATGTGAAGTAAGAAAATACAGCAAAATAACAAAAGCGACACTAGACAAAGCAAAACATCATAACAACCTATTTTTATTAGAGTTGGGGTAAGCACATAATAAATCGATCAATAATTTTTCGATGGTTTATGTTTTGCTAATTTTCTTTTATTGATTTTAACAAATAGAGACGCGTGTCTGTACAAAACTGCAGGCGTATAATTTGTTGGTCTAAGATCGCTAATAATGTATCTATATTTTAGCATATTGCTCAATTTGTGTACATTAAAGTATGAAACATCGATGGAACATCCCTATTTTAATTGAACATCAATTTGTTAGAAAAGTTGACAACGTTGAATTATTAACCAACTTAAAGAGTGAAATTTGTTAAAGATAGACAAGGAAAGATATATTGCAAAATTAGTAAGTGCAACATAATTCTGAAACAAAGACTCTAGAATAAATTAATAGGGATTTCGAATGATGCTAAAACAGACTATCTAAAGCCTAGCAGCAGCAAAAGTGTTTCAAAGGTTGTGAAATATGGTTTTTGAATATCGGCCAATGATTCAGCAAACTGTTAAACATTCATGGAAATGACCAAACCGACGAGTTACTCCAAAATAGATCAGAGCAACTCTTCTAGCGACTAGATCCTGCTGTTTGTTATCCATGATAGAGAATAACACACAATCATTCATTCATAATATATGGGTGAAAATGAAAAAATTCCCTCAAGTCAGATTCACACGCCACAATAATGGATGGTTAAAATGGAAAAGTGCTATCAAGTTACAGATGCTCTTGCGGTTCATTGCCAGGACTCAGGAAAATTCCGTACACTATTGACACGGAGGAATGATGTTCTTTGATAGGCCTACGTTACTACAAACGTAATAAACATATGCGCATCTAAATCTTATGCAAAACCAGTTGTGTTGGAAATGTCAGTTGGAAGAAATGACAACAGAGCATGCTGTTTGCGACTTTTCTGCACTCTGCGCTATCTGACGGTCTGTTTTTGGATGATTTGTGGACAGAAATATCTAGAGAATTTGTAACAAACTTTTAGCAGTTATTCTTAAATTCGTGAAGCGGTTGCCGTGTAGAAAGCTAGAAAGATCGTTATCTTGTGATGGAAGTACAATAAATTCAAACTTCATGGCCTAGCTGCTTGTAAGTTCCGTCTACTTTTCTAACCAGAATTCATAACCAATTAGCTTTTTTAGAAATATATTGATATTTGTAACGCAAAAGCATTACGCTAGATATAAAAATTAAAAAGGTAAAGAAAACTAATTTAAAACGGACAAAATTCATTTTGATATACTCTGCATATTCTGATTTCATATATAATAGTGTACAGTAAGCAAGATATTGCAGTAGAGTTAGTTTCAAATTACTAACTTATAAATCACAAAACAGTCATTTTGTCTCTGCTAAATACATATTCGAAAGAAACTTAGAGTCGTAAATTATTTTAAACCACAAAACTGTAAATAAGACATGTACAACTGTAAGCTTTCATAGTGGCAGCATGTTATTTTTTTAAGAACGCTTTAGAATTATTAATTAAAAAACAGTGAATTCACTAATATGCATCTCAGAGATAAAAGTTTTTAGAAGTTTTAGTTCAATCAATTAAATGCATTGTTACATAGTTTCAATACTAAATAAGTGAAATTCATAAACATTAGGTTGCAGATATGAGTTAATCATTTTATTTCAATACATTACAATGTATTCATTTTATAGTGCACAACAGAAGGAAACAAATGTTAATCTAAGTATATTACACGAATAACACATGTACTTTTCCCGTAGTTAATTCAATAAGCTCAATAGAAAGATTCTACCCGACTGAACATACGATAGAGGTAAAGAAAGAAATAGTAACAATCAGATCTAGCGGAAAAACAAATTAATTGTCCGAGAATAGTTGATCCAAAAACGCCAAAATGTAGACATACGCGCAAATAGTAATGAAGGGGCTGGAAGTTAAAGAGTGGAAGGAAACTCAGTTCTAAGATGAAAATATAGATTTTGTACCGGTAAAACGGGTCGTGCAACCAAATTTATTTAAACTTACGCTTGCTCAGGTAAAGTATTTTTCAATTCATTAATTTGTGAAACTATCATCGTCGCAACCGATCAAAAGTAGTTAGGATCTGCATTGATTTGGAATTTTGTGGTGTATTGAATGAAGAACGCTGTGTTAGGTGAATATATCAAGTAAGTGTTTCTAGAAAGACTGATTCTGTTGAAAATTTTAAGAAATAATTGTCTGAAAACTTTTGTATATATTGATATTGAAAAGAAAGTTGTATTTGTGAAATTTAATATTAGTTATAGTATCAAACTTTACTATTTCGAACGGACAATGTAAGAATATAATAAGACCACTGGTATTTAATTGCGTTCTATGTTGCTTATGAACACCATCTCTATAATTGGAATTTATAAGTGTCAGGTAACTCAATAATAGAATAGAAAAAAATGTGGAGTGATAATGTTGTTGATGAGTTAGATTTAAGGTCTTTTTGAATTTTATTTATTTAGCAATACCTGTACAGAACTGAGTTTAAAAAACAGTTTTTAGGACGATATACTTGTATTTTACTTGCAATTATTTTATGTTAATATAGTTTAAGTTTAGGTTGAATTTTATTTGAATTTATTTAGGAATTATGTAAAGTCAGTTAAATGTGAAGGATATCTAGCTGCCCCAGTGGTGGAACCTTATTTGAATGAGCCCTTTTTTTGATAATTTTTTTAAGTATAACGGAACTAATAAGTGTTTTTAATGTATTTTCGGGAAAGGTAGTATATAAGATAATAAAGTTTCTGATACCAAACTAAAGGAGATTTATGCGGAATAACCGTCTTCCCTATAGAAATAATATCAGATGGATTAGGTGCTGCGGCAGACGGTTTGGTGCCCCTTAATTATGACAGAGATGAAAACCTTTCAGAGCAAGTACTAATATAACGTAGTTTTTTTTTTATAAATGAGCCATTTTATTTATTAATTTTTGCCTTTATTATTTTTATTTCAAATTTTCTCTTCCTTTATTATTTTTTCTATAGGAACCCACTCCTGCACCACTACAGTTAGTCAACGCACCCCTATATTGTTACGTGGTCCCCGCTTTTTCCGGGCAAATCAAATTTAGTAACAGAACGCTCATTTTACCCGTAACATTTGATCCTTGAAAGTAATTTACTTTTTGTATAAACAAATTTTTGAAAGATACTTTTACAAACCTGACAAAGTCTGTCCAGAAAACGATAGACCAGAAAACGATACCCCATGTGACAAAACAGAAGCTATATCAACAACCTCATTAATGCAGCACAACGGGTAGAAGAAACATAATTCACAAACAAAGAGTAGAAGCTGGAAGATTGCAAACCACCATAGTGTGTACTAAGATTTAAAGGCCCCGTAGCTGAATGTTTGTATTGGGATTGGTATAATACTAAAATCAGTGTAATCCTTGAGTTTATATGTGTTTTGGTTTTTCTATAAATATATTCAAACGCTAACTTAACAAGGCTTTTTCACTTTTGTACCCATTTTGAACGGAAGGGAAATTGTCACTTTATTAGTACTAATGTTAATATAACCTCTAGTAATAAAAGTACCTAATTCACTTTTATGTTTTATATAACCTAACTTTTTAATCCGGTAGCTATTTCACAAGCATAAATAATTTTGTATGCAATACCATACCGCACTGCAACAAAAATGATGTACAATTTATGTTGAGATTCTGATTAGCTTAACAATCACGTATTTGATTCTTTTCCGGTAGTTGAGGTTTCCTTTCGTAGAATAAATTTTGTATTACTTATTGTTTACCAATGTGGTTACTGCTTTCGCCACTTGCAAATGAAATTTATTCAACAAAAGTTTTGAAGGTTTTAAATGTTTTAATATCCTTTTTTCAATTTAAAGTGACGATAGACAACGCACTCTCACAATATGTAAATTTACTGATAGTTTTTAAATAGTAGTGGAAAGAATCCTATATTCCATTTGTACGCGGGTTTGAAGCAATTCGTTAATAGTTTGTACCTGTATTATCATTTGCAACGAAACAAACTTTTTCAAAGGTTTAGTTTATAGTTAACGTAGAACAATATTTTGTTAGTCACAACAGTAACTTATTTTAGTGTGATCCAATTGTATACTTTGACTGGTTGTTAATTTTATAACCACTGTAATAAAAATGTCAATGGTAATGTATAATGGCTTGTAGATCGAAAAATGAACGTTAAGTAGCGATTCAAATGATGTGTTTCCTTCTAGTAGCTAATACATATTTTTGATAGTAAATTTACATCCTCCTTAACTTTATTTTCTTACTTTTTTAAATATTTCTTTATATTTGTATATTTCAGTACTATTTTCAACTTCTGCGTTTTATTTAAAACACGCGGACCAACACAAAACGAGATAATTCAACACGTGCCTTAACTCTTTCCAAAATATCACCACACTACACCAATAACGATATTAACTTTCAAGGTAACCAAACCTAGCACCTCTTTCTGGAGTGATATGCAGGTTATAACTACTACACGACACTACTTTTACTCCCAGCACCATTCACAATCTTTCTCCACATCCCTCAGTTCCTACACACCTCGTTTGCCTCTGCAGCATTCATACATTGCTTTTGACATGCTCTTTTATTCCTCAAATTTCATACCTGTTGTTCTTTCAGAACCACATCTCTTCTTCACACCCACTTTTGACTAAGATCAATTCTGGACATAACCAGAAAATGATTGGTTCCACACTCAGATCCTTCTATTACTCTTGCGTCTTTTACCAGTTCTCTTAAAGTTTCATCAAATACAACTAAATTAATTATACTTTTCGCATCTACCCTTTGCCATGTGTACTTGTGTATGTCTTTATGCTTATACCATGTGTTGGATACAAACAGTTCTATTTCCATAAATATACCTACTAACGTTCTAACGTTCTTGAATCACCAAAACGGACCTACTACATTCTTCACATTTTCTCTGTGTACTCCGGCCCAACTATTCATGTCACCTAATAAAACCACACGGTCGTTAATTTCGCGTTTGCCTAATACATTTTTCCATCTCTGCCAAAGTTGCTCATACTCCCTATCGTTTTCCACCGGAGTATAACGTTCTACTAAAAGGATCTTTCTTAAGTCCACTTTCATTCTAACTCACAAGATGCGGGAAGACACCAATTAATATTGTTTCAGGCACACTTTTGCTTGATCATTCAAAATTAAACCAACACCTTTCGTCCCGAACTCATTGTTCTCTACTCCAGACCACAAATCCAACATACCATCATCTAATTCAATAATATCTCTCTCTTTTCGCTTCGTTTCACTCACACAGCACATCCATGAGCCTTTCTTTAATTTCATTCATAATTTCATACTCTTTACCGCACACTCCCTTAATATTTACCAAATTTCCATTCCTGATTCGTGCGGTCGTTATTTGATGGGCCAGACTTTTTCGTCTCAGTCGCCCACCTTGACTTTGATGGTCCGAGGCTTTCGTAAAGGTCTGGTTAATAAGTCTTAATTAGGTTGAACCACGTTACCAGTCTAGATCGCAACAGTGCCGTTGTAGCTTTCCCTACTAAGGGTAACGACGTCTTTAATGTTTGCATGTTTAGCATCTCAGCCACAGACGTCGCCACAATTTCCAGTCCTCCAGTAGTGCATAACGTCTTCCAATGCATACTACAATTTCTCTTTTCAAGGGGTTGGTTACCTCGTAAGTCAGTAGAAAGTTGCCCTCGCTGCGACCACTAGGAAGCACATCCTGTGCACTGACACACATAGAACGCTTTCAAAATATCAAATGTGCCTTTTTAATTTAAAATTATTTCAACATCTAGTAGTTTTACAAGTACATCGTTTAAGGATTCTTAGGTATTCTGTGAAATTTTCCTTTATTGTGGAACGTGTATATTAATATTTAGAAAACCAAGGTGCAGTACTAAGGCGTAATGTACAACGTGTTAACATGCTGTTACGTATTCTAATCACCAAAACCAAAAAATAGGGAATACTATTTAAATTATATACTCAGGGATATGGAAATTACAACACCAAGAAGGGTTGGGAATTTTTGACCAAACTTGGCAGATATGTTTAATTACTTAAAGATAATAATTGAAAAAAATTTCAAAGAAAAAACAAAACATGAACGCAATTTTTATTAATAATGTTTTGTGACCCTTTATTTCTTCACTCGATCACCCTTCGGGGCATCGAATGCAGTAGGTTGTTGATGTTCTGTTAAAGTATTGTGTCCCAATCAACCTGCCCTTTATGTTGGAGAACTTCCAGCGTATGCGGAGGATTTGCTAAGTTCCCCAGGCTGGTACCCATAATGTCCAACACATGTTCAATTGGCGAAATATCGGGAGATCTGGGTGGCAATGGTAAAATATTGACATGGATGTCTTCAAATAGGTTGAGAGTAGTCCTCGCTACCTGAGGACAGCATTATCCTGCTGGAAAAATGGGTCTTCGAGCTGCTGGAGATAAGGAAGGATATGGAATCCCACAACTTAATTAACGTAGCCTTCGGTGTTCATATTGCTTCCGATGAATACCAAATGAGACTTACTTTCACACGCTATAGCACCTTATACCATAACCCCTACGGTTCGATGCACATGCCTTTCAACAGAAAATTTAACATTGACACGCTCTCCATGTCTCCTTCTAACTCTTATGCGGCCATCATGCACACTTAACAGAATCGGGATTTATCACTGAATACTACCGTATGCCACTCCACATTCCAGTGTAATTGCAAACTGCACCACTCTAAACGTTGCTGTCGGTATTGAGTCTTTAATGGTAAGATATGATGTGGTTGAGAGAATTGCAAACTGAAAGCCCTACTTCGGTGATAAACCGTTCGGAGGGTTACAGCAGAACCTTCATTACCTAACCAGTGATTAGAAATTGACCTGGTACTGGAGAATCGGTCTCTTAGAGTCATTAGGCAAAGTTGGAGGTATTGTGCCTCGCTAGCTTGTTTTCGGCCATCCGTTAATATATTAAGACATTCCTGCCCCTCCTTATTCCATAATTGATAACAACACATAAAACACATAATTGTGGATTGGTTGCGGTTAAGTCAATTTGTAATTTCTCTACACGAGAAAACCACCTTTACGCTACCCAACAATTTGACTTCTGTCGAATTCGCTCAACTGGTGGTATTTTTCTCGTTGCCGCACTGTAGGCATAATCGCGACCTCAAGTCACGAAAATCAACTAAAGTTTAACACATTGTTACATTCCAATTTTGCGTTAAAAATTCCCCTTGTTAATTCATAAGTCCGCTTTACGATAATTTTGTTAAATCAACTACGTTGCTATTCTCACATCCGTCAACTTAATTAATATGAAATACGCTGACTAATACTTTTCAACTCAAATCCCTTTTGCTTTAAAAACGACAAGTTTATGATAAAATTTAAATAAGTCAATATCCTGTTTAGGTATCCGTGAGCGCGTTATACCTTCCGATAACGTATAATTGCGTTCTGGTGGGTTTCTCATCTAAAGATTTGTCGAATTAATATATCCTACTATTCTCCGGTGAAACCGTGTTTTCCAGTTTCAATCGCGTTTCGATAACGCGGATGTTTGCTTTTCGAGTTCGTGTTATTTTGAACTCCTTTTAAACTTTGATTCTTCAGTTTGTGCGTCGATGCACTTGTAAAAACTACTCGTTCTGTTACTCCAAGAGCGATGCACGTTTCTCCTCTATCAAATGTGTAGATTTGGTGTGGATCGGTTAGCGCTCCTGAGTTGTTAATATTAGTAAGATTTTCCTTTTTTTAGCTCTTAGCTGGAGGCTAAATTGCTTGTTGCGTAGCCCGATTATTCCTTGATGTAGATCAACTGCTCTTGCATGTAGACCGCCGTTGCAATTACGGTACTAGTATGATTGTTGCTGTCTACCGCGACGATGCTGGGTCAATTCGCTTCCGAGGACTGACAAGATAAGTATCCCGACACATGTATGTGACTTGTTTTCCTTTTTTTAACATAACCAGGAATAAACCCAATTTGAAATTAGATACGCTAATGTTTGTTCTGGTAGAATCCTTACTAGAAAAGTTTCGAACTTTAATGCTTTTGCTTTTTGTACTTAACCCATCTGCTTATACGAAAGTATCAGCAGTATTCTTTTTTTTCACTGATTAGAGTTATAACAAATGCTTCGTACGGTAAAATCCTTACTAGAAAGGTTTCTAAATTTAATGTTTTTTTAATTAACCCATCCGCTTATACAAAAGTATCAGCGTAGTTCTTTATGGTACTGATTGCATGTTAGCTACGAATTGCGCACTTTGTGGAACAATTAGTGTATTTGTCCATAGAGTAAAATTGTTTTATTAAATAGTAACCTTAGTTAATTTTGTTTTGCTGTTTCGATAGAAATTTCTATATTTATGTTTTTATTGTAAATAGAAAATTGTTGGCGATGTATTATTTTTGTGTTGCTAGGAACCCCTCCCATCTCCGCATTGGTAATTAGCCTGGTATATTTACGTTTTCTTCCGGCTACGTCATTGTCCGTAGCAAAATACAACACAAAATTTAATCAAAACTTGCAAAAAATGCACCAGATAATAATGTTAGAAAGAAACGAAAGACGTTTCAGTTATATCAATACCGCTTGACCTATCGCAACAAAATTTTAATTAATTGTTACCTTTTAGTAATTAAACATATCTGCCAGATTTGGTCAAAAAATTCCCACCCCTTCTTGGTGTTACACTTTCCATGTCACTGAGTATATGATAATCAAACAAAATATAGACATAGCGGGGTTTTGATAATCGGATCAAAGGACTAATTTCTAATACTCATCTACTCTTCGCATACCTTTATTGCATACAGTCACTACTAAAAATAATTTGTTACGGGTAAATAAACATTAAATGAATTAAATTTTGATTTGTCCTGAAGAAGTGGGGACCCCGTAACAATATAAAGGTTTTTACCGTAGGTCGTTCAGGTCAGACAGAAATCGAAAAGAAAGTGAAAGGAAGGTGAAACATTTAAACATTCTTGATCTCGCTCAATGATGAATCATCACAAAAGTAGCAAAACTCATTGATGTTGTAAACATAGCTAAACCAGTGGGTCTACACAAAAGAGCAATGCACAGAGAATGTAAATTTTTCGTAGAAGGCGTGAAATAATAGAATCAATAACGCAGAAAGTACATGTCCGGACGAAATGCAGAATAAAATTGAGCCCAGTTTAGGAAATAGTATGATAATAGATTAAAATATTTGGATACCACATGTCAAAAACACTTCTAGAGTATTTGAAATGCATAGCATCTGTGCTTGATTAAATTAAACGGTACTCGAATTATATAGTGTAGTATTTACAAATGCTCCTTTTATTTAATTCTTTAATATCTTATTATATCGGCCTACAATTCCGTATCGCCCAGTATAAATTTAATTCTGAATATTGATTAACATTTATATAGTTGTTAAACACGTGAAGGTTTGATAAGAGCGGACGCGCTATCTTTCAAACTAGTTCACATAAGGTGAATGGATATTCATTTTTGGATTTGATGGTGCCGTGAGCACTCATGGCCAATAAACCACATTTATCTCATCAAGTATCTGCGAGTACTTATTTATCGTGTTCCCCTAATACAGGGGTAAGTATTTAGTAATAATATCTTATTATACGTTTATCTTGCTCTGTTGTAATTCCCTTTGTATTGGTTATCTTAGGAAACTTTTGAGAGTTTGAAATTTTTGAAGTTTGGTACTTAGAAGTTTGGAAGCCCAGGTAAATCGGGACAGGAGATTTGATACAGCACAACAAATATTGCCGTATTCCCGTATCGTCACCTGGTAAAACAAGTTCTGAATCTATTTTCAAACACTTACCGTCGATCTTGGAAACCCTGATCATCTGTATTGTAACATAACACGCTCGGAGGCACATCTGTTATACACCGTCGAGGGTCGTGTTCAGCATACAAAGCAAACGGATAACAAGGTCGTATATCTCTTTCCTTATCTTATTTAGTTTTTGATGCTACTATCAGCCTGTCAGAAGAATCAGGTATATTGGTAGATTCCTATAACATGTATTTGTGTGTATAACGTTGCTAGTAATCTTATTGAAGTTCTTTGATGTTATATTTAAATATTTACAAGATTAAAATAGGGTACCTAATATTATTATCAGCTGGAAATGTATTAATCTACTCTATTGCTTAAATTATTGTTACCATAATTTTTAACAGCTGAAATCCACATATACGTAAACGTTTATGTTTTGTTTGTAACAACGAGGTAACCATGGTAACTGCGTTGATCGTCGCATACTCTTGAAGTTTATAATAATCACTTTTTATGATTTACATATTTATTTATTTGAATTACTCGAGCATGAGAGTTTGTATTCAATATTATTTAAAATGACATTATATGCGATACGCTAAAAATTAACCTCTCGACTACTTTATTTATAATAATTGATATCTTTTACATATACTTGATTGACACTCAATTTTCCTGTTTCCAGTTGAATGTGTCACTGCGTCTATTACCGAAACAGGTGGTGCCCAAAATATTTCCGATTTAGTCAAGTTATTCGTTTGAGATTTATATTCTCATTAAATTTTCTGCCCCTAAGTGGCCCTAATTTTATTCATACATAAACCCACGCCTATAGTGCTCTCCAACGAACCCCAGCAGTTAGCCGGCAAGGTGCGTTGTTGTTATATATATATATATATATATATATATATATATATATATAAATTAAAAAATAAGGTGTATTTATTAATAAACTTTTATGAGAATAATAAGCTTTATTCACCTATACAAATCGAGCTAATACTTGTATAGCCATTACCAAAACAATAGCTTTATTAATTCACAAGGGGAGGAAACATCCATTGACCGGCCATTTTCAGCTTCCTTAAGCTTTGTCAGAGCGAATTAGTTTCCAACAACCTTATGAAGTAATCGAAGCTATATATATATATATATATATATATATATATATATATATATATATATATGGTTATATATATATGGTTATAATTTGCTTGTTTACATTCTTGTAGATTAAAATAATTTACAACTATTGATTTTAGTTCCAATGTGTATTCTACAGAAATAAAACATTATCTTTATGGTTTTCAATTTATGATTTGAATATAAATATGGATTTAATCGCATGTCTTGCTTTTAAACACTATTGTACACGAAATTAAAATTATTCAAGATGCTTCGATAACATGTGAGTTTATTCAAGATTAATTACTTCTTTCTTTCACCTCTAATTTATTGTTAGTTTAATGCAGCGCCTTACAAATTGCACTAAATTTTGAGTTCCATCATTCACGTTTCAACACATTTTATCTCACAACCTATTTTCGTTTTTCCACAACTGTGTAAAACAAGCAAACAAGAATTTCAAATATTGTCAATTCGATGCAAGAGTTGGAGAGGGATGCTTGAAAACACAAGAAACTTAAAGCTAATAGTTATGTACTCTACAGCCTAGATGAACGTTTTCATGTGGAACCAGATTTTGATTTTGTACCCACTACGACTACTAGAAATACTGCTGGGTTCTATAATCGGTCTTGTACTACTCGTTTCACGCCCGCTCGTGGAACCAATTTGTTTTCTGCTGCTATTCCTTCTTTTGCATCTACTTCTACTAATTCGACGATTAGTTTTATTGCGGTTAGTTAGGCATATCTTTTCTTATTGTGCTCGTCGTCATGTTCTGCATTATTATGATTGCAGTCGTAAGGGAGTCCTAACTGTAAAAAATTTTTATACTGACGGTAGGGTTTCTGGACCGAAACGCATACCCTATTCCTGCACTAACCTCGGGTTGTCCTTTTATGTATCTGTGCTAATGTTCGTGGCGCGAACGTTCTTTTTTGCTAGACAAAATTTTCGGTATTTCTTTTTACTGGTCTTCTTGACCCAGAACCACTCAAATTATTCTTGGTGGTCCCAGTTTGCACTGTTTGCGTTATCTTAAATTAAATTTTTATACCTCCTCTCCCTGTTTCTGTAGTTTGGCTGATAATTTTAAATATACCATCTTTTGTTCCGTTTCTTTTCTTTTCCTAAATTCTGTTAGTACTCTGGAAGTATTGGTCATTCCTGAAGTTTCTCGTCAGCTAGTTCTCGGTATCAATTTTTGTAAATCGATACAATGTGTCTCTAATTTTCGTGATCGCTTATTGACTTTTACTTCCTCTTTCCATTTAACCATCTTCACCTCTAATCTTACCTACATTGTTTCCAAACTTACTTTCGAACAAAAACTTGGTTTGAACTCTTTGATTCTACCACTTTTTGTAAATAACCTATCGATCTTGTTTGTACCACTTTAGTTCAACACCGCATTCGTACTTCTGCTAAACTTACCAAACAGCGGTACTATCCCTTCTCGCCTACACTCCTTTGGAGTGCTCATTCCGAGCTCGACCAGATGCTCCGTCTCAAAGTCGTTTAACCATTTACCAGTCCGTGGTCTAACCCTATTGTTTTGGTAAAGAGAAAAGATTAGTCCCATAGGTTTGTAGTGATTTTTGCAAAGTTTTATTAATATAGAATATTATGCATATTTGTGTAACTTAGTTTTAGAAAAATAGGGTTGGGTAAATTACCTTTGTGTTTTCTTATTAACAGTTTGTTATTATCATGTGAAAGGAATTTTAATACAATTCCCACGGTTCGTAATAAACACATATCATATTTCCGACCGAACAGAACAGTGAAAACAAAGGATCGTCTTTCAGAAGCCATCCGCCATGATTCATTCTTGATTAGGACATGCTATCTTTAACTAATGGTACAATGTACATTACAATACCTCTGATGAAGTGAATCCGTCGATTTTCTTATTTATCCTTAATATCACGAGATAAACCTATATTGTTTGGTATCAATTAATATTAGATTTTTCTCAGCTACCCGAATCTCTAAGAATTTTTTAGATTGCATCACCCCCCCAGGGAGCTACCCTCATTTTAAGATTTCTTACCTGTAGCGACTTTGAGCGTTCTTATAAATTTTTTTATACATGCGATACATCTTGTTAGTCTAAAATTTTACGCAGAATTCGAATCTGTAAACAGATTTGAAATCGGACCACGCCCTGCAAAGTTATACCCCTTTAAAGTCTGGAACCTCTAAATTTTGCTCTTTGCTCTATAAGCAAACCTAACAAATAGTTTTCTTCGACTAGCCATTGCATCTTTCGAGATACACCTATCTTGTTTGGTATCAATTAATATTAGAATTTTCTCAGCTACCCGAATTTCTAGGAATTTTTTAGATTGCACCATCCCCAAGGGAGCTACCCTCATTTTAAGATTTCTTACCTGTAGCGACTTTTGAGCGTTCTTATAAATTTTTTTAGTCATGCGATACATTAAATTAGCTTAGAATTTTACGAAGAATTCGAATCTGTAAACAGATTTGAAATCGGACCACGCCCTGCAAAGTTACACATATACCCTCTGCGAGATAAATCTTTCTCCACATTTCCACCCACGAGATAAATGTAATTTGTTTGGTATCAATTAATATTAGAATTTTCTCAGCTACCCAAATCTCTTTAAATTTTTCAGATATCATCACCCCCAAGGGAGCTACCCCAATTTTAATATTTCTTACCTGTAACCACTTTTGAGCGTTCTTATAAATTTTTTAGTCATGCGATACATCTTGTTAGTCTAGAATTTTATGTAGAATCCGAATCTGCAAACAGATTTGCAATAGGACTACTTCTTACAAAGTTACACTTTAAGCTCTCAAACCTCTAAATTTTTGCTCGTATATATTTAACTCCATTTTTAAAACCTTTTTCGCTACCCAAGGTATATGCTTTAACCAATACAAAGAAATAAGCACACAAAATTTTAATAATTTATTTACAGTTTAATAAACTAATCATTCCAATGTAATGTGTTTTAAATATCTAAATGGGAAGGTCAACTTTTGACGTAATGATCGCCTGGTTAATAATTAAGAAAGCGCATTTTGCTGGTATGAAATCTATGGAATTTCTCCTGTAATGAAAAGAAGAATGCATTCGTAATTGAAAATGCGTGTCACTTACCTTCGCTAGATACCAACCACGTTAATTAGAAATTTTGTGTATGACATCATTAACTACCTAAATTTCAGAATTATCAAAATGTAATAAACCACATTAAGTACTGTTCAATAATAATCATAAAACAATATTAGAGTAAAGTAAATGGGTCTTATTACATATTGATATCCTACATCAATTACCTAAATTACCTTACGTGACGCTGTAGAAGCATTAAAATTCAATATTTTCGAAACTTCTAATGTAGCATTAATTCATTTGTAACTCGTAATCCAGCAAATATTCTAGATTCTTAACGAACATGTGAATCACATTTGAAAGCTGTTTATAATTTCTTCTCCAAACAAATGCGGTTATTACAATAGGAAAGTACGCTAAATGAAAGTCAATTAACAGCAATTAAATATTGCTTACTGACCTACTTTAATTAGGTTGCTGTGCTATTAGGACCAGGGTATGCAGACTTTAACACCTCCATCTCGCACGCTTTACACGGATGTTGGTTGTTTCGTACAAGACCCTTTAACAACTGGCGGAGCTGAACGTTTACTGCTTAATGACATACCGTGCTGTTTTTCCTTGTGTCGCTGTGAGCTATTCTTGTAAAAGCGATACTGCAAGACCCAGACTTTAAGTACTTTGCTGCCGACGGATGTATAAGCTTAACCGTGGACGATGTTACACCACGACATTAAATGGCAGCCTTGAATATATTTTTTTGGAAACAATCGAAGATTGCCGAAGACACTCGAAGAGTGCACAAACGCGGTCACTATACCACAATTAATAATCGCCTTTATAGGTTTAACATTTCTACCATTACCCAATAACTGGTGCTACGTACATGGAAACTTTAATTTCTTATTGAGAGAATCCTTATTCTCCCACGCACTGCTGCGTAGTTGCATACCCACCCCTTTTGGGGTATATGCTCGTTATAGGTTGTAAGACCCTCGGTTTTACTTAACTACACTTCGTGAGATCCCTTTAATCTTTTAATCGTGTCCTTCTCGCGTACAATACAGTAGGACTTAGCCTTACTACCTACAAATTCTAACACCAAGTCACCGTTAAACTTGTTTTAAATTTCCCACAACTTTTGTTAACATGCGGTAAATTGTGTTTATTATTTGCGGGTACACCACTTTAAACCTAAAAATAAAAACAGGATAGTTTAATACGTCTATTAATAATTTATGGTAATGTTGGCGATACAAATATGTAAAACAAACTTTATCAAGAAAATATAATGTTTTAATAGAATACATACACGTATTGATAACATCTATAAACCGCTGTGGTAACCAGAGTCTGGCGAATCTGGGATAGCCAAATCTCTAAACATTTGTGCAAGCGATTGCCTTGCAGTTGCATCTTTTAAGTACTGAATGGGGAAACATTTAATAAGTTCCAACACTGTCAAGTAATTTAAATTGCTGCAATCATTAGACAGAGAAATACTGGCACTGCTCTCTCCTCTAATAACGTTTGAACCCTTCTTCCTCCGTCGTATTTCTACATACTTTTTATATCACCAACAAATTTTCGTAAAATTCTGGAAAGTTTCTACACCTTAACTCAGCCATTTTAAAACAGATCAATTCTCGCAAATTTAATAGCTTGATGCACTCGTACGCAGGTAGCACAATAACATTCCCATCTTTCGTAATCTACATATTATATAAATTCTCTTTTTCAAAATTGTTCAACAACCATATACTTCTATTAAAAGCTGTGCTCAGCTGCAATTTGAAATCTTGATCCAATTGTATGTCAACAACATCGTTTCCAGTAGTCAAACCATTTAATCTGACTTGTTTTGAGTCTTGAGCAAATTGGTGAATTTGAAATTCCACTTGAAAAGTACACAATTTTTCCCAATCAAAGTAAGAGAATGTTATCGTAGAATCAGCACACATACCACTACAGCAAATAACTTGGATGGCAGGTTGAAGACCACCATATAAATCAAAACCAACTTCTAATATATGGTGGTGATAATTTGAAGGAAATTCGCCTAACCTATAGGTTGACTTACCAACTAGTTGGTTGATATTTAATTGTGGTACTCGCACATCACTTGTAACGTCAACACAAGAAAAATCCATCTTTAATTTATAATTTTAATCAAACTCGACGATACTTTGACGACTAATGCACTGGAACATGGCTCTCGCCTTTTATGCCGATAGTCGAGCGTGCGCAGCTCCTTATTACATTTGTTGGCGTTATATGCAAGTCTTGACTGGAAAAGTGACGCGTATAATTGTTTTATAGTGGGTTTTACCTGTATGTATTTAACCACCAACGCCATTTTTAGAATTATTAAACAAAATTACTCTTAGCAGTATTTTTAATATACCATCGTGTGAGATTTCAATTATTACTATGTTTTTCCTTAGGTTCTCAAATCCCTCGGAATTTTTTTCAAATCGAATGACCCCTTACTGATTTGCAGAATAACCTTTTGCAAGCACCGTATATAATTCACCTTTAATCTATTTCTAAACCGTATCGCTCTGTCTTTTGAGATAAACCCCTGGTGTAACCTATAAATTAGTATAGAATTTTCCTGGGGAATTAAAATTAATTATCACGTCTTTTAAAATTAGTTCCAACAAAGACCTGTATATATTGCATTAATATTCAAAAACCTATCAGCAAAACACCTTTGCATTTTTATTTAGATTTAGCTCGATAATAGAGTTAAACTCCAAAAATATTTATTAGTGGCTAGAATTGTTAAAATTTTCAATTAGTGAATCCACATACAAATGATTAAACCAAAAGGTATAATACATATATTAATTCTGCACGGTGACCTAGAAAGTGGTTCGATAATCTATTTTAAATGTAGTTCAACATAAGACGTATATTCTAAATAAATTTAGTGAAATGTATTATCATTAGCCTTGCATTGTTTGTCGATGACGTCTGACTATTAATTTAATAAAAGCACTTTCCACAATTCTAGTTAATATACGGGAATACACATTCTATAATTTGATTTAAATTGGGTTAATGTAAGGACAAATTATACTTATACTTTCTCTATGTACATAAATACGGGGGGAAATGATACCAAAAGTTCATTTTAAGTTTATTTTGTAAAACGTAAAGTCGTTTATAGTGTAATTAATAGTAATACTGAATTTTCAGTCTTTGGTTTAAAATTTCGTGTGAGGACTATCGACAAAGAAGAGTAAGTCTTAGTTTGAATTTTGCAAACGTAGAAGAAATTAATATTTACATGTATAATTCAAAACTGTTAATCAATAATTTTCTAGAATGAACATCTTAAGTATTGCGTGCAGTGTGTGCAAAATGTTTTACTGGATGTGATGCCATAAAAACACAACGAAAGGCACATCGAGATGGTTTATTTCAGGAGGAACTAAAATTACAGCCAATAAGTGGGAACAAATTAAGGATTTGGAAAACCAATCGACCGCAACACATAAAGAACGTATAAACGCCGCAATTCAGTTAGAACGAACCAAGTTACTATTTGAAAACCATACACCATAACAAAATATTCTTCAAAATCATAATTGTAGGCCTGAACCCGTTCGACGATTACAAAATAATTTTTAGATTTGTTGACACCATTTCGCAGAGCGTACTTGATGTATCCTCAACGTATTTAGGAAGTTTATATCAAATCTTCCACACATTATACGCACTATGGAAGTTGGCATGCAAAATCAGATATGCAAATTCGACAACTTGCGTTTTATTTAAATAAGAATTGTTTAGTGAAGATGATGACATTTGATGGGAATTATATGATATTTACCAAAGGAACTTTAGAGCACTTTTAGGGTATCTCAGATCGTACTCAACCATGCTAATACTTTAAAAGAACTAACGGAAAAGGGTACTCTAATATAGATCTGTTTCTGTTAGATGTCGCAATGGAAAGATATAATAGGAATGATATCCCACAGAATCTCGCACATGATGTAATTAAAAGCAAATACAGTAATAGTGATATTGGGGTCATATTATACGAATTTATAAGAACCTACCCAAGATTGTTTGAAAACAGTATTTGTAAACAAGTTGAGTATATGGAGGAATACAACAGGTTTCCATTCCACGCATTTACGAGCGATGTTTAAATTTTAAGCCGAAGACTGAAAATTTTGTAACACTATTAATTACACTTTTGTTTTCTTATAAGTTTCTAAATTGTTGTATTTCGACTATAGATATTAATAGATGTCAATAAAATTATGTTATAGTTTTAAATAAAACGATTCTGATTAATAATTTTGTAAAACGTTTATAACACCCTTTTAAAAAATAATACACATCTTTGTTATAATTCTTTTCATAATTACTTAGATACCCATTTCAGTTACGTGAACATTTGAAAAATTAAACAATACCAATGTATGCTTTATATTTTAAAACATAAACAAGCTAATATATACAAAAATAATTTCTAAATTCACATCATTCATTTCTTATGATAACAGTTGTGGTGGTTAAATTTTTATTTTAAAACTTACAATTTAGTATATATTCCATTTGAATATCTGCCAACAGTTTTATAAACCCCATCTCCTCGATTATTTCCATAAAATCATCCAGATCCTCGGGCATTGATAATACTGCAGTACAGTGCTGTATTGCTTCCTCGTATGACTGACACATAAGACATTTTTCTCCTTCTATCGAAAAGCGTTGCCCACATTCTGCTTTTTTTTACTCGTAGAGCATTGCGAAATCTTCGAATAACCTCTCCAAAGTCTTTATACATATTTATTATATTGTCTCTTTAAACCGTACAATCAACAAATAATAACTTCTACGCGAACAATCCTTTTATATGAGCTACTCCTATTCGGATATGTACCGATTGCACCCGATTTGTGTGATTCTATGTAATTCTATGAATTAATCTATTACATTCCTTAACAAAATGCTAAGGACTTTAAAAATAATTAAAACTCTTGTTAGACCTCTAGCCTCCGGATAAACGTTATTATTTTAGGTTGTGTCACTGTTTTCTGAATCAACTTCCTACACACTTTTCCTAAACTATGCGTATCAATTGGGGGTTACACTTTACTCTATAAACCGACTTGTATATATTTTCGTATTAGTCTCTAGCTATCACGTCCGTATAATAAAGATTGTACAGACTCGTCGTCAACTGGTGACTTAATCTTTTTTTAAAAAACTAGCCATTGTTTTCAAGTTTAACCCTTGTTGTACGTGTGGGGATTCTTTCCGCTATTCCTTGTGACTAGGAATCGGTGATTTGCAACGGTTTAATCAATTGTTTGTACACCTCTTCGAATTTTGTAGAGATGTAGTGTCTCCCTTTTTGTATACCACAAAGTACTTTAGTACGGAATCCTGCATAAAATGAAGCTTACGTTTATGTACAATTAAATCTTTAACGTTCGTCACCATGAAACTTCGGATTGGGGCTAACCATTGAACGCCTTCTTCTATATTTATATACTCCTCAAAATTTTACTATATCGCCCTTAGCCAAATCAAAATCTTTTACAATAGTAATAAAACTATGTATCGAGTCACCCCAACACTGCAAGCACATTTCTTTAAATTTTGGATATGACATGTCGCCACTTATATGGTCAAGAAAGATATGGCGAAAGTTTGTGTGACCCTGTTTCCATAATGCGATTACATTGGCGTCATTTCAGAGTCTATGTTTTAAGGTCCTAGCGTAAGTTTGACATAAGTAAAAGGAAATCAATGATCTTATGTCGGAGACACTTTCACCTTATGGGGCAATTTCACTCTATGGGGGAATTTCACCCTATGGGGCAATTTCACTCTATGGGACAATTTCACCCTATGGGGCAATTTCACCCTATGGGGTAATTTCACCCTATTCTGATGCAGATAAATTCAAGGAACTTTGCCATTAATGCACCCCATAATCAGACCTAAATCTGATTATGCAAATAAAGAAATAGTTTAATATTATTGCAATATCACAAAAGTTATACGTAACAACCAATTTTAAAAAAATTGTCTTTGAAACTTAAAATGGATGTTATGACTAAGTTTTATCATTACAGTGGTACCATATCTGGTTGAACCGAGAAACAGTACAATTAAGTTGATGAATCGATGCGAATTGGTGTAGCTCGGCCTCCCAGTAAGTGGGGTTGGGGGCTGTCTGACCGCAGAGTAGTCGTAATAACTGTCTTTGTAAATTTTGGTAGCTATATCAGCTTCGAGTTAGAGGCCTTGGTATAAAATTTACAAATTTATGTTAAAATTTTCCTAAGTCCAAACTACTAAAAATTTTGTCAAGCCCCAAAATATTCAAAATGGAGATATCTCAGGTGTATGTTGGATATAGTTTGGATGTATGTCGTACGGATGCGAAAGGAGGGAGAAGGACAAAGTAGGGTGGAGGGTAATTGCTTTTTAATGAGTTTTCTCATTAAAAACCCATTAGTACTAAATTGCTTTTTAATGAGTTTTCTCATTAAAAACACATTAATAGGTCAGGTCAGCGCCGCGACGCTGACCTAACCTATTAATTTTTCCTTTTATCTAACCTAGGTCCACACTTGGTTTTTACTGGAAAAACTCATTAAAAAGCAATTAGTGCTAATGTGTTTTTAATGAGAAAAGATCATTGATTTCCTTTTACTTATGTCAAACTTACGCTAGGACCTTAAAACATAGACTCTGAGATGACGCCAATGTAATCGCATTATGGAAACAGGGTCACACAAACTTTCGCCATATCTTTCTTGACCATATAAGTGGCGACATGTCATATCCAAAATTTAAAGAAATGTGCTTGCAGTGTTGGGGTGACTCGATACATAGTTTTATTACTATTGTAAAAGATTTTGATTTGGCTAAGGGGCGATATAGTAAAATTTTTGAGGAGTATATAAATATAGAAGAAGGCGTTCAATGGTTAGCCCCAATCCGAAGTTTCATGGTGACGAACGTTAAAGATTTAATTGTAAATAAACGTAAGCTTCATTTTATGCAGGATTCCGTACGAAAGTACTTTGTGGTATACAAAAAGGGAGACACTACATCTCTACAAAATTCGAAGAGGTGTACAAACAATTGATTAAACCGTTGCAAATCACCGATTCCTAGTCACAAGGAATAGCGGAAAGAATCCCCACACGTACAACAAGGGTTAAACTTGAAAACAATGGCTAGTTTTTTAAAAAAAGATTAAGTCACCAGTTGACGACGAGTCTGTACAATCTTTATTATACGGACGTGATAGCTAGAGACTAATACAAAAATATATACAAGTCGGTTTATAGAGTAAAGTGTAACCCCCAATTGATACGCATAGTTTAGGAAAAGTGTGTAGGAAGTTGATTCAGAAAACAGCGACACAACCTAAAATAATAACGTTTATCCGGAGGCTAGAGGTCTAACAAGAGTTTTAATTATTTTTAAAGTCCTTAGCATTTTGTTAGGGAATGTAATAGATTAATTCATAGAATACATTCCCTACCTGTTGCTTCGTACGTGCACACAAATCGGGTGCAATCGGTACATTTCCGAATAGGAGTAGCTCATATAAAAGGACTGTTCGCGTAGAAGTTATTATTTGTTGATTGTACGGTTTAAAGAGACAATATAATAAATATGTATAAAGACTTTGGAGAGGTTATTCGAAGATTTCGCAATACTCTACGAGTAAAAAAAGCAGAATGTGGGCAACGCTTTTCGATAGAAGGAGAAAAATGTCTTATGTGTCAGTCATACGAGGAAGCAATACAGCACTGTACTGCAGTGTTATCAATGCCCGAGGATCTGGATGATTTTATGGAAATAATCGTGGAGATGGGGTTTATAAAACTGTTGGCAGATATTCAAATGGAATATATACTAAATTGTAAGTTTTAAAATAAAAATTTAACCACCACAACTGTTATCATAAGAAATGAATGATGTGAATTTAGAAATTATTTTTTTATATATTAGCTTGTTTATGTTTTAAAATATAAAGCATACATTGGTATTGTTTAATTTTTCAAATGTTCACGTAACTGAAATGGGTATCTAAGTAATTATGAAAAGAATTATAACAAAGATGTGTATTATTTTTTAAAAGGGTGTTATAAACGTTTTACAAAATTATTAATCAGAATCGTTTTATTTAAAACTATAACATAATTTTATTGACATCTATTAATATCTATAGTCGAAATACAACAATTTAGAAACTTATAAGAAAACAAAAGTGTAATTAATAGTGTTACAAAATTTTCAGTCTTCGGCTTAAAATTTAAACATCGCTCGTAAATGCGTGGAATGGAAACCTGTTGTATTCCTCCATATACTCAACTTGTTTACAAATACTGTTTTCAAACAATCTTGGGTAGGTTCTTATAAATTCGTATAATATGACCCCAATATCACTATTACTGTATTTGCTTTTAATTACATCATGTGCGAGATTCTGTGGGATATCATTCCTATTATATCTTTCCATTGCGACATCTAACAGAAACAGATCTATATTAGGAGTACCCTTTTCCGTTAGTTCTTTTAAAGTATTAGCATGGTTGAGTACGATCTGAGATACCCCTAAAAAGTGCTCTAAAGTTCCTTTGGTAAATATCATATAATTCCCATCAAATGTCATCATCTTCACTAAACAATTCTTATTTAAATAAAAACGCAAGTTGTCGAATTTGCATATCTGATTTTGCATGCCAACTTGAAACGTATTATTTTTTCTTGTTTACTAACCCCAAACGGTCACATTCTTTCCTAAATTGAGCTTAACTAATGCTCTCTTCTTAATACATACATCTGACTCTAGAAGTTGGGGGTCAGCAAAACAAAGTCTTCCGACGTAACTAGGGGTCTATTCCTTGGGTAGAGCTATGAGCAATGGGGGGGTAAGTCGAAATCTATGGAGGTTACACTTAACAAAAAACAAACAGGCGCCACCAAGTCTAAATTGATTTATTTTAGGGCATAGCTATTTTTTAAGGGCGGACTTGGAGACCCAAAAAAGAGATCGCCTTCGTTGATACACAAACTTGTCTTAACAGAATAAGACGCTGTTCCTGTAAGAAAGAATAATAATTAAGTCACATAAAAATGGGAACACTATTTGCGTCCCTCAAGTATACCTAAAAAGTATAGAGAATATTTTCTGCATAATGGGATCATAAAATTTTAGTTCTTATTGCTTTTGTTTACCAAGGCTGATCAGACTAGATCAGAATAAAAACTTTAAATGAAGAATATTAATTTACTAATAAGAATTTTCTTGGTTTCAGTAAATAAAGTATCATTGTAATTAAATAAAATAAAAATTTGAAGTACTTGCAAAACTGGTAGTAAAGGTTATCAACTAATCCTTACTCAAATATTTTATAATTCTATGTAACTAAAAATGCTAGAGTTTCTTTATAACCCAATCAGATCTGTGTGAGTCATTTACAAATGAATATACGAAATTTTCTCTTTAGGTTAACAAACTTAAATTTAGTTTGAAGTCAAAATAATCACCAAGATATTCTCTAATGTTATCAATAGTGGTTGTACTAAAATGCTAAACATGTGTTAGCCATTGGGCAATTGTTGACAATAGTGAACAAACAAACAGGTGATGTAATAGCAGCTGTTAAATTACGTTGAAGCCACGTGTGATCACGTATTTACGAAGCTAAGTGAAAGCAAATTTAATACTGGGGAAAACCAGCTTATTTACAGGTAAACTGAATAACAATTTTGTACGTCTAACAAACAAAATGAAATAATGTACTTTCAGAAGGAAAGTACTCAGGAAATCATTAATTCTATTACGAACCCAAGAGCAGCAGTTGTCCCTTGATGTAATGGAAATTACCTCGCAGCGCGGGAACAGCAACTAATTATACTTGCTTTCCATGCTTTAACACAGGTGTAGGAGCAAAGCGGGTTCCTTACTTGGATCACGGCAGCATTACTTTGTAACGTAATCTTCCGTTGTCTAAATTTATTTACTAAAATAATTTTTCATTGCGTAGCCAACAAATTAAGCTTTCTAAATTGTAACTTCAAAGGGATCATGTTGTCTCAAATTTTACAGTTGCGATTTTCGACGTGGTGTGCGATATATACGTTATCCATGCAGTTTTCTAATTTCTCGTTGGGATTTCAAATGGGTCGTTGCGAGTTCAAATGGGTCGTTGCGAGTTCAAATGGGTCGTTGCGAGTTCAAATGGGTCGTTGCGCTAAATAAATTTTGTAAATTAGCTAATATGACAACGAATATACAAAATGTGGATTAGGTACTAACCGTTACTCAGGAAGTGTTTCACAAACATAGAGCGACTCGGAGGTCACTCGCCATTCTCTTAGAATGCAACTTGACGCTACTTTTAACTATCGACGAGTGCGCTCGCTGCTTTCTTGTATGGTGGGAGGTTCCGGATTTTAGTTCTCGAACCTCTCACGCGCGCGCCAGTGGCTGTGAAATTACACCGAACTCGGAAACAACTCGACTAATAATCCTTGATATTATAATACTACAAAAGTTTGATTGTTACTTGAATATTTATTTTAATTAATAAAGGTATTTTACTATTCATTGTACGTTTAATGAATGGATTCTCCTACTGCAAAAATAAAATTGTTACACTACCTCTTTCCTAAAAGAAAAAAATTTTTCTTAAAAAACTTCAAATATAACTAATACAAAAAAAATTTTTTTTACAACAATACTAGCCTTTCCTATCTTCCTAACCAACTATGCAATTTTATAAATTTACTCAAATGGGGGGGACCTTCATTTATAATTGAGAGTGTGTTGGTAACTACGTGTACCTGACGTCCATCGGG
Source organism: Platerodrilus igneus (assembly GCA_036346225.1). Classification (NCBI taxonomy): domain Eukaryota; kingdom Metazoa; phylum Arthropoda; class Insecta; order Coleoptera; family Lycidae; genus Platerodrilus; species Platerodrilus igneus. Next base: position 584,450 of record JARFIW010000593.1, on the reverse strand, counting down.
AGACAAAATCGGGGAGTCACAATCGGTAATAATCAAAATTGGGAGGGTCAAATTAGAGAGTCAAACACTCCACGGGACAAAAGAATTTAAATTTACAAAATTTCTTGACTTGAGATTCCTACTTCTAATAAGGCTAATATTTCTGACCTAAAATCAAACACTTACAATTTACTTCTAATTTCAAAAAAAACTTCACTTCCAGGAGCTCATTTAGCTCTATTTACAAAAAAAACAGGAATGCTTCCTCATCAGAACAGCATTACCATTCAAAATATCATCACTATAAGGTGAGAATCAAAAGAAATACCCTACTAATAGGTCTAAATTTAAGCATCATCACAAGGTGATAACCAAAACAAAAGTGACCTAATCAAAAGGTTACTTATCAAATTCAAATACAAAGTATTATCACTTTATTACAAAGAGATAATCAAAACGAAGGTAACCTGACCATACGGTTACTTCAAATACAAAATATTATCACTTTATTACAAAGAGATAATCAAAACAAAGGTAACCTGACCATACGGTTACTTAACAAATTCAAATACAAAATATTATCACTTTATTACAAAGAGATAATCAAAACAAAGGTAACCTAACCATACGGTTACTTAACAAATTCAAATACAAAATATTATCACTTTATTACAAAGAGATAATCAAAACAAAGGTAACCTAACCATCAGGTTACTCATCAAATTTCAAACCCAAAATAACCCAGTTAGGGTTGTAGAATCCTACACCCTACTGATCATCCTATCACTAATTGCTAACGAACAACTGATCTCATTAGTGATGGACCAAACGGTGAAAATCACCAAGTCAACTTTGACCCTATCAAATCTAAGAACTTCTAACGGTCAAAAGGAACAAGGGAAAGAACAATTCATTCTCTCCACCTTGACATGTAGAAATCAGGACCAATAGTTAAATAGCCCACCTACTTCTACATTGTAAGGATATCTGTCAAAGACATCCTCCAAACACATCTCCGAGCAACGCGCGAGCAAAACGACCAGCGTGCACCAAGGCACACCTCAACTTACAAAACTTACAAAATCTCAAACCACTTATTTCACTCCTCAAACAAAATACTCAATATTAGTGGACCGACACTAGATCAAGAATTGGAACAAAACAAAACAGACCACTACGTCATTACTTAATATCAAAGAGATGAGCGGACCGGAATTAATCGTCAAAATCATCATTTTCATTTGGATCTGATACTCCAATTGGTTTCAAGTCCTTTATGTGCCATTTCCTGCTCTTGTTCCATCTTCGTTTTCTAACTCATATACTAAACTGGAATGTTTTTCCGAATTTTACTCATAACGAACTTAGGAGCTAACTTAGCGGAAAATTTATCACTAGCACTCGAGAGGACCTTATTAGTTCTCCAAACATACTCTCCGACTCGGAATGAAATGTCTCTTCTCCGAAGATTGTAGCGTTTACACGAACGTTGATAAGCTACATGCAAATTTTCACGGACACTTCCAAAATATCAAACAAAAGTTGACGATCCAAAACATAAGAAGGTCTACTACTGGAGACGACATCAACATCCTCACCAGGTATAAAATTATCCTTATAAGCTTTTCCACTTAAAGGTACCTGACGACCAAAAACTAAAAATTTGGTGAATAGTTGGTGGACTCATGTTTTGCTGAGTTGATCGCGTATTGGATCTTTGATATCTCAACATCCCACGTATCATGTTCTTCTACGTATGTACGGATTGCTGTACCAACTGTCTTATTGATTCTTTCCACAAAATTGCATTGGGGAGCATAAACAGCGTTATACCAAATTTTTGAATTTCGTACCTTGCACACAAAGCTTTAAAAATACGTCCAACTAATTGTGGACCATTATCACAAATAACAAATTGTGGTACTCCGTAGACAAGAAATACCTTTTCTTCCAAAAACTTCTCGATCAAATGTGCGGTAGCACTACGTAAAGGTTGCAAAATCGAATACTTCGAGAACCAATCACCAACAACCAAGAGCCATTTATGTCCGCGTTTGGAACGAGGAAACGGACCCATCAAATCTAATGCAATGGTTTGGAATGGTAGTCCAACTTCTTTCTCCTTTCCCATCATTCCAAGGGGACCTCTATTGGGTGGTTTTTGAGCACCACAAATCAAACATTTCCTACAAAATTTACGTACGTCAAAGATCATCTTTGGCCAATAATACAATTCTTGGACTCGAGACAAAGTTTTTAAGGAACCAAAATGTCCTGCTGAAGGGGGGTCATGACATGATTTAATGACATCTACGCGCTGAGACTTTGGCACCAAATATTTCCACTCTACAACATTCGCCGAATGCGGTAATAAGGAAGGTATAAACTTATAAATAAACCCATCTTCTACTTTCCATTGTGGGTAGCTTTCGGTGACAACAAAATTTTCTTTCTCAAAGACTCATACCACAAGTCTACTGCATCAAGTTTAATCTCTACTAAGTTAACTTCTGGATTTTCTAAAGGAACACCACGACTAAGACAATCTGGAACTATATTGAACTTTCCTTTTCTATGCACCAAATCAAATGAGTGTTGCCTTAATCGAACTGACCATCTGGCGAGTTTTCCAGTTGGATTCTGAAGATTACTCAACCAAAGTAACGAAAATGATCGGTGACAACGGTGAATCGAACTCCTTCTACCCACGGACGAAATTTCTCAATTGCAAAATAACCGCTAAACACTCTCTTTCAGTGGTGGAATAATTGCGCTCAGTACGGCTCAGGGTTTTGCTTGCGTACGAAATTACACGCTCTTCTCCGTTTACATTCTGAATCAACACAGCTCCTAACCCAGTGTTGCTTGCGTCACACTCAACGATAAAGGGTGCCGAGTAGTCTGGCTGCGAAAGAAGAGGTGCAGAAACTAATGCTTGCTTGATTAGCACAAATGAATTTTCTGCTTCCGCACTCCAGTTTACAGTTTGACCTTTTTTCTTACTTTTAATGAGGTCATTAATAGGCGAAACTAAAGACGAAAAATTCTTTATAAAGCGCCTGTACCAGCTGCACATTCCTATAAACCTTTTAATTTCCGTTGTGGTTTTCGGACGGGGAAAGTTAACCATCGCCGACACCTTATCGGGATCTGTACGAAGTGAGTTCGAACCTACTATATAACCCAAAAATTTAAGTGTTTTTTTAAAAAATTCACATTTACTTATATTTATGGTAAGGTTAGCCTCTTTTAAACGTTGCTTAACTTCTACTAATAACTTTAGATGATCTTCAAAAGATGACGAACATAATATTATGTCGTCCAAATAGCAAAATACATGGGGTTCAAAACGTGGACCAAAAATTGCATCTACTAAACGCTGTTGCGTCTGCGCAGCATTCTTCAACCCAAATGGCATGCATGTAAATCTATATTGTCCTCGTGAGATAACACTGAAGGCAGTCTTATCCTTAGACGATTCACTAAGAGGGATTTGCCAAAACGATTTTCTCAAATCCAGAGACGAAATGTAGTTCGCACCTCTCAACATATTGAGAATTCTATCTACGTTCGCAAGGGGTACGAATCATGAACAGTTAAGTCGTTCAGGGTTCTACCATCAAAACAGAAGCGATATTCTCCATCTGCCTTCTTAACCAACAAAACTGGAGAGGACCACGGACTAGTACACGGTTCTATAACTTTAAGTCTAAGCATGTCGTCCAATTCCTCATTCAATATCTTACCCATATATGGTGACATGACATATGGTTTCTTGTGGAAGGGTTTGGCATTGCCTGTGTCTATGTCCAATTCGATTAGGTGAGTTCGTCCTAATCTATCGTCGCTGCTAATCTCACTAAATGAATTTATTAACTCTTGTGCTTGCGCACTTTGAGCATCTGAGAGGTCATGTAAACCACATAAAGAATCTTCAGTGTTCAAAGGGATGGAAGACGGACCTATATACCCTATGTCGTTCCCAACATTGCTTTGGATAAACCAATTATTACTTCTAAAGTCAGCAACTACACCAAATAATTTTGCAAAGTCACTACCGAAAATAAATGTATGCGGTAGGGACGGAACCACTAATGCATTAAGGATGCGGCAATCATTACCTATACAAATTGGCAAATCTACTGAGCCTACAACAGACTTTATTGAACCATCAGCTGTAGTGATACCTGTTTTGCTGAACTAAAATTTTCAAGTCTAATTCTCTAACAATTGAAAGTGCTAAGGATCCTACTACTGAGGTAGTGCATCCCGAATCCAGAAGACCGGTAATGTCTCTATCTATTAATTTCACCATAATGTAGGGTCGATTATCACACTGCTTCTCAATGAACAGAGTATTATTCTTAGGCTTCGAAGAGTCCTGACAAAATTTTTAACAACTGTAAGCCATCTCGACCACTCGTCTTTACTAAAGTATTTTTCTTGTTTACAAATCATAACTGTAGCCTTATGACGCGGAACAGGATACCGACCACTATGTACCTGCCGCCTTACTGGTTTTTGAACAATGTGGACATGACGTTGCCTTAACGCCTTTTCGACCACATCCAAAACAAAAATTTTTTGTTGCTCTACAATCTCTAAACCAATGTCCACTACGGGAGCAATTCCAACAAACAAAATGATTCCTCTTATCGGGACTAAAGGAATTACAAACCGAGGACTCTAAAGAGCTCTTATCCGCTACTGTTACTTGAGGATTGACTAATTTATTCTGAAACACCCTACTCTTAACAGCATAAACTTTCTCATTCAACCCAGGATGTTTGTTCTCATATGGATGCTTAGAGGTTGCAAATCTTATTAGGTTTATTAGAAGACGCCAAAACCGAGTTTAGTTTCATCAAAGAAGCTTCTTCTAACCTTTACACAAATTTACTAGGGTCGACAAATCTTGAATGTCCGACAATGCAAGTGCCGAAATATATTCAGGAACCAAATTTCTTCTAATCATTTTAACTTTAGTAACTTCTGCTGGCTCGTTGGTCAGTCTACTAAAGAGGGTTTGCATATGCGCGACAAATAAAATAATCCTTTCGTCTTTACCTTGACGACGATTTCTGATCTTTTCCCAAATGTCATCATCCGAAGAACCAGGTAGAAAATCTTCCTTAAACGTTCTAACAAGGAGTTCCAGTCTCGCAAAGAATTTTTCACTGTTCTAAACCAAACCAAAGCGTCACCCACAAAAGTTCACATGCTGATCCAAATAAGTCAGCTTCGGATACCTTACGAGATTGTGCTAAATCACTAACTCTATCTAAAATGAATGTAGTTGTTTGGGGTCACCTGAGAATTTTACAGGCCATGAACCTATAGGTACTGAAGGTGTTACATACGAAGTCGAATGGATAGGTGCACTAACTAAAGGAGATACTACAACGGACCGATCTAAATAGGTGGACTCTGTACTTTTATTGATTTTATCGTACAACTCAGCTTCAAGAGTTAATATCGTTGCTACGGTCTCATTTCTAAACTTAATTGCTTCATCGGGATTTATTGAAGGATTTTCATACGCTTAGCTCGTCCCGAAAGGTGGTTTATCCTTGAACAAGCTCTTCTAAAAATTGAGTCTGATGAGTCGCCCTCAAACTCGGACACAATATTACGAACTGACTCGACTGAAACTGAAATTTCTTTACTTTCCGTTGCAAAATCTACTTCATAACACGAAAGGTCAACCAAACAACCAGGCTTATCTATTTCTTTAGCTAACAATCTACCTAAAATTTTCCGTTTCTCCAACACTGGCCTCTCACTTACCACTCCTCTGATTCTTAGTTCATACTCCAATTCTTCTTTAAGTAGACAAACAATTTGGAATTTTTCCGACATGGTTACTACAACCTAATGGAATCAAACCGATAAATCTAACTAATCCGAATCTTACAAAAGCTATCAAAACAAATTCGTACTACTAAAGGTAAAAATCAAAAATGTTTTTGGTAAAATTATTTTTGCCAAAACAATATCAAAAAATTTAAGGGTCAAAACAGAACTAAAGTCAAAAGTAAATTTGACCAAATTAACGAATTGAGTGTATGGGGATTACCGTTACAACCAATCTTTTATCAAAAGCAAACAAACAAATCTAAGTGTCAAATAAACCTTAAGCAAACAAATTTCGAGCAAAATAATTTTTGGACAAATGGACTTCAAAGGAAAATAAATTTTGAGCTAACAAACTTCGAATCAAATTAAATTTAGAACAAATAAATTTCGAAGCAAATTAATTTCTAACAAACAAATTCTAAGGCAAATCAAATTATGAACAAACAACCCTTGAGCTAAATTAAATTATGAACGAACGAATTTCAACAAATTACTCGTTGAACAAACAAATTTCGAGCCCCCAAATAAATTTTGATCAAACAAATTTCGAAGCCCCAAGCGTTGGGCGCTAGTGAAACGTATTATTTTTTCTTGTTTACTAACCCCAAACGGTCACATTCTTTCCTAAATTGAGCTTAACTAATGCTCTCTTCTTAATACATACATCTGACTCTAGAAGTTGGGGGTCAGCAAAACAAAGTCTTCCGACGTAACTAGGGTCTATTCCTTGGGTAGAGCTATGAGCAATGGGGGTAAGTCGAAATCTATGGAGGGTTACACTTAACAAAAAAACAAACAGGCGCCACCAAGTCCAAATTGATTTATTTTAGGGGCATAGCTATTTTTTAAGGGCGGACTTGGAGACCCAAAAAAGAGATCGCCTTCGTTGATACACAAACTTGTCTTAACAGAATAAGACGCTGTTCCTGTAAGAAAGAATAATAATTAAGTCACATAAAAATGGGAACACTATTTGCGTCCCTCAAGTATACCTAAAAAGTATAGAGAATATTTTCTGCATAATGGGATCATAAAATTTTAGTTCTTATTGCTTTTGTTTACCAAGGCTGATCAGACTAGATCAGAATAAAAAACTTTAAATGAAGAATATTAATTTACTAATAAGAATTTTCTTGGTTTCAGTAAATAAAGTATCATTGTAATTAAATAAAAATAAAAATTTGAAGTACTTGCAAAACTGGTAGTAAAGGTTATCAACTAATCCTTACTCAAATATTTTATAATTCTATGTAACTAAAAATGCTAGAGTTTCTTTATAACCCAATCAGATCTGTGTGAGTCATTTACAAATGAATATACGAAATTTTCTCTTTAGGTTAACAAACTTAAATTTAGTTTGAAGTCAAAATAATCACCAAGATATTCTCTAATGTTATCAATAGTGGTTGTACTAAAATGCTAAACATGTGTTAGCCATTGGGCAATTGTTGACAATAGTGAACAAACAAACAGGTGATGTAATAGCAGCTGTTAAATTACGTTGAAGCCACGTGTGATCACGTATTTACGAAGCTAAGTGAAAGCAAATTTAATACTGGGAAAACCAGCTTATTTACAGGTAAACTGAATAACAATTTTGTACGTCTAACAAACAAAATGAAATAATGTACTTTCAGAAGGAAAGTACTCAGGAAATCCTTAATTCTATTACGAACCCAAGAGCAGCAGTTGTCCCTTGATGTAATGGAAATTACCGCAGCGCGGGAACAGCAACTAATTATACTTGCTTTCCATGCTTTAACACAGGTGTAGGAGCAAAGCGGGTTCCTTACTTGGATCACGGCAGCATTACTTTGTAACGTAATCTTCCGTTGTCTAAATTTATTTACTAAAATAATTTTTCATTGCGTAGCCAACAAATTAAGCTTTCTAAATTGTAACTTCAAAGGGATCATGTTGTCTCAAATTTTACAGTTGCGATTTTCGACGTGGTGTGCGATATATACGTTATCCATGCAGTTTTCTAATTTCTCGTTGGGATTTCAAATGGGTCGTTGCGAGTTCAAATGGGTCGTTGCGAGTTCAAATGGGTCGTTGCGAGTTCAAATGGGTCGTTGCGCTAAATAAATTTTGTAAATTAGCTAATATGACAACGAATATACAAAATGTGGATTAGGTACTAACCGTTACTCAGGAAGTGTTTCACAAACATAGAGCGACTCGGAGGTCACTCGCCATTCTCTTAGAATGCAACTTGACGCTACTTTTAACTATCGACGAGTGCGCTCGCTGCTTTCTTGTATGGTGGGAGGTTCCGGATTTTAGTTCTCGAACCTCTCACGCGCGCGCCAGTGGCTGTGAAATTACACCGAACTCGGAAACAACTCGACTAATAATCCTTGATATTATAATACTACAAAAGTTTGATTGTTACTTGAATATTTATTTTAATTAATAAAGGTATTTTACTATTCATTGTACGTTTAATGAATGGATTCTCCTACTGCAAAAATAAAATTGTTACAAACTTCCATAGTGCGTATAATGTGTGGAAGATTTGATATAAACTTCCTAAATACGTTGAGGGATACATCAAGTACGCTCTGCGAAATGGTGTCAACAAATCTAAAAATTATTTTGTAATCGTCGAACGGGTTCAGGCCTACAATTATGATTTTTGAAGAATATTTTGTTATGGTGTATGGTTTTTCAAATAGTAACTTGGTTCGTTCTAACTGAATTGCGGCGTTTATACGTTCTTTATGTGTTGCGGTCGATTGGTTTTCCAAATCCTTAATTTGTTCCCACTCATTGGCTGTAATTTTTAGTTCCTCCTGGAAATAAACCATCTCGATGTGCCTTTCGTTGTGTTTTTTTATGGCATCACATCCAGTAAAAACATTTTTGCACACACTGCACGCAATACTTAAGATGTTCATTCTAGAAAAATTATTGATTAACAGTTTTGAATTATACATGTAAATATTAATTTCTTCTACGTTTGCAAAATTCAAACTAAGACTTACTCTTCTTTGTCGATAGTCCTCACACGAAATTTTAAACCAAAGACTGAAAATTCAGTATTACTATTAATTACACAATAAACGACTTTACGTTTTACAAAATAAACTTAAAATGAACTTTTGGTATCATTTCCCCCCGTATTTATGTACATAGAGAAAGTATAAGTATAATTTGTCCTTACATTAACCCAATTTAAATCAAATTATAGAATGTGTATTCCCGTATATTAACTAGAATTGTGGAAAGTGCTTTTATTAAATTAATAGTCAGACGTCATCGACAAACAATGCAAGGCTAATGATCATACATTTCACTAAATTTATTTAGAATATACGTCTTATGTTGAACTACATTTAAAATAGATTATCGAACCACTTTCTAGGTCACCGTGCAGAATTAATATATGTATTATACCTTTTGGTTTAATCATTTGTATGTGGATTCACTAATTGAAAATTTTAACAATTCTAGCCACTAATAAATATTTTTGGAGTTTAACTCTATTATCGAGCTAAATCTAAATAAAAATGCAAAGGTGTTTTGCTGATAGGTTTTTGAATATTAATACAATATATACAGGTCTTTGTTGGAACTAATTTTAAAAGACGTGATAATTAATTTTAATTCCCCAGGAAAATTCTATACTAATTTATAGGTTACACCAGGGGTTTATCTCAAAAGACAGAGCGATACGGTTTAGAAATAGATTAAAGGTGAATTATATACGGTGCTTGCAAAAGGTTATTCTGCAAATCAGTAAGGGGTCATTCGATTTGAAAAAAATTCCGAGGGATTTGAGAACCTGAGGAAAAACATAGTAATAATTGAAATCTCACACGATGGTATATTAAAAATACTGCTAAGAGTAATTTTGTTTAATAATTCTAAAAATGGCGTTGGTGGTTAAATACATACAGGTAAAACTCACTATAAAACAATTATACGCGTCACTTTTCCAGTCAAGACTTGCATATAACGCCAACTAATGTAATAAGGAGCTGCGCACGTTCGACTATCGGCATAAAAGGCGAGAGCCATGTTCCAGTGCATTAGTCGTCAAAGTATCGTCGAGTTTGATTAAAATTATAAATTAAATATGGATTTTTCTTGTGTTGACGTTACAAGTGATGTGCGAGTACCACAATTAAATATCAACCAACTAGTTTGTAAGTCAACCTATAGGTTAGGCGAATTTCCTTCAAATTATCACCACCATATATTAGAAGTTGGTTTTGATTTATATGGTGGTCTTCAACCTGCCATCCAAGTTATTTGCTGTAGTGGTATGTGTGCTGATTCTACGATAACATTCCCTTACTTTGATTGGGAAAAATTGTGTACTTTTCAAGTGGAATTTCAAATTCACCAATTTGCTCAAGACTCAAAACAAGTCAGATTAAATGGTTTGACTACTGGAAACGATGTTGTTGACATACAATTGGATCAAGATTTTAAATTGCAGCTGAGCACAGCTTTTAATAGAAGTATATGGTTGTTGAACAATTTTGAAAAAGAGAATTTATATAATATGGAGATTACGAAAGATGGTAATGTTATTGTGCTACCTGCGTACGAGAGCATCAAGCTATTAAATTTGCGAGAATTGATCTGTTTTAAAATGGCTGAGTTAAGGTGTAGAAACTTTCCAGAATTTTACGAAAAATTTGTTGGTGATATAAAAAAAGTATGTGGAAATACGACGGAGGAAGAAGGGGTTCAAACGTTATTAGAGGGAGAGAGCAGTGCCAGTATTTCTCTGTCTAATGATTGCAGCAATTTAAATTACTTGACAGTGTTGGAACTTATTAAATGTTTCCCCATTCAGTACTTAAAAAATGCAACTGCAAGGCAATCGCTTGCGCAAATGTTTAGAGATTTGGCTATCCCAGATTCGCCAGACTCTGGTTACCACAGCGGTTTATAGATGTTATCAATACGTGTATGTATTCTATTAAAACATTATATTTTCTTGATAAAGTTTGTTTTACATATTTGTATCGCCAACATTACCATAAATTATTAATAGACGTATTAAACTATCCTGTTTTTATTTTTAGGTTTAAAGTGGTGTACCCGCAAATAATAAACACAATTTACCGCATGTTAACAAAAAGTTGTGGGGAAATTTAAAACAAGTTTAACGGTGACTTGGTGTTAGAATTTGTAGGTAGTAAGGCTAAGTCCTACTGTATTGTACGCGAGAAGGACACGATTAAAAAGATTGAAGGGATCTCACGAAGTGTAGTTAAGTAAAACCGAGGGTCTTACAACCTATAACGAGCATATACCCCCAAAAGGGGTGGGTATGCAACTACGCAGCAGTGCGTGGGAGAATAAGGATTCTCTCCAATAAGAAATTAAAGTTTCCATGTACGTAGCACCAGTTATTGGGTAATGGTAGAAATGTTAAACCTATAAAGGCGATTATTAATTGTGGTTTAGTGACCGCGTTTGTGCACTCTTCGAGTGTCTTCGGCAATCATCGATTGTTTCCAAAAAAATATATTCAAGGCTGCCATTTAATGTCGTGGTGTAACATCGTCCACGGTTAAGCTTATACATCCGTCGGCAGCAAAGTACTTAAAGTCTGGGTCTTGCAGTATCGCTTTTACAAGAATAGCTCACAGCGAATCAAGGAAAAACGGCACGGTATGTCATTAAGCAGTAAACGTTCAGCTCCGCCAGTTGTTAAAGGGTCTTGTACGAAACAACCAACATCCGTGTAAAGCGTGCGAGATGGAGGTGTTAAAGTCTGCATACCCTGGTCCTAATAGCACAGCAACCTAATTAAGGTAGGTCAGTAAGCAATATTTAATTGCTGTTAATTGACTTTCATTTAGCGTACTTTCCTATTGTAATAACCGCATTTGTTTGGAGAAGAAATTATAAACAGCTTTCAAATGTGATTCACATGTTCGTTAAGAATCTAGAATATTTGCTGGATTACAAGTTACAAATAAATTAATGCTACATTGGAAGTTTCGAAAATATTGAATTTTAATGCTTCTACAGCGTCACGTAAGGTAATTTAGGTAATTGATGTAGGATATCAATATGTAATAAGACCCATTTACTTTACTCTAATATTGTTTTATGATTATTATTGAACAGTACTTAATGTGGTTTATTACATTTTGATAATTCTGAAATTTAGGTAGTTAATGATGTCATACACAAAATTTCTAATTAACGTGGTTGGTATCTAGCGAAGGTAAGTGACACGCATTTTCAATTACGAATGCATTCTTCTTTTCATTACAGGAGAAATTCCATAGATTTCATACCAGCAAAATGCGCTTTCTTAATTATTAACCAGGCAATCATTACGTCAAAAGTTGACCTTCCCATTTAGATATTTAAAACACATTACATTGGAATGATTAGTTTATTAAACTGTAAATAAATTATTAAAATTTTGTGTGCCTATTTCTTTGTATTGGTTAAAGCATATACCTTGGGTAGCGAAAAAGGTTTTAAAAATGGAGTTAAATATATACGAGCAAAAATTTAGAGGTTTGAGAGCTTAAAGTGTAACTTTGTAAGAAGTAGTCCTATTGCAAATCTGTTTGCAGATTCGGATTCTACATAAAATTCTAGACTAACAAGATGTATCGCATGACTAAAAAATTTATAAGAACGCTCAAAAGTGGCTACAGGTAAGAAATATTAAAATTGGGGTAGCTCCCTTGGGGGTGATGATATCTGAAAATTTTAAAGAGATTTGGGTAGCTGAGAAAATTCTAATATTAATTGATACCAAACAAAGTACATTTATCTCGTGGGTGGAAATGTGGAGAAAGATTTATCTCGCAGAGGGTATATGTGTAACTTTGCAGGGCGTGGTCCGATTTCAAATCTGTTTACAGATTCGAATTCTGCGTAAAATTCTAAGCTAATTTAATGTATCGCATGACTAAAAAAATTTATAAGAACGCTCAAAAGTCGCTACAGGTAAGAAATCTTAAAATGAGGGTAGCTCCCTTGGGGATGGTGCAATCTAAAAAATTCCTAGAAATTCGGGTAGCTGAGAAAATTCTAATATTAATTGATACCAAACAAGATAGGTTTATCTCGAAAGATGCAATGGCTAGTCGAAGAAAACTATTTGTTAGGTTTGCTTATAGAGCAAAGAGCAAAATTTAGAGGTTCCAGACTTTGAAGGGGTATAACTTTGCAGGGCGTGGTCAGATTTCAAATCTGTTTACAGATTCGAATTCTGCGTAAAATTTTAGACTAACAAGATGTATCGCATGTATAAAAAAAATTTATAAGAACGCTCAAAGTCGCTACAGGTAAGAAATCTTAAAATGAGGGTAGCTCCCTGGGGGGTGATGCAATCTAAAAAATTCTTAGAGATTCGGGTAGCTGAGAAAAATCTAATATTAATTGATACCAAACAATATAGGTTTATCTCGTGGGTGGAAGTGTGGAAAAAGATTTATCTCGCGGGTGGAAAGAATGCGGGTGTGACGTAATCAAAATGGTTGGGGGGGTGTCCGAGCAAGGCGGAGAGCAAGGCGGAGAGCAGGAGGAGATTCATCTCCCTCATTTCCTCCTTATGGGAATTTACATGTAAATTTGGTCCAGATGTGTGAGGAAATGTGGGATTCTGGAGGAAATGTGGTGCCGGAACCGCTCAAAACCTCCTACTATTACGTCATTATTATTAGTAGAGAGTGGATAAAAAAACTATAAAATTCTCAAAAAAATGTAAAAAACGCATAAAAATTTTAGTGCAAAATGAATATATTTTTCATTATTCGTGTAAGTTTTAAGAAAATTTTTTGATGTGTTATGTATTAAAGATGAGCAGAATAGCTACAAATTATAATTCTTATTATTCACAATTAAATTACAACGATTTTAATTTCTTCTCAAAGACGTTATAAGAATGGACCAAGCTACAATATATGTAACTGGTATAACGTATGCGTCCCACCATCGAATGGTGTATTTAATACACGCATTTGCTCTATCATTGTTAAACATATGGTGTGTCCGTATATAACCTAGTTTGTTTGCAGTCTAGGACACTTCGCCGTCGCCAGGTCGCCGCCGCCACTTCGCCGTCGCCAGTTTGCCGTCGCCGTCGTCAGTTCGATGTCGGCAGCTCGCCGTTCCAATTAGTTTATTTACCAAAAGTTATTTATCAAATGAAATAAAAATTAAGCATTAACAATTATTTTAATTTAATTTTGTTAGGTATTTAAAAGTATATTTATGTAGAAATGAATAAGTACGTATCTATTAAATACTTATTGCAAACATTGAATTCATATTAAAGTTTACGGGCCCATCTGATAGTTATAAGCAATTCTGCGAGGATACTTAATAATGTTATACTCTTGAAAGAGGCAAATGCCATCATATTGCGCATAGTGCGAAACTTTCAAAAGTATTACATTATTAAATATCTTCACGGAATTGCTCCTAACTATCACATGGGTTCGTAATCCTTAATATGAATTCAATGCTTGCAATAATTGTTTAATAGATACTTAATAGCTATGTACTTATTCATTTCTATATAATCATACTTTTAAATACCTAAATAAATTCAATTAAAAAAATTGTTAATGCTTAATTTTTATTTCATTTGGTAAATAAATTTTGGTAAATAAATTAATTGGCATGGCGAACTGGCGACGGTGAACTGACGACAGCGAACTGGCGACAGCGAACTGGCGACGGCGAACTGGCGACGGCGAACTGACGACGGCGAAGTGTCCTATCGGTTCGTTTGGTTCCACTATGGGCGTATTTGTTATAGTATCAGACACTACGCATGTAGCACAAAACAAAGTTAGATTATGACTTTTATGTATATGTTGGTCTAGTGATTTCAAAATTACCTTCATTTTTAAGCAATATTCCTATTGGTGAGAATCATATAAAAGATAGAAAGAAGGTATATTTTTAGGAATGTTAGAAAAGCAAGTAGTAGTAAACGCATGTCCGAACTATGTTGGCCCGTATTTATGCAAGTATCACTGGGTCCACTCTTAGAGCGTCCTTGTTTCTTCTTTATTACAATTCAATTCTTGCCTTACTTTATAAAAATTATGATACATTGTTGCTTTACTTACGAAAGTTACCTTACGAGGTTACAATTTAATGCGTTTCCCAGTTTGTGTTACTATTTAAAAACCCAATGAATGACTTACGATTAGGTGCTCATCAGTTTGTTGTAACTATTTTTTATTATTAATAAGCATTTTTTATTCCTTTCTTCATTAATGCATAATCTTCCTATTTTAGTCTTCTATTTTATAAGAATAATCGTAAAATGTAAAATGTGTACTAATAATGCACAGAATTTTGTAATTGTTACAAGTTATTATGTTTTAACAAGCTGGAACTATGAATCGATCGAAATTGAATTTTGACATGGATATTATTTATTCTGCTCAATTTTCGTAAAGTTGTAGATATCAAATTTAGAATAACGGTCCAGAAATGTTATCATTAGCGAGAAATAGAAAGCTACGCATTAAAATACTGTAAGTTAACAAATAACTTTGGGTTAAGTATAAAAGCAAATTTCCCCTACATTGGATACATAATTTCTAAGACAGTAGCTAAAGCACAAAAGCAAACCTATGTTAATGTAACGTTCTTCCAATTTATTCAGAAAGAATGACTCCCTTGTGAATTTACTGTAGTGTCGCAAACCTATACTTTATAGAACTACAAAGCTCTATTGGATTCAACCCGCTTTAAAAATAATGTCGTACATAGAGCCCCTTTTATCAAAACCATATGCCACGAAATGTTTAAAAATGTAATTTTGAGAGATAATGTGAATGGGAACAACCCCAGTTTAAAAAAACAATGCGACACAAACAAATGTGAATACCATTATCCATTCTGTAGACCAAGAAGATTGCTACACTTCATTATTCTCTTGTCACTGCAGCATTTATTTTTTTGATAGCCTGTATTAGAAACATGATTTAAAGTCTTCATCTCCTAGCATCAAAGGAATTCAGTTCTTATTGCGGTAAACTAAAGTTTATGAACAATACGAAATAATCCTGGAATTAATTGGGATTTCAGTGTTGCCGCTACTATGTATCTAACAGTTTCGAAGAAGAGAAATTCAACTCGTGATTACTTCTATCCCTAACCCTAAGCTAAATAAGTCGGGGGTTTAAGTAGGTAAATATACACTACTATCACAAAGCTTCATTAAATCTTACTCATGTGTAGACGTCGGCGTAACATTTTTATAGGGAGTACAGATGACCTTAATTACATTTACATTGCAGAAATACTCCACGTCATTTCTTATTATGTTAAAAATTATAATAAGATAATAAAATGTAATCAAGGGAAGGAAACAGGAAAGAGTTGGAGGCACACTGAATCTAACACTCTTTGGTTATTAAGGGTGCCAGAGGAAATTGCCAGGAAGTATAATGTATATTAAGACATACCCCCAGCGTCTTAGTCCTTCATTTCGATTACACTCGATATTAAATCATATAGTTGTGAAGTCTTCCTCCGCTGGAATTTATGAACATTATTTATTCATTTAGGGTCCAACTGTGTAGAATTAAAAGATTTCCACTTTCGTATATTGAGATGTTTGTTACAGACGTACGTCAAATGTCATACTACACGTTAGGAAGTTCCGATCAATCACTTCTCAGAACGACTAGTTGCAGAGGCAATGGAATCCAGAGAATTCTTTTTCCACTGACTGAGTGCATATTTTCGATTGTATTGGCTATTTCACAGTGCATTGGGTTCATTACAAGGGATGCATGAATTCGGATCTGTACCCGCGGTACATATCTTCAGCCTTTATTACATGAATTTGGAGTGCATTCGTTCAGCAAAAATTTGATCATTCCTCATTCTCTCAAGCGGTGACCATCAATTACTTGCGAATGACAGATTCGCCAACTATAATGGGAAAACAAATATCTTCTGTGTATTTTAAACTTGTTTGCATTAACGTGATCGAGCTTTCATATGTATGCAACTAATTTTCACTACAATGTATTCTACGTTTCCTTTATGAAAGAAAATTTTAGTAGCCTCAGGTGAGTAATATAATTCAATAGCATACTTATATCATTTTGCAAACTCCTATATTATAGACCTATTATCATATGGGTAGGGTGCTTCCTCGATTATGGTATTATTTTGTGGCGAGGAGATTGAGACAGTAAAACAGTTGCAAATAATACCTAGTAAACACAACTAATACGTGAAGGTAAATAAAAAATACTAAAAATAGAATGATAAACACAATGGTTAAGGTAGTTTGAGGTAATCGACGATTAGCTCTAAAGCTTGTTGAAACATTCCTGATGGTTTTCTAAATGTAGATGTCACACTCCATTAGAAATGTACCTCCACTTTTGTCAGATCCTTTCTGAAAGATATTCATCAAATATACTGTAACTGCGTTAATCGTTTTATATCACTCTTATCATGTTTATTTACAGGGACGTCACATCTCAGTGTGTGTAAGGCTCAAGACACGTACGAATCGGGTGGTTGTGACGGTAGGGCAGCAAGAGATTGGCCGTTGTAATTAAAGAAAAATTAATAAAAAAAACTAAATCCACGTCTGCGAAAATTATAGTGGTAATGTAGTAAAATGTTAAATCGTTTACATTGAACATAATAATTATTATTCCATATTGACATATTATTATGCTAGTACCTAACTGACATTTACAACTACATTTAGGTCAAAAATTGTACTTCTGAAAAATCTTTAGCCGGCAGCTAGTCGAGACGAATTTAAGCACACCCCCACTGAGCTGAATATGATTAAATAAAGATAGAGAAACTTTTACCACTATCCTTGTTGGTATAAATACCTATATGATGATTTATATACTCCTTTTCTGTCCTGGTGTGTATTTATATATATATATATATATATATATATATATATTATATATTTATTATAAACGTTTGTTATAAACGTTTGAGAGTAGTGGCTAAGATTCGACGAAGTGAATATCCGTTGCGACGCGAAACTTGTGCTTTCGTAAAAAAGATTTTGTTTGTATCGTCGACATTCTGAGATTTCGGTGGCAGTTGATATTAGGGTAGAAATTTACACAGAATTGGTGAAAGCTATACACGTGTTTTCGAAATTAAAGTGGCAGTTGAGCGTTATGTGTGAGGGGTTTTTAATAAATGTTTTAACCGTTTAAAATTTTACCAAGAAGGCTGTTTTGTTTGTATCAACGGAGGTGCGAGTATTTTGAAGCAGGTGGTAGTAGGGCTTGATTTTCTTTGACGCGTCCGCTAATAGTGGTGAACCAGTAATTATATAGTACTTAAAATAAAATTTATACAAAATCGGTGTACAGTTTGTACTAGCAATATACAAGGTAATGAAAAAGTTAGTTTAAATCCGAAACATACTTGATGAAAGTAAGTACAAACTACTTTATATACGGTTGTTGGTGCAAGGCATGCACAAAATTCCAGTAGAAATGGTTGCTGGACCGATATGGGCGTTTCACATGGTAAATTGGACCAGTAGCAGAGTTGGAGGAGTCTGGCTGTATCGTCAAGCAGTGATTAAGAAAATAGAGTAGCAGCTAGCAGTCTAAAATAGTATAATACAACTTGGGGAGGTTCCCGAACGTGCAGTCATTGATGAGGGCAACGGTCACCGATGGTATAATTGTGGATACATGTGTGGTGGTGCACTCCAAGTAACAGATCTTTGTATATAATTGCTTTTGTGAATTTTTTTGGTGTATAATGATATTTTATGCCTAATGGGTAAATTTCTATAAATTTAATGGACTAAAAAAGGTGCCGAATAACCTTTTTTTATTCATTATTTGACCATATTTTTATGTGGGAATTTTATATGCGTAAAATAAGTTATGTAATATTTGTCTATGTACAAGGTAAAAGGGACGTATGTTATTTTGTTGTGCAAAAATTAGCACAATTGTTTATAGGTTTTATTATGAGCTCTTATTAAACCTAGGGTAAGGTAAGGTTTATGAAAAGACCCTGTTACTTTAAAATAAAATTTTCTTTTTTTGTATGAAAATTAATCAGGAAATATTTGAAGGAATAATGTATTGTTTCAAAGAAAAATGTTTGTAATTTAACCAATGTGTGTAATAAGGATTGATGAGGATTTTTGGTGTAGATTTTTTCTATGAATAAATCGTTACTGTAGCCGCGTTTGCTTTTGTAGAGTAGTATGGTAGTGTATTTCAGATAGCAGCTGAGCAGCCGTGGCGAACTTCACTGATGAATTTAGTGTTTTTAGGGATAAGCAGCAAAAAGTTCAAATTGGCTCTACTACCCACAACTTCAGAGCATTTATGGCGGCCCATTTGTGGAGCTTTTGCAGAGCATTTATGGTCCATTTTTGGAACATTTCGCAGAGCATTAATGGCACCCAAGTTGTTGGGCTTTAGTAAAAGGTAAACCTCAGAGCATTTAATGTCGACCGAATAGTGGGGCTCGAGTTGAACAAAGGAAACCTCAGAGCAATATATATATATATATATATATATATATATATATGTTGTCGTGGAATTATAGGTTAAATAGGTCTAGATAATAAATTTTAAAACTGCTTATATAGGAAATAGGAACAATTTATTTACGCGCCAAATTAATCAGTTTAGATAGTGAAGACGGACAGTTATTAATATATTTTGTATTTCTAAATTAGAAGGTTAAAATTGCATAAAGGGAAGAAGCTTTAGGGTACATGAAAACTCAAGGATACGCATAAATTAGTTGTAATAGTTTTAAGTCAAGCCCATGGGATAAGAAACGGAGCGTTCGAGTATAGAAAATCAATAATTTAAACGCATATTTTCAGTTAAATAAACGAAGCGTTGGTTATACAAATCCTAAGTGTTTAACTCGGAATTATTATTTTAAACGGACAAGTTGCGTCGAAGAAACACCTGTTAGTTAAATGTCAAGTTCTAAAGAACTGAATTATACGTTGAGACAGAATTTCTATGTAATTGTTTGTAACGGTCGGTCCGACAAGCTGCTAATATAACAAATGCTTTCAAGACTAAGTGAAAGGAAAGATCTATAATGTAAAACAGACAGAGACCACGTATAATAAAATGTTGGTTACAACACATGTCTAAAATACACGGGAGACTTGAAGGCCAGCAACAATATCGATTTTCTGTAGCTTGAGAAGGGTTCTAAGAGAGACAATAAATATGGGTGAAACGAAGAAAGGTAGCTAAGAAGTGGAACGTTATAACAGGGGAAAGCAATATTATTGGTCTATGGATAGCAGTTTTGAGAAGCTCGCGTCCGTTGATGTTATTTAACGAATTTCATAATAACAGCACGGTAAACTTGGAATTTTTTAGACGTTGCGATCAAAATTTGGAGATTTGGTTTTAAAAATATGCGTTTCAATGGAAAGAGATTTCGTGAGGGGTATTGAAAAGCGTATAAATACTCTAGGAGGGATATTAAAGCTCTCTTGCTCTTAGATCTTATATCGTTTAGATCTCTAACGTAATTGCTATTACCTGCTCTTCCGTTGTACTGATTGTTGTTTATGCGTTGAAGAAGCATATCACATCCTATTTTAAAGTGTGTGTAGCTGGTAGTAACGTACCGGAATGTATTAAAAGTGATTTGCACAAGTGGATGCTAGCGTTACAAGAGGTGCTGTTATTACACGATACAATCGAATGAAAGGATGGTACTTGGGTAAGCGAATCGAAAAGCTTAACTAGTATGCGTGAAGTGTAGTGGTATGGAAGGTTAAGTTTGGTCAATACAATTATTCGGGTAGAAATACTAAAGATGATTGCAGAGATTTGAATAGTGAGTGGGGATCAGTTGGATCCAGGCATAATCACGAAGTATATGGACACAACGACGAAGGTTTTTGGTACACATCTTCAGAGGTAACGATGGACGAAGCTTACTCCAGGTAAGGAAAATTAATTTCTTGCTTTTGGCTTGAACAGTTGTGCTGATAATTTGTGCTTGAGTGTTTTGACTTATTGGGGCTGTATTTTATTACCATAAAACCTCATTTAAAGGGGTATATGTACAGGACAATTAATATTGATTATTTAAAAATGTTTATTGATGATATAAAATGTTGTTGTAAGGAGTAAACGGGTCTTTAGCTTTACTTTAACTAAAAATGCGAGGTTTAAAAGCATTTAGAGTAACTGGGTTATACTGAGCTCAAAATAGACCAGTTTAAAAATCAATTTAGGGTTGCACGACGGGCCCATCTACTCGTCTAAAATAAAATTGTTGAAATATATTAAAATCATAAAATTTTAAAAGACTTAAAATTTGAGATGTTAACAGTTTTTATCAAACTATATATACCAATGTGTAAATATTTTCTTACTAATGGAAACTTGTTAATATGTGTAAATAAAAAGGTTATATGTCTTGTTGCATTATTTGAGTGGTAATTTCATTTGACTGTGTTTCTGAGAAAGGAATGTACTTAGGATGGTAGGTATTCAAGAAGAAGCAGATTTCTGAGCTAGCCAGGGTGTGCAGGAATTTAGGAGGCGTTCAAAAGGTAGAGTAAGAATTTATTTTTATTTTCAGAAAATTTTATGACGGCCCAACAGAGGCGATCTCGTTTTTTAAAAATCCACTGCAATATATATATATATATATATATATATATATATGTACCCGTTCCGAATGGACCTGCACCTTGGAGAAGAAAATGGCATCCGCGTTTCAGTGATCTTTGGAGGCAAACTATAGAGTCAACCCAAGTAGTACGATCTTTAGTAAGAAAACAGACTAAGACAGGTCCCAGAAAAAGGGCAGCAGCCTTTTCGGTACTTAAAGTGGCAGAGACTATAGGGGTCGGTATGACATTTTAAGATACATGACTGCGATATGGAAGGCAACGAAAAACTACGACATTACCTCCCAAGTACACAGCGTACCTAAAAATCGTAAGTAACGTGATGGCATCTTCTGGGTAAACGATTTCGAAGTTAAAATAGTCCCCAATTCGAAGAACTATTGCGGAGGATATGATCGGAAAGCATACGAAAAGAGTCGTAAACATTCTGCAACTCGGTACGTGGAATGTCAGAAGTATGTAGCAAGTAGGTAAGCCAGAGAACTTAAAAATAAAATGGATAGGTTAGCACTATACATAGTTGGGATCAGCGATCAGAGGCGGGGAATTTTTGGAGTGGAGACTTTAAGGTAATTCATATAGGATCAGAGGAAGGAAATTCGGATGTGGGGATAGTTATGCGAAAAAAAATAGGACAACATATAGAAAACTACTTAAAAAAGAACGAAAGAGTACTTGTGGTTAGATTAGAATCTAAACCGATAAATACAGTAATAACATAGGTATACAAAGCCATAAAATAGGAAATTACTCGCAAATGCAGGAAAGCTAAAGAACAATGAATTGATGAAAAGTGCAACGAGGTACAAACTAAGATGGAAATAGGAAAGACAGACGAAGTATACAAATTAATTACAATTACTTTTAAGGATATAAAACCATGTAGCAAAAATATAAAGGATGCGGGAGGAAACGTCATTATAGAAAATGTAGAGAAAGTAGCTAGATGGCAGGAATATATAGAGAATTTATATTCAGGAGAGGAATTAACATCATTAGATCAGGAATCAGACGTTGAAAAGGATGACCTGGGATATCCTATACTTAGAGATGAGTATGAATTAGCATTAAAGAGTCTGAAAAATGGTAAGGCGCCGGGTACAGATAAGGTGCAAGCAGAAACTCAAAAAGCCGCCGGACAAGCAGTAACAGAACGTCTGTTCCAATTTGTAAGGTATATGTTGAGACAGGCGAGAAACCCAAAGATTTCCAATGTAGCATCATATTCATTATACTAAAAAGGTGGGGCTAGGATAGATGTGAAAATTTTAGAACAATAAGTTTGACCGCACATGTGTCAAAATTATTATTCATAATTGTACAAAGACGAACGGAAAAGCGAGCTGAAGAAATAGTAGGAGAATATCAATTTAGGTTTAGGCGAAATAGGGGAACACGGGATGCTATTTTAACTCTGAAGGTGATAATAGAAAAAAGAATAGAAAAAGTGTAAAGCGTGTATATAGGGTTTGTAGATCTGGAAAAAGCATTCGACAATGTAAAATGGAAAAATATGTTCGAAATACTCAAAAAGATTGGAATGAGTTTTAGGGATAGACGGATAGTACATAGCTTACACAAAAAGCAAACAGCGGTAATAGAATTATAGCAGGAACGTAGAGAAGTAAATACTAGGAAAGGGGTGAGACAGAGAGATATGCCCTTTCCCCATTAATTTTTAACACGTACATCGAAGAGACAATTAACACTGTCAAATTCAGAAAGACATTTGAAATTATTATGCTGGGACAAAAATCGATATGCTTAGATTTGCAGATGATATAGCGGTATTAGCATCTAGCAGGGAAGAGTTAGAAGCTGCTCTTAATGAAATGGAAACAGTTTTAATACAGAAATACGATATGGAAATTAGCAAAAAAAAAGTTGTTACGTTTATCGTCGACGATAGATTCAAATACGTTCTTTTTCTGGTAATTCGTTTTTCATTCACCTAGCTTCTGTTTCTATTCAAAACCTCATCCTGTATTTTTACCTTGTTACAATAGTACACGCAATCATAACATTTACTTCAAATTTATTTATTCTAAAACGAAAATTTATTCGATAAATTAAATAGTCAATACCTCGTTATATGTATCCGTTAATTTGTTAAACATTCTAATAACGTATAATTGCTTTCTCTTGTGTTTCCCACCTAAAGACTTGCCGATATAATAGTTCCTACTATTAGTTGATAGCGTATTCTCCAGTTTGCTAATCGCGCTTTGATAACGCGAGGATTGCAGTTCGAACTCGTGTTATTTGAATCAATTTTTAATTTGATTCTGCAGCTTGTGCGTTGAAATATTTTCTGCAGAGATGCACGGTTTTTTTTCGACAAGTAAGAGGTATCTTGCGTATATCGGTGAGTTTTCCCGCGCTTACCCATTCTAATCAGATTTTCTTTTTAGCTCTTAGCTGGAGGCCAAATTGGTTCTTTATTTATGTAGGCCCAACTGTTCGTTGACGTAGGCCAACTGCTTTTGTCTGTAGACCGCTGCTGCAGTACGGTGGCAGGGCGAATGGATCCTGACTACCGTGGCGTTGCTGTGCTGACTTACCCCCGATGGATTTGGAAGATAAGCATCCCGACGCATAGAAGTATGTGACTCGTTTTCTTTTATCCACATCGAGGATTATTATTTATCAGCGGTTGATGTTGTGAAACCAATTCACCATACATGTTTAAAAGCTAGCTTCGCTAGTGGTTTTTGGTTATACTTCTATAATTCTTACTACAACTTGGTCTACATTTAATACTTTAATTTAACACACTTGCTATTGGGAAAACCTACATTTAGTACTTTAATTTTTAACACACGAGCTATTGAGAAAATCTACATTTAATACTTTAATTTAACACACTTGCTATTGAGAAAATTTAAGCATTACTTTTTTTTCAATGAGTTTTATTACATTTGTTCTTTACAATATAACTTAAATTTAATACTTTTCTTTGTCTACGTGAATCAAGAAATTTTAATTTATTTTTATTGTTAATACATAATCGTGGGCGACGTGCTTTTTTTTGGGTTTTTTTAGTATATAAGTGAATCCGTCCACTCTCCGCGTTTGGTAGTTAGCCTGGTATTCACTTTTCTTCTGGCTACGTCTTGGTACGTAGCAAACTAAACTACTAGTATGCAAAGGAGGGGAAAGTAAATTAAAAACTAGAAACAAATAGGTAACGAAAACTTACAAGAGGTTACGGATTTCTACTACCTAGGAAGCCGAATAGCGCAAGATGGGAAGAGGGCAACATATATAAAACAAAGATTAGCACAAGGTTTTGCTACATTTAACAAGAAAAAGCAACTACTGTGTTCAGAGACGACAAACATAGAAACAAGGAAGAGATTGCTTAAAACATATGTGTGGAACACAGCACTGTATGCCTGTGAAACCTGGACAGTAGGAGAAGCGGGCAGGAAAATTGTAGGAGCCTTTGAAATGTGGTGCTACAGACGTATGATGAAATTATGACGGACAGACAAAGTTAAGAACAAAGCGGTACTAGAAATGATAGAGAAAAAAAGAAGTATGTGGAAAACAGAAGAAATAGGAAAGATATGATTATAGGCCAGTTACTAAGACATGAGGGAATAGTGCGGAATATATTAGAAGCAGAAATAGGAAGAAAAAGGAGTAGAGGTAGACCTAGGTTAGTCTAGGCTGTGTGAATTTTAGGGAAATGTGCAGGCGAGTTCAGAACATAAATCAATGCATGTGCGCGTTCAACCAGTTCCAAGATGGAAAACCTAATGGCGAAAGAATAACTGTACTTATACCTGATGATTATTATAAGCAACTACAGGTATTGGTTTTGCAATTCTCTCAACTAATGTTAATTGTGCGAAAAGGTTTGCTGGAAAACTATTAATTTGACCAATGTCTAAGTGTTAGGGGATCCTTGGTAGCCACAGACTGCTTAACTCCCTTCGCAAACTACTAAAACTTGGTGAAATAGGGCATATAATTAGGAAACAACAGAAGAGGAACCGCACTGTATTTAGGCTGTGGGAATTGTAGGGAGCGGTGTAGGCTAGCTCAGAATACAAATAATTGAAGGTACGCGTCCAACCAGTGTCAAGATGGAAAACCTAATAATGAAAAAAACAATTGCACTTAAATCTGATGATTATTATAAACAACTACAGGTGTTGGTTTTGAAACATTTTCAACTAATGTTGATTGTGGGAAAAGATGTATTGGAAAATTACTAATTTGGTAAATGTTCAAGTGTTGGGAGATCTTGGTAGCCGCAGGCTGTTTAAGCCTCTTCACATACTACTGAATATCGGGAAGATAGGGTATATATTTGTAAACAATAGAAGGGGAACCGAACTGCACCTAACAAGAAAGAGGCGCGGCTATTTTCGAAGACAACAAACATAGAAACAAAAAGAGAAATTGTTGAAAGCATATGTATGGGGCACAGCACAGCACGGCTCTAAAATAGGGGCAGTAAAAGAAGCATACAGGAAAACCGTAAAAGCTTTATGGAATGTTGTGCTTGAGATGCACGAGGATAATAGCATGGACAGACAAATTTATTAACAAAGAAGGTATAGAAATAGTAAGGGTATAAAGATATCTGTGGAAAGCAAAACAAAATACGAGATAGGAATATATTACAAGCAGAGATAGAAAAAGGGAGGTAGAGGTAGACTTAGATCAGAGCATTGCACGCAGATAGTGAAAGATGCAGACTGTGGAAATTTCAGGGAAATGTGTAGGTTAGCAGAGAATAGGAAACAATGACGGTACGCGTCTAACCAGTTCCAGGACTAAAATCCTAATGATGATGATATATATTGACGTGATAAGGGGTCACGTGAGATTATTGAAAGCCAAATTCTACAAATAAATCCCACTAAAATATAAAAGAATCTGGAAATAATTGAAATTTCCGTAAATTCATGATTACGTCCAGTATAATATAAGCGTACTTTTATTCATTAAAATGTACGAGCGAAAATGCAATTGCGCTAGTATAAGTAATCACCCTGTATAATATAAGCGTATTGTAGATAAATAGCAAGTAATGTAAGTTGTATATGTAAAAATAATTAATTTTAAGATACCATAAAACGCATTTAATCGATCATTTTAAGATAAATATAAAACCACTCGTTTATAATAAAAATACACTTTCCTTGAATAAAAATAAGTAATTTTGTGTATTTGAAGCCCCGAGTCTAACCTTAATAGATGTATTAAAAACAGGTTTTGTTGGTAAAAGAAAATAGTTTCTATAAAATTACCCTATGGATTACATAAATTTATTTTAAATAGAGAATTTTCTGGAATAGACGAATTTAAGAAAGAAGTTTCGGGAGAATACGTCAAATCCATATAAACTAATTAATAAATCATTATTTATTCCAAAAAGCGCCCCAGAACACTCAAAAACGCAGAAAATGTAATAGAAATTGATAAAAAATATTTATGATCTTTGCATTTACTGTAGGATAGAAGGAGACTGCAAGCATTAACTTTAGGTATTAAACAAAGACGAATCAGCGCGCATCACGAACAGGTGGAACGAGATTACGTGGTAATAAACGCCTCGATTTTAGACGCTAATGAGTTTTTCTGCAAACCTTGCATCATAATGTTCCATACTATTCTACTACCTTCTGAATATAGATAATTTGGATATATAAGGAAGTGCTTATTAAAAACGAGGATTAAGTCGATTCTAAAATTCCATGCGAAATGTTATTTTGATATAAGTCGCGAACTGTTGCTTTGCGAAGATGATATTTGAAGTATGCAGTAAACATACTGTAATTTTATAATTACGATGGTACAATGAATATAGAAGTGATGTTTTAATTGCCAATTACATAAAAACTGGAATTTATTAATTACAATAAAGAAAGAAATTTCTTCAATATAACGCTATTTGAAAATTTTTATTAAATAATCGAAAAGAAGATTTAACCAAAAAAATGTATTTTGGCAACTGCTGTTTAAAACGAAGATTTTAAATATGGAAAATCTTGTAAGCTGATTTGGACATCAATTTAAAATAGGAAGATATTTAATTAAAAGAAGCGTTTTTGTATATTCTGCAAGTATTACTTTTAGATTTATTTTTAACTGATATTGTAGTATTTGTATTTAATTTAAGGTAGAATAATAAGTGTTAATCATATAATTTTTTTGTAATGGATTTTTACCATGAAAATGAGTTCGAAACACTCTAACCTTCTAATAGATTATCTGTCAAGGAATTATTGGCCAAACAAACCCTACAAGCGTGGCAATAAACAAAATCATGTAAAATATTCATAAAAAAGAATAATTTAGTTCTGTAAATTTATAATAAGGTAAGGAACATTTATTTTATATAATAAATACTCCTTAGAAATTATTTTGTGTTTGAAAGAAACTATGTTGTATATACTTTTGTATGAGGGAAAATATTTCATACTGTATAAATGCTTTGCGATATTGCTGTTTGATTTCATTTTGAAAATTCCGTCCATTTCGTTGAGCTAGTCGGGCAACGTTAGAAAGGAAGGTAAGTAAACAATTTCAAGTTTTACAAATTGCTGTATCAGTATCACAGCATTCCTTTAGTGACGCTCTCGACGTGGCGCTGTCACAGCACTCTTTCAGCGGCGCTCCAACGCGGGCCATTACAAGGTAAGTTGAAAAATACTAACGTATTACAATTAATAAGACGAAATAATAAGTCAGACATTTATATGCAAAGCCGAAATGATCATTTCAAATGGAGCTAGTAATTGAAAGAAGGAAATTATAAGGTTTTGGACAGGATTTGAACCTGCATCTTAGTCTTTCCGAGACCATGCGTTTACTAATTACGCCACCGAGAACGACGACTATAATTTGGAAATTTACAAATATAAGTCGTGTACACAACTATACATAAACCTAACTTTCAATTACGTTTAGCATTTTTGTCAATCATATGTCATTGTCAAGTTTTTGACTTATGTCAGTATAGACAGGAAGCAACGTTCAAAGTCACAGTTATAAGCCAAGTATTAACTATATAAATATTTTAGGTGTTTGTTACACAAGGTAAGTTGATAAATACTAACGTATTACAATTAATACTATGAAATAATAACTCAGACTTTTATCTGCAAAGCCCAAATGATCATTTTAAATGGAGCTAGTAATTGAAAGAAGGAAAATATAAGGTCTTGGACAGGATTTGAACCTGCAACTTCTTCCGGAAAGACTAAGATGCAGGTTTAAATCCTGTCCAAGACATTATATTTTCCTTCTTTTAATTACTAGCTCGATTTAAAATGATCATTTGGGCTTTGCACATAAAAGTATGAGTTATTATTTTATCTTATTAATTATAATATATATATATATATATATATATATATATATATATAATCAATTCTTGAACGTAAATAAATAGTTAAAAACGAAAGTTGGTAAAACTCTTGAGATACACTCGTTCAAAAATGACTAGATTCCTCTGTCAGGTCGTAATTTTATTAGGGATGGTCTCGGGCCGGGCCGGGCCGGGATTTTAATAAGCCCGGCCCGGCCCGACGCAAAAAGGTAACCGGCCCGGCCCGAGGCCCGGCCCGAAATAAAAATTGACGACCCGGCCCGAAATTTCGGGCCGGCCCGACTTTTATTCGGCGAATGAGAAGATATTTGTTTCTGTTGTGTTCAACAAGTAACTATCACTCTTTTGTTTAATTTAAGAGTATAATGATTTTGAATTACAATCAAGATACTTGTGGAACATATCGTAGAATACCATTTGATTTTTGATTCTGTTGCGTACCCAAACATAGCCGGAAGAAAAGCAAGTACCCGGCTAACTATTAAACGCGGAGAGTGGGGGGATTCGCCTACATACCAAAAAGAAACAAAAAACACATCGCCCTCGATGATCTATTAACAAATAAAAATAAATAACGGATTCTGTACAAACAAGCAAGAGCAATAAATTAAGCGTTACTATTTGAAAGCAAACAGTTAGGTGATATGAACAATTTAGTACATTAGATACGAAGTGCGCATTTCGTATTTATACAAAATAAAATTAATCAGTAGTAAATAAACCTGTGAGAGCTTTTGTCAAGCATTTTTAAAGTTTCACCTAATACTTTTTGTAAAATAACTAATTAGTAGGAAAGAATTAACGTGTGGGAGCTTTTGTCAGATATCTTTTAAATCGTACATAGTACCGTTTGTAAAATAAACTAATCAGTACAAAGGAATAAGCGTGTGTCTGTCCAATACTTTTAACACAGGTACATCACACATGTAGAGCGATAATATCGATTAGCAGCAACGAACAATAGTTCTACAATGTGACGTTTCTTGTCACATAACTACACCAAATGTTGATACGGAATATCCTATTGACACAACACACAAAAGGAAACGAGTTGCATACCTGTAGGTGTCCGGATACTTAGCTTGAAAACCGTCGGGAGTGAGTCAACGCAGAAACGCCGCGGTATTCAGGATCCAGTCACCCTGGCATCGTAACTACAGCAACGACCTACGGACAAAAGCAGTTGGTCTACAGAAAGGAAGAACCCATTTGGCCTCCAGCTAAAAAAAGCAATCCACGCAAGACACCTCCTAGTTGTCGAACAGAAAATAAACAGACGTGCACTGCTTTAGAAATAAGGTGACGAATAATGTAGAAAATATGTCGACGCACAAGCTGTAGAAGCAAATTTAACAATGGTTCAAATAACACGAATTCCAACTGCAAATCCTCGCTTATCGAAGCGCGAATAAAACTGGAAAACTTGGGTTTTATCAGATAGTGTGCGACCTTATTTCAACAAGTTTTTACATTGAAACAATAGAGAAAATCATTATAGGCGGTCGTAATGTATACCAAGATAACGGGTACCTGAAACAGGATATAACTATTTAGTTGTTGCATAAACTTGTCGTTTCAAAGCAACTAGATTTAAGTTAAGGAATTTATTCGAGAATGTGTTTATTATTAATTATGTTGAAGGATTTAACAGTAGAAACAGAATTTATTCGAGCGGGTATTGAATTAATAAGGGGAAAAATAGGGTAATTAATTTATGCTGAAAATAAACGTAACAATTCTTTAAAAATCCTAAAAATAGGTAACATAGGTACAAAATGTTTAGCAACTTTCAATGTTTATGAAATTGTACGCTTAACGCACCTTATAACCTTTATAATAAATTTGCGTCCGCTTATTTTGTCGTTCCTACTTCAAAGAATTTTACTAAAATTACCTACTTGAAATTAGACAGTTGTTGCAAACTCATTCCAAGCAGACTTTATTAAAAGAATCTTCAAATAAAGTATCCTTATTTAAAAGTTTGCATCCAATCTAAAGGAGTGTTAGTGCAAGTGTTTTTTCCGTTACTCTTTATTCTGACATATATGTTTAGTATTCTATATTTATAGGTTATGTTTTACAAATGAATAAAGAATTAATCTCTTTTGTGATAAGGTGACCTACATGTTTAACTATGTTGGAAAAAATCAAAGAAATTGTATTCACACAAAGATGAACCTTTTTTTATTATTTAAGTCTTTTATTTCCCACTGATTCGATAACATTTATGTGTGTTGTCAAAGTGTTTTCACGGAATACTTTTTGAGTTTACCTCAAGACACTGTTAATACTTCTTTCCAAGCATATAGCATATCTGTTTTCAAAAAGATTTTTACAGTTTACTTCTAGGAAAAGCATTACAAAACAGCATCCTTGTATTTAGAGCGTTGACGTTTTATATCTTTTTCGGGTTATAAACTTGGACATTATATTTCTAAATTTAATTACGGAAACAACACTACAAAAAACCATTTATTTCGGTATATTTATACACAAAGCAGACAATTAAATGTAAGTTTGTACGTTAGGCATTTGGCATATGTCAAAATTAAGGCGCCTTAAATAAAAGCATTTCCTGCCTGAATTTAAATTAAATAAAGGTGTGCTGTATTTTAATAAAGTACAAACATTAAAGGTGTAATTGCGCATGTGTAAATGTCAAATAAGAGAAAACTTTATTAAAAAATTGGTAAAATGAACTTTGCAATAACTCTCTAGTGTTTTAGGCGGTAGACATAAACTATACACGCGATTGATAATATCGACGTTCGCCGCATGATTGAGATTTGGAGTATATACATATACATAATATAAATCGTGCAAACTTTTGAATTATGAATAAATCACCTAGTTTGATGTTCCTGAGCATCTTTAACTTGCCTAAAGTACAACATGAGGAACATTAAATAGGACTAGAAAAAATATTCGGTATAAGTAGTGAGTTATAATATCACGTTTCCTTTACACTAAACAAGACGAAAAACTGATTATTAATGAGTTCATGAAGACACTACGTGAAAATATAATTAAGAACGTTTACTTACTCAATGTGAGATAGAAGTGAAGGGACGATGGAGTACTTACTCGTGCGTTTTTCGGTCCGAAAAGTTCGGGCCGGCCCGAGTCGTTTGGCCCGGCCCGGCCCGAAAAAAGGTAGGCCCGGCCCGGGCCCGGCCCGAATAAAGTAGTCAACGGCCCGGCCCGGATTCGAGCCCGAAATCGGGCCGGGCTCGGACCGGGCCGGCCCGAAAGCCCGAGCCCGAGTCCATCCCTAAATTTTATTCTACATTTCGGCAACAAAATTTGTGCCTTCTTCAAAGACTAAAAAACATAATGAGGTTAGTCACAAGTTAAAAGAAATTACAAACAAAGTAACTTACATAACTACTAAGACATCAATAAGTGGACGATTCTACTAAAAATAGCACACATATAAAATCCAAACAGACATTAAAAAATATAACGAAGCACAACAATCTTATACCCAAAGGTGGTTATAAAAACGAGTCAAACAATTTTTAGAGTAAGTGCAACGAGGCTACTACATTACACATTTAATTACTTAGTTAAACGTTAATCTGCTAATAATAATTGAGAAATTGACCGAAAACTTGATGAACGTACATCAAACCGGTACGTACTTAAATATTTGGCGATAACAACTTCAAAGCTACATTAGAATTGTTGCAAACGCGCCTCATATGTATTTAAACTTAAGTAGTAGGCGATTGATTATTATGTGTTGTTACATATATGTCAAGAGTGATTTTTATGTCTCGTCCAAAAAAGTTATATTTTATGCCAGTAAATTGCACAGTTTAATACAAGTTGAGTATTACTTTTGATAAACATAAAGTGTTCCTGCGCAAGGGTGTTTGAAGCGGGTAGCTTCTTATATTCTTGCACCCGTCACTATAAAGGGCAGTGCCGTAAAGCGGCGTTTGCTAATTTCAGTGGCGGTTCTACATTTATTGGCGACCGTGACAGGACTCAACTTGGCATTGTTCGATTTAGCGTGGCGTTGGTGTTTGGTTTATCAGTATCGCGTTTGAGTTACTAATTGAAAGACTGTGACGATGGAGAGACTTAAGAAATCTCGAGCTGCAGCACGCAGGGCTTTCACTTTAACTGCAAATCAGCTGACACAACTTTTGGATGCCGAACAACAAGAAGTTGACCAGATAAATACAAGGTGTGAAATGTTAACCCAAAAAATAGCCGGATTAGAACAAATGGATCGTGAAGTCTATGACCTTTTGTTGGATACAGATGGAATCAGCGAGGAACAACTCGAAATAGAACTTCAGAGCACAGACGAGTATCAATTTACTTATCGCAGGTTGAATTTGCGTTGCCAACGCATTATTGGGTCACCTGCTATTGACAGTATTAGTAACGTTGTTAGTGGCGCAGGAGGATCTCTTTCTCGTAGAATCAAATTGCCAATCATTGAGTTTAAAAAATTCGGAGGTGAGCTGCGCGATTGGCTTCCGTTCTGGAGCACTTTTAATAAAGTTCATAATGATTGTGAGTTAACCAATGAAGATAAATTTCATTATTTGTTGCAAGTTATTGTCCCGGGTTCCCGAGCCGAAGAACTTGTAGTTAGTTTTCCCCCAACTGGGAATAATTATGAAAAAGCTGTAGAAAGTTTAAAAGCCAGGTTTGGGAGGCATGACTTGTTAGTCGAGTTTTATGTGCGTGAGTTGCTAAAATTATTTTAATTAAAGCACTCAATCCAAAGACGCTAAATTTAGCCAGTCTGTATGATAAGATTGCGACGCAGTTGAGAGCTCTTGACACGCTTGGTGTGACGACGGACACTTGTTCCGCAATGTTGTTTCCATTGGTAGAATCTTGTCTTCCAGAAGAGCTGTTGCGCGCATGGCAGAGATCGCTGGGCGATGTATCGGTGAAAAGAGGCGATACGCTCAAAGAACGCCTTGACGGTTTGATGGCATTTATAAGTTTAGAAGTTGACGGAGAACAACGCATTGCACTAGCAAAAGAAGGGTTTTCTGCAGCCACCATTTCTAACAAAACTGAGCGAAAAGGCAAAAAAGTTAATGAAAAACATGAGCACGTACCGACTGCTGCTGGTTTGTTTACCAAACAAGTAAGATGCGTTTTCTGTGAAGCTGGTCATAGTAGTGAGTCGTGTCACAAAATGCAAAAGGTTGCATTAGATGAAAAACGTCAAATTTTGAAACAGAAAAGGGCTTGCTTTAGTTGTCTAAAGGTAGGTCACGTCGGCCGAAAATGTCGTCAAAAATAACTTGCATGATATGTAACAAAAGACACGTACCATTAATGTGTCCTGAGTTGTCAGCAAACAAGGGTGCTGAAGACGTTACTACACCGGTAACTCTGGATAAGGTACTACAGGCAACCAGTTGCGATAAGAATGTTGCCAATTTGTATAATCCTGTTGTGTTCCTGCAAACGTTACGAGTAAAACTCGCTGGAAAAATGGGGAACGTACAGTGCGGGCTATTATAGACACAGGGTCACAAAGATCATATGTTTTGAAGAATACAGCTCAGATATTGGGTTTTCCCGTGCAAGGTCACACGCGGATTACTCATACTTTGTTTGGCGGAGCGTCTACAGCGGAACAAGCTCACATTGTCTATAAGATAAAGCTTATTAATTTGACTGGTGAATATTCTTGCCACTTCGATGTTTTAGACCAACCCGTTATTTGCGATGATGTAGCTCCAGTTCCCAATGGTCTGTGGATAAACGAACTAGCTAAAAAAGGTATACAAATAGCTGACGTGGGTGATTATTCGCCAATAGAAATTTTGATAGGAGCCGATGTTTGTGGAAAATTATTGACGGGTAAGAGACATGTTTTGAATTGTGGTCTTGTGGCTATTGAGACTGATCTTGGTTGGACGCTTATGGGAAAAGCTCCCAAAGAGCTTTGTAGCAAGTCCACTACTATGCAAGTCGTCTCATTACTTTACAGTGAGTTGAAGGTAAATCAGCTATGGGAGTTGGACGTGTTAGGCATTATGGATCCGGTGGAAAAAAGATCTAAAGATGAAATAAATTCCGATGTACAAAAATATTTCATGGAAACTGTAAAAGAAGATGCCAATGGAAGATACGTTGTACGTCTACCTTGGAAGCAAGGTCATCCACCTTTGGCTAATAATTACGAAATTGCCCGTAAGCGATTGAACCATGTTATAAAAAAGCTGCAATTTGAACAGTTGTATGAAGCTTATGTACAAGTTTTAAATGAGTGGAAAGACTTAGGCATAGTTGAAGTAGTATCTGAAGAAGAGATGCGCTGTCCCAGAAATGCTGTTACTCACTATTTACCTCATAGGGCTGTAGTGAAATCTAATAGTCTAACCACAAAGATAAGGCCAGTTTTCGATGCTTCTTCGCACGAAAAGGGTAGTCCTTCGTTAAATGATTGTTTAGAAAGCGGTCCGAATCTGATTGAGTTGATACCTGCCTTGCTATTACGTTTTCGATTCAATCCGATAGGTGTGATTGCAGACATCACCAAAGCTTTTTTGCAAGTGGGGTTACATTCTGCTGAACAAGACGTATTAAGATTTATTTGGTTGGACTTACAGGGTAGTGAAATCATATATCGACATAAGAGAGTTGTTTTGGAGTGTGCGCTAGTCCGTATTTACTAGGCATGACTATAAAGTACCATTTGACTCGTATGCTCGATGAAACTGTGAACAGAGAAGTTAAACAGGTCATTATGAGATTGATGAATGGCTTTTACGTTGACAATTGCATACACAGCGTCGCTACTGTGAGCGAGCTAAACCGGTTTATAAAAAATGCTCGTACAGTAATGGCCAAAGGACATTTCGACCTCAGAGGGTGGGAGCATACGCAATTGGGCAAAACGCCTTTTGACAAACCTGTGACGCAAGTGCTAGGTCTTAATTGGAACAAAATGGAAGATAGTTTAGCGCTAAATTTTGAGCACCGTAAACATGAAGCCAAAGGACCTATAACGAAGCGTGTTATATTATCGCTGACTCATAGAATATTTGATCCAATGGGATTTGTATGTCCAACTACTATTCGCCCAAAAGCATTGCTACGGCACCTCTGGAGAGAGAAAATTAATTGGGACGAAGAAGTAGACGGCGAAGTTAGAGAGAATTTATGAAATGGTATGTGGAATCAGAATGCTTATTAGGAATTAAAGTGCCTCGATGGATAGACTATTTAAATGATGGTTCGCAAAAGATCAGCTTGCATACATTCTGTGATGCCAGTACGGCAGCCTACTCATCGGTAGTTTATGTAAGAGTAGAAAAGGTCGATGGTGTAAAAGTAAGTTTACTTCAAGCAAAGGCGAGAATTGCACCTTTAAAAGAAATGACTATTCCCCGGCTCGAATTGTTGGCTGCTACGATTGCAGCACGCTTGTACATCTCTGTAAAAGACGTGTTGAAATCGCTGATTGATAACGAATTTGAAAGTTATTTTTGGAGCGATTCGAGTACTGTTATTGCTTGGATAAAACAAGAAGATCAATGGTCTGCATTTGTTTGGAATCGGATTGCAGAAATTCGTAAGTTGACCGATAAAAACATGTGGCACCATGTTTCAGGAAATTTGAATCCAGCGGACCTCCCATCTCGCGGTTGTTCCCCCAAACAATTGCTAGAATCCAAATGGTTAGAGGGACCGTCCTGGTTATACCAACCACACTGTGCATGGCTTAAGGCGGATCTTGAGGTCAATGAAGATGAGGTTGGAAGAGAACGTCGCAAAAGACTTGTAGCATCTATGCTAAACAGTGAAGACTTATGGTATAATAAACGTTTTTCTCATTACAATGAAATCATTTGCTTGCTTGGGTGGATTTTACGTTTCATTCACAATTGTCGTTTTCCTGATGGCCGAATTCTGGATAAATGTTTATCTGTAGAAGAAACAGAAGCTGCTGAGCTGTGTCTTGTTAAAGTTATACAACAAGAATCGTTTCAAGACCAGAAGGTAAAAGAGTTGTCTTCATTGCAACCAATTATTGATAAAATGGTATTATTCGTCTGAATACCAAAGTTTCATATCGCGAAGACGATGTCGACTTTAGATATCCTCTGTTATTGCCTGGGAAGCACCCAGTAGTTAAAAAGCTTATATTGGATAAGCACGTTGAGTCCTGTCACACTGGTGTGCAGACACTTT
Organism: Platerodrilus igneus; assembly: GCA_036346225.1. Taxonomy (NCBI): domain Eukaryota; kingdom Metazoa; phylum Arthropoda; class Insecta; order Coleoptera; family Lycidae; genus Platerodrilus; species Platerodrilus igneus. The sequence continues at coordinate 547,488 of JARFIW010000593.1, read as the reverse complement.
TATCTCTATTAAGAGAACGCTATTGGATTCTAGGAGGTCGTCGTAGCATAAAACTGTTATTGGAAATTGTGTTGTGTAAACGACAAAACGCTTCCAGAATGGAAGAAATTACGCCGCCGTTACCTAGTGATAGAGTACGTGACGCGGCAGTCTTCGAAATCATTGGTGTTGATATGGCCGGGCCTATGTTTCTAAGAAATGGACAAAAAGCATGGGTGTGTATTTTCACGTGTGCGATATATCGTGCTGTACACTTTGAACTTGTTACATCCTTGTCAACTGGAACATTTGTTGACTCTTTCCGTAGATTCATTGCTAGAAGGGGCCGACCATGTATCGTATATTCAGACAATGGAACTAATTTTGTCGGTACAGATAACGCGATGCGCAAAGTGAATTGGGACGCTGTAAAAAAATATTCAGCGGTGCAACGTATTGCATGGAAGTTTAAACCTCCAACCGCAGCATGGTGGGGTGGATTTTGGGAGAGATTGATTTCCATGTTAAAACAATTATTACGTAAAGTTTTAGGAAGGGCTTCGCTGGATTTTGACGGACTACATACTATATTATGTGATTGTGAAGCCATTATAAACGCTAGACCTTTGTCTTACATCTCGAGTGATCTGAACGATTTGGAGCCGTTAACACCAAATATGTTTCTGCAGGAACGGCATGAAATTGGAGTACCAGAATTAGATGTATTTGATTCTGCATCATTGAACAAGCGACTGTTACGTCACAAAAAGATTCGTGATGTATTACGCAGAAGATTTCGTACCGAATACTTGGGTCAATTACGTATGGTGTCCAAACATTGCAAAATACGTTCACTAAATGTCGGTGAGATCGTTATGATTGGAAATGATCAGACAAAACGGATAGACTGGCCTCTGGGTCGCATAACAGAGTTGATACCTGGTAAAGATGGACGAGTACGCGTTGTCCGACTAAAACTGCTAAAGGTCAGTTGGTGCGCCCAATTCAGCATATTTATCCGTTGGAGTGTTCAGAAGGTGAAATGGTTCATCTTGATTCTGTGAATAGCTACGGTCAGGTGGGAGCAGCTACTGAAAATGCAGTGCATGACGGCGATTCCTCAGAAGAGCAGTTAAGAAGGAACATTGTACCTGTGAGTAAAACACGTGTGTACACTAAAAGTGGACGGCAAGTTAAGTTGCCGGAAAGACTTGCGTACTAGGCTGGACAGTGGCGCGTAAATTTTGTTGTGTTCTTCGGTTGCTCATAACACAAGGTGGGAGTATGTTGCAAACGCGCCTCATATGTATTTAAACTTAAGTAGCAGGCGATTGATTATTATGTGTTGTTACATATATGTCAAGAGTGATTTTTATGTCTCGTCCAAAAAAGTTATATTTTATGCCAGTAAATTGCACAGTTTAATACAAGTTGAGTATTACTTTTGATAAACATAAAGTGTTCCTGCGCAAGGGTGTTTGAAGCGGGTAGCTTCTTATATTCTTGCACCCGTCACTATAAAGGGCAGCGCCGTAAAGCGGCGTTTGCTAATTTCAGTGGCGGTTCTACAAGAATTAAAATAAGCAATACAATTTTTATAAGCAATACATGTAGCTGCAATAATAGTTACATTGGGCAGACGAGTCAGTGGTTAAAAAGTCGTTTAACCCAACACAGGATGGACCGTCGAAAAAACTCTGCTAAATGTGTATTGTCTTTGCATGTTTTTTCAACTAAACATACACCATTATTCGATGATATTATGACTTTGGACAGCGAGCCCAATTATAAGACCTGGTTGTTCATAGAATCGTTTTATATCAACAAGGAAATCAATCCTATGAAAAACAAACTGGATATCAATAAAGTACATAACGTGTACTCCGCCTTATACGATAAGGATTTTTTCAAACTTCGTTAATGGAATGAATACTCACTGAAGTGTAACTATTGTCATTTTTCTGAACGTTCTCCTTGTCAATTTCAGATAATTGTGTTAGATTCGTTTTTTCAGTTTTTAACCGTCAAAAGTATTAGACGTGTCCTTCTGGCACTTTTTAATTTTTATAATCATAGACCTACTTTTATAATGTAAATCATTTAGTAGTAAATTCAGTAGTAAATTTTTAGCTGTCATTTGTTCTACGCACATCCTACGGTACAGATAACCACAAATTGCGTTTGGTTTACCAATTTAAGTGCCAGTAAAAGTATATATTTTAAACTAAAGATTGTTAAGATGATGTATGTTAATGAAGTTTCTGGTTCTTCGGTATGATTCACGTTACCTTAGAGCTAATTAACGGTTCAATACTGTTGTTCTTCCTGTAACCACAATTCGCTGCCATTTCAATTGTGGCTTTAGTTGTAGTACTTTTAGCGTGTTGGTTTCTATTTTTAATTAAATACTACATTGTGTGACAAAACTACATACTGCAGATACACAAGCATGCGGCTTTGTAATTTAAATTTTGTTATGTCAGTATTCTACTAATGGATTTACCACAACTCCGTGTAGTGATACCTTACATAAACGAATGAACTATAGCAGGGTGCAGTAAGAACAAAACATTTTATGAGTATTATAAAATTACGTTGAACATGGCAAAATAATAATTAAATATGGGAGAAACTGCTAGAATGGTTTCACATACACATCTATGGTGTCACGTTAACGATAAATATACCGATAATTTGGAGTACTCTTTCTTATGCATCCACATGAGGTAAATGTAACAACAGTCGTATATGTTTCAACTACAGGTTTGTTCTGTTTGAGCTTCAAGTTAAACTTACATACTTTTTCTATAAAGTGATAATTATTGCAAATAAAAAATTCAAAATCAAAATTTTATTTCAACCCATACCTGTCTTTAATATTTTAAACAAAATCAAGTTTCAAACTATTAAAGGACGGTTCTTTTAAAAACAATAACAGGAACAATATGCAATATCAGAAAATTGTATTAAGAACGAAAAAACACGCAAATGATGCATAAGTGATGCAATTTTTAACTAATGGAATGCAAAAACAACTGTTTTCAGCTTGCTTCAACAGGAGTTAAAAATACAAGATCTTAAAAGGAGGGAGTAGTGGTATACAAAGATAGTTCAATGGAAACACGTTTACACTGTAAAGTAGTGTTTATTCAACGAATTTAAAAGAAGCCATCATTAACATCAAGGCATGGGTCTCACTGGTGAGCTAGTCTATAAATTCCCTGCCGGCAAAATCCTTGGGGCTGTTTGCGGAACGATTCTGTAACAGAAATCTCTACCCATACTGAACCACCATCCTTTTAATGATTGTTTTAATGGGCCAAATACATGAAAATCGCATAGCGACATGTCGAAACTGTAAGATGGATGTTGTAAAACATCCCATTTCATATAACGAAGTAGATATTAAATTGTCTGTACTGCTTGAGGTTTAGCATTATCAGCAAAAGCATAACGCCATTTGTTAGCATTCGGGTAAGTTTATTCTTGATGTTGACACGTAAGTCTTTTAAGCTGACTGCATAGCGCTCAGCGTTAATGTTGACACCGGATTCTTTAAATTCCAAGAACAGCACACCCTGGTAGTAAAAAATGCGGTTAACATTACTTTTCCTGCCGAAAGTTGGGGTCGAAATATTTTCACTTTTAAAAATTGTGCACGCTTCCGCTGCATACTGTGACGTTTGGATTCAGGTGGGTAGTGATATCACCAAGGCTTATCACCGGCAAGAATTTGGTGTAGAAAAGCATTACCTTGTTGATAGCACATGAAATGTTGTATTGATAAGACCGAATGCATATCCCTATGTTCATCAGTAAGCAATCATAAAATTCACTGAACGGCAACTTTGGGATAGCCAAAACTATGAATAATGGAATGAACAGTTCACTCGCGGCTTTTCAACATTTAGAAAAGTTTTATAACTTTGATGCGACTATTTGCACACAATGCAGTTTCCAGCTGTTTCACGTTTTTATTTGATGCCGCAATACATGCAGGTTCGGGACAGGCTTAATCATTAGTAGATTCTCTTTTCTGTGAAAATTTATTACACCATTCAACAACTGCCGTATGAAAATAACTATAGTCACTGTATGTAGCTTTCATTCTCTTATAAATATCTATTAGTTGACAGCCCTTAACGGCCAAAAACTAAATAACGGCATGCAGATTGTCTTTGGACGGATTTTTTTCATAGATGTCCGAATTGTTTCATCATGTCCAAATTTGATTGGTTGTATAAACATTTTTAAAAAAATTTTATTTTTATATGTTTAGTCCGGCATATTTTTACTTTTATGCTCAATCATCGATATTAGAGAACAGAAACTAATATCCTTTAAAATTTTATCTAATCCCCTCATGCAGACTAAGAATATTCAATGCGCATGTCAACACTCATACTCGGATTCCAAAGTTGCACCTTTAATACGAAAGAGGGAATATTATTCTATCAAATTTTGTTTCAGCTCTCCCATTGGTCGGGACGAGAATAGTACTGACGTGTGTAGATTTGAGTTTTGAACTTGAAAAGTGAAAGTAAGAGGCTGTCGATAATTATGTCACGTTGTCCCGTAACAAATAACCTTGAAGGGTTTAAAAATGACCCGGTTGAACATTAAATTTCTGCATGAAAAAACCGGTTTTTTACATGTGCAATGAGCGGTTGTGTCCCGATTCTACGCTCGTAGTAATACAGCCTATCTACTTTCAATTTCGAAAATTCAAGTTACATTGCTTTTTAAATGAGTAATTAAATTGTAAAAATAAATCTTCTAAATCTTAACACTGTTTAAAAAATCAGGAACTAACTAGATACAGCGAAACTAGTAAAATACATTTTGGCTTAGGACAGGATATCAACCCTTCACATATACCCCAACAATCAATTTTTAGATTCTAATTACCCTTAACTGAATAATAGTTGTGTACATTCATAAAAGCTGCTCTCGCATTTGTACACTTACTTAAACATTGTCATTCCCCTAAAACACACCCTGTAACTTATTGAGTGAACAATAAGTAATCTACTTATTTGATGAGTGAATGCAGAAAAATCAGAGAAGCACTCTGCATATATTATTTTCGTTGTAGAACGATAAAGAACAGGAGAGACAAGATTGATCAACTTTTAAAAATTAAACTTTCAGAGGGATCATTTTCAGAAATGATACAGCACCCTCCTTATGGTCTCGGTGACACGCATAATTGGAAAGACAAATGCAATTATAATCGCTTAATGAGAAGAGGGGAACACTACAAGAGCTTATTCTTCAGAAAATTGGGGGACTCTTGTGTAACTAACAAGACAAATTTATATACATGGATACTTCTTGACACTACTTTGCAATTGAAAGCAGCCGCAAATTGATGACTGACACATAGCAATTATGTACATTCGTTAGAGTGATAACAAAAAAATTCAATTACGTACCGGTAATAAAATATTACGCAGACATTTTTGCTATGCATTTTAAAATATTATGGAACTACAAAACTACACAAAAGGGTTTTATTACCCTAGCTACGCCGCCAGAAAACACATTTAGTACAAAAGTCTGATATCGGGTGTAGGTAATCTGTGAAACAACTAAATCTTCAGACAATTGGTTCGAAATGCTGTAATTCAGGTCGCTGCCAGCTCTTTATCAAGGCCTTAGGCCAGTAAGTTATACCACACACTGCTTTAAATCTGCATTATGCCCGCTGGGTGATGCTCATTCTCTCTTAACTGCGGGAGTTTGCCAATTAGCTTTCAATTAGAGGTCTGCAGATAACCTTATCAATTCTCTAGCGCACACTTTATGGCCCAGATTGCATCTCTGAGCCAAATATGCCATTGCAACTACCTCAGTAGAAACGCTTATTTGTCTCATACACGAATTAGCAAATCCTCTTACACAGTTGTATTCACTTGGTATGCGAGATTGTTTGCCCTTTTATTATGCCGACTTATTATTGTAATTTTAATTACGCGGATACGTGAGACAGTAACGTACTCTAAATCTGCCATTCAGTAAATACAAAGAATATACAATTTTATTAAACTAAAGCAGCATGAATTAGCCAAACATTAGTTTTTGACTTTATTTAAGAAACTACTCAAATTGTTTGATTTATGACGTTCCGTGAATCGTTTGAAATGTTAGCTCTATCTTCGAAATGTAAACCTGCTAACGAGTGTTTCCGAAAGGTACGCAAGTCTAAGAATAGGCACATAGAAGTTACACATATATACATTTTTGTTTCTCCCACATGCTTGTTGGCAAACTGTACTCAAGGTTCACAGCTTCTAACAGTTGAGAAGTTCTTCCCATGCCCTAGTGAAATTCCACTATCCACTTATTTCTATTGTATCAATTGTTGTTTTCCATGGACAAATGTGTATTCATTATTGATATTGGAGGATGTGAAAGAACGTTCCACTTGCTCATCAAGAAAACTGTTGGCCTTTTACTATCTACTGTTTTCACGTCTACCGAAAGTTACATTTGCATTTCAACACATCGGTATCGGTGTCGTTCATAAGCTGAAAGAAGTAAACCAGAGGAAACGTATGCAGTTTTGTCATTGGTTTCATTCTCTTGTTTATAAAACCAGTGTTGAAATGCTGGAGGTGTTTATTTTGTAAATGAGGGTTGCTTTTGCTTGGATGGCTATATTAACAGTCAAAACTGCCAAATAAGGAGCACTTAAAATCCTCACAACCATTACACGCACCCAAAGTTAGTATTTAATTTAAATCTCCCATCGTCATATAATAGGGCCTTTTTTCTTGACAAATTTTTGAATGATATAAGTTATAGTAACGTAATCTAATAGTTGATTATTGGAAAATCAAATGTAGTGCTAATGAAACGCTAGGTATGCTACAGGAATTTTTGGCCATCGTTTAATATTGAAAAAACTGTGGCCTACAAAATCCTCAGATCTTATACCAGCAGACCTTTTCTTTTGGGTTATTTAAAAGGAATTGCTTTTTAAAATTAATCATCATATACTTAACAAATTGAAGGCTAACATTAAATGTAAGTTTTGAAACATTACTATGCAAACATATGCTGTAAAGTTTTATTACACTATAATTTGAATATTTTTTGTTTAAATGTCTTATTAACATTAATATTATTGTAATACATTCACTATCAGTAGGGTATTTAGTGACGTTCTGGGCCCTCTTTTCCACCCGATTCCCTCATTTCCACACAGATTCCCATAAGGTGGAAATGAGGAGGTGGGACTACCGCCTTGTGAACCGCATTGTGGAAATGAGGAGAATCCTTCATTTCCTCCCACATCTGGACCAGATAGTTTTCTTCGACTAACCATTTTTCATCTTTCGAGATAAACCTATAAACCTATCTTGTTTGGTACCAATTAATATTAGAATTTTCTTAGCTACACGAATCTCTAGGAATTTCTTAGATTGCATCATCCCCCCAGAGAGCTACCTCAATTTTAAGATTTTTTTTATAGCCAACATTCTGAATCAAATAGTTTTCTTCGACTAGCCATTTTTACCCACGAGATAAAGTTACATTGTTTGGTATCAATTAATATTAGATTTTTCTCAGCTACCCGAATTTCTATGAATTTCTTAGATTGCATCATCCCCCAAAGAGCTACCCTAATTTAAATATCTTTTACTGCTAACATTCTGAACCAAATAGTTTTCTTCGACTAGCCATTGCATCTTTCGAGATAAACCTATCTTGTTTGGTATCAATTAATATTAGAATTTTCTCAGCTACCCGAATCTCTAGGAATTTCTTAGATTACATCATCCCCCATAGAGCTACCCTCATTTTAAGATTTTTGGTTGGTAGCGATTTAATGGTCGTTCTTATAAATTTTTTAGCCATGCGACACATCTTTCTAGTCTAGAATTTTACGCACAATCCGAATCTGTAAATAGATTTAAAATCGAACTACCCCTTACCGTTTTACACACACCTTCTAAATTATAACTTTCCTACAGCTCATACCTAAAAGAAAATCTGAAAACCATTCTTAAAACTTTTTATTACAGACAATTTTTACTAATACAGTTTAAATTTTGTAAACCACATTTCTAAATACATATTCACAATTTTATTCTTAACCTAGAACTTCTCATATCGGATTATACTTATTAATATTTATTTCTAAATAGAGCACCTTTTCCAAAGACCAACCGGAGCCACATGTTTCAAATTCCTCTGATTTTGTTCTCATGGTTTCGCTTAAGACCTCGTAGATATTTTCCAGATTACTACAAGACGTTATAACTACATTTTTTGTGTTAAAGGATTTCACATCGGTAGTCTCTTCCCCTATTTTGGTGTATACGCCGTAGAGTTCGCAATAGACTTTTATTGCTGTATGTTGTGTTCTTTTTTCATTAAGTAAACGAATAAACCGCTCTTTCTGCTTACAAAGAAACTCGGGTACTCCATCGTCGACACTGACATTCTTTATGCGATAGCTAGCCATACGGTTGTTAAACGCTGTGCTAACCATTTCTACACCATCTTCGCCAGTAGCGGTAACTGTGGCATTTTTATGTCTATTGCTTCTCAAGTGTGCGGCATAGGTATTCTTTTCCATTTCAAAATTGCATACTTTACACATAATTCGTGGTTGTTTCGTACAAGGCCCTTTAACAGCTGGCGGAGCTGAACGTTTACGGCTTAATGACATACCGTGCTGTTTTTTCTTGTGTCGCTGTAAGCTATCCATTCTCGTAAAAGCGATACCGCAAGACATACAGTTAAAGTACTTTGCTGCTGACGGATGTATAAGCTTAACCCTGGACGATGTTACACCACGACATTTGTTCTGGTGTCGTTTGAGAGCATTCCTCCTGGTAAAGTAGACGTGACAGGGCTCGCACTTAAAAACGTTTGCAGATACCATTTTAGTACAAATCCACACTATAGTACTTTGGTTAAACTTGTAAGCGAACTAACTGATAACTAAAGAGTTTACTCTTGAATACTTGCTTTATGTACCTTATAGAATGCAAACCGAAGGTTTCCGAAGACACCCGAACGATGTTGAGGGTTCAGCGGGGAAACTAAGTGACGTCATCTTTTGCCAATCCTTGCTGCTCGTCCAGTACATTTAGCACCAATGCATGCGCCCAGTTCGCTTCGTCCATGCTGCGAATGCAGTTAGTAGAAACATCGGAAACGTCTTCCATGTTATACGGATCAATAATCGCATCGCGTGCATATTAAAAATCCGAAAGGGTTGTACCACACGCACACTAATTGGTTACAAGCCGTGCACTAGAAGATGCAGTGCTACTATAAACAAAAACTTAATAAAACACTTTAAACCTTTACTAAGGGAAAACCAAACTTGATGTCTACAGGATACTCACTATTAAAACAATTTAATTTTAAATAACTTCTACGTCATATTTTAGGAAATGGGAGGTTTGAATATTTTCTAAATGAATCACCAAGCGAAAGTATATGTTTAGCAGCATTAAAATTAACCATTAATTTCCCATTTTTACGACCTCGGTTAATTATAGATTAAAATTTAATTTGTTCACGTTTGAGCTAACCGTAAACTAACATATTTTATAGTAACAGTGCGCTGTATAATACATGCATACCCCTTATCCGCGCTACTGCTATTCTTGTAGTTGCTTGAAAAAGTCAGTTGCTTTTTATACTATTAAGATCGCTGTCAAAGCATCATTACTATACATATCTTTAAAGGTATGGCACATCGCGCACTTTTCTGTCTGATAATTACAATTTTGCTCAATGTAGGCTTTTACACTTTCTGCATCATCTTAAACATCTAATACGATCGATTAACCACTTATCGATTATTCTAACGGAGGCCACCATACATCCTCGCCGCATCCGTTCTTTTTGTAATCCAACTTAATCCGATGGGCTTAAACACACTTTTACCACCTAACAGTATCTTTACCTAACTTATTTGTTAAACAAAAACTACCGGAATCGCACTATTTGTGGACAGTAAACAGATGTTTGTGGATATGTCGAGAATATGTAACCATATACATTATATCACTGAGCTATTTTATTTAGTCCACGAACAACTATCTATTCTTTATAAACCATAGTGCATTAATTGAATACGCCTTGTATAGGTTTAACATTTTACATAGCCCATTACCCAATGACCTGGTGCTACGTACATGGAAGACTTTAATTTCTGTATTGGAGAGAATCCTTATTCTCCACGCACTGTTGCGTAGCTGCATGCCCACCCTTTTGGGAATATATGCTCGTTATAGGTTGTAGCACCCGGTTTTATAACTACACTTCGTGAGACCCATTGTAAGTCCATTTTTAATCGCTGCCTTTCTCGCTTACATACAATAGGACTTAGCCCTACTACCAACAAATTATAATACTAGACCCCCATTAAATTCTTCTTTGAATTTTTCTACAACTTTTTGTCGACAAGCGGTATATTGTGTTTATTATCTGCGGGGTAGTCACTCTTTTAAGATAAATATATCTTTTTTTGGTATCAACTAATATTAGATTTTTCTAGGGACCCCAAATCTGTAAATAGATTTTAAATAGGACCACCCCATACAAAGTTATGCCTTTTAAAGACCCAAATCACTAATTTTTGCTCATCTTTATTTAACTCCATCTTTAAAAACCTTTTTTTGCTACGCAAGACATATGCTTTGACCAAACATTTCCCTAGAAATCTAAAACCGCCGTGTCCCGCGAACACCACGTGGAGGTAACACGTATACTCTGTCAACCAGGATAGAAGCAGGAAAGATTTGGAAGGTGGGCGAAGAACTTAAATTGGAATTTGAAAACTAATATATACAATAGATTTACAAAATATAAACAACTATCTTATATCTTTATACCACCCATGCGTAGATTGCTGTACTATTAGGAATGATGTACCTTTTGTCATCTTCTCTCAATAAACTAATTTTATTAATAAGCCGCGTGTACAAATCGTTTTTTTTACTCTGGATACATACGCAGGCAAGTACTCGATACCATCCAAATAAAGAATTGGATGCTTGGAGACTGTTAACATCCGTTTCCCTCGTGTACGCCCAGACACATTCCAGCACATAAGCACCCCTGCGCGTGCGTACCCCTGCCATGTGCACTGCCAATGCGCACCCCTCTCTGTGCGACTGCTATTTCGGGGTAACGTCACAGCCTTTTATAATTAAAGAACAATGTTATATACTATTCTAAAATGTTTATTCTAACATTATACATAACAAAATTTAAAAATATTTAATACCAAGCATGGAGTCATTTAAACTTAATTTTAATACAAAGTTATACACAGAAGACAGTCCTTTCTTTATGTTTGTGTGGAGTGGTTTTAATTTTATCTAATTTTATTCGCAACTTAAAATTTAAATCGACACCCAAGTCTTCTATCTCCTTTTCTAGCCAATAGTTTGATACATAGAGACCGTCTAGGTTTTCGAATTGTAAAATGTACCGAAGTTTGCCTCTATATTTAAAGACTTTGATTCCACGGACAACCAGATCCATTTTTTCGTGTAATTCTTGCAGCTTGTGACAATCTTTTAATCGCAGCTTTCCCACTATATCCTGCATACGTATCTTGTTAGCTTGATCGACTTCTTCTTGTCGGTATTGGAGGAAATCCTTATTCTCCCACAAACTGTTGCGTAGTTGCATGTCCACCACTTTTGGGAATATATGGTTGTTATAGGTTGTAAGACCCTCGGTTTTAAATGATCCGAAAGGTTCTTTACTAGGCAAATATACAATGTTTAGCGGAACCCCTTTACGTGTGGTGTACGCCAAGGTTACGAAACCCGCATTCCTTAGTTCGTCTTTGTTATCTGCCATTTTGATAAATACGTTTTTAGAATAACCTTTTAAAAAGTATACGGATTTAGTACCATCCTTTTCCGCAAGAACGCCTACATAACTAAGTCTTTCTTACTAACCGCAAATGCATACAGCTTGTACAACCCGGATGTATCTAAGTCAGTCCATCGGCACATAAAATAATCTTTTAATTCTTCCTCATTTTCTATAAAAAGATGTTCTTTGTCTAACACATCCTTGTTCGCGTATTGTCGCAGTGTTTTCCATGTAGTCCAATTTTCGTCTTTTTGCATCCATTTTCTCTAATTCCAGTTGCCTTTTTCTTCCACTTACAGCGTATGGCGTGCATAATGTGGTAATCTCCTTTAGCGTAAACGGATAGAGTTTACTACCAATATTTACGCGTTGTCGTACAACCTCTGGGCGAATGTTAGGCGTATTTATCAATCCCAATTCCAAAATGACTATTTCTTTTGGAATTGTAGAATATGGTGTTGCTAATTGTGTAAAATATGTACTACCTGCTTTAATGTAGCACTTGTGTAGGATTTTTATTTTATCTGGGCTGTCTTCCTCCTCTACTATCTCCAAATAATTTACACGTAAATAGTTATAACTAAAAGCCGAAAGTACATACTTTATCAATTTTTCCCTTTCCTTTGGTTTTTCGGACAACTTAATTTGCAAGCCCGCCAATTTCCCCCAATACGCGTACTGTAGTAGGTTATTATACACTAAACAGCAGCTATTTTGTAGCTTGTCCGATAGCTTACTTTACTTTTGGCAAGTGGTACCAAGTACATTAGCGCCTTTAGGAAGTATAACATACTATCGTCCAATAAGGTTAAACAGTCTTTTAAGGAATTATGCACCCGTTCCGCATTGACATAGCTTCCAATTATACAGTTGTATATTGTCGCTTCCAATCGCATAATACCATGTTCTTTGGCCAAAGTAGACGCAAATGTTACCCTTAAACGTACATCTAGACAACGTAAAAAATCTACTATATGATTGCCAAGTTGTTTATTAACACCAGGACTTGTTATCTGACACACAAATTTGTTGTATATCTTAATTCTTGCATTGGTTGTTATCCATCTTAAGCAATCAATTCCCACAGTTTAATCGTTGTCAACTATAATATTGCACTTTTCTTCGTATTCGCCCTTATAGCAAAAGTTATGGTTTGTAGTTAAATAATTACACATCTCCATCTTGCTAAATATGCCCGCAAAATGTTGGGTTACATCCATGTCAAAAAGATAATAATAATCTTTTTCGAGTTCGTCTAATATATCTGGTAGTTCCTACAATAAAGTTTCCAACTTAACATCTACTAGTTCCACTTTGTATGGAACATATATAGGATTTTGGATTTTTTATTTATTAATGCTTTCGAGGTCTTCTTTTCCGATAATTTCTTTTACACCCAGACCCATCTTGTTAGTAATTTCCAGAGAAAACGGAAGCTTAGCTTTAACACCATGCCTAGCGGAAACAAAGCGGTCGAACTTTCTTCGTAGATAGCTGTTAAATGCACCACAAATTTCTTTTTCTAGGATAAACATCCTTTTGATTGCAGATGTTTGCTCGGCGTCAGAAAGGTTGCAAATATTAACCAACATTATATTGCCACAAAATGGTTCTGTAATTGGTGTGTTAGTCCACAGTCATCTGCTCGCATTCCACATAACAAATATTACCATTGCTTGATGCACTCGTACGCAGGTCGCACAACAACATTTCGATCTTTCGTAATTGAATACGAAAATTACCCTTATGTTACCCTACAGAGTGGGGGCGAATATTGCCGAAGATACCCGAATATGTCGGACACCGTCATATCGCATCATTCTCTTGTTTAGGAACAGTTTTGTTATCCGACCTAGGTCGGATTTAATCCGACCTAGGTTGAACTGGGCAGGGTGCGCATCGACATATGTCCGGATATATGTAGGATGTTAGGTTTGGGTGAAATTACCCCATGGGTAAAATTACCTACGGTAATTACCCATAGGGTAAAATTGCTTCCGACCTGGTTGGATGTGGACTTGTCGGAGTTAGGTTAGCTTGTTGTCCGGAGTTAGGTTGGGTTAGCGACTTGTGCACCTAGGTTAGATAAAGGAAAATTGATGGTTGGGTCAGCGCCCGGCGCTGACCCAACCTATCAATTTTTCCTTTATCTAACCTAAGTCCACACAAGTCCAACTAACCTAACCTAACACCAGACAACACCAGCTAACCTAACTCCTGACAAGTCCACATCCAGCCTAGATCGGAGGCAATTCTACCCTATGGGGTAATTACACCGTAAGGGGTAATTTCACCCAAACCTAACATCCTACATATATCCGGACATATGTCGATGCGCACCCCTGCCCAGTTCAACCTAGGTCGGATTAAATCCGACCTAGGTCGGATAACAAAACTGTTCCTAAACAAGAGAATGTAAGCGATATGACGGTGTCCGACATATTCGGGTATCTTCGGCAATATTCGCCCCCACTCTGTATGGTACCATAAGGGTAATTTTCGTATTCAATTACGAAAGATCGAAATGTTGTTGTGCTACCTGCGTACGAGTGCATCAAGCTATGGTAATATTTGTTATGTCGAATGCGAACAGATGCTGCCTGGTGGACTACACACACCAATTACAGAACCATTTTGTGGCAATATAATGTTGGTTAATATTTGCAACCTTTCTGACGCCGAGCAAACATCTGCAAACAAAAGGATGTTTATCCTAAAAAAAGAAATTTGTGGTGCATTTAACAGCTATCTACGAAGAAAGTTCGACCGATTTGTTTCCGCTAGGCATGGTGTTAAAGCTAAGCTTCCGTTTTCTCTGGAAATTACTAACAAGATGGGTCTGGGTGTAAAAGAAATTATCGGAAAAGAAGACCTCGAAAGCATTAATAAAAAAAATTCCAAAATCCTATATACGTTCCATACAAAGTGGAACTAGCAGATGTTAAGTTGGAAACTTTATTGTAGGAACTACCAGATATATTAGACGAACTCGAAAAAGATTATTATTATCTTTTTGACATGGATGTAACCCAAGATTTTTCGGGCATATTTAGCAAGATGGAGATGTGTAATTATTTAACTACAAACCATAACTTTTGCTATAAGGGCGAATACGAAGAAAAGTGCAATATTATAGTTGACAACGATAAAACTGTGGGAATTGATTGTTTAACATGGTTAACAACCAATGCAAGAATTAAGATATACAACAAATTTGTGTGTCAGATAACAAGTCCTGGTGTTAATAAACAACTTGGCAATCATATAGTAGATTTTTTACGTTGTCTAGATGTAAGTTTATGGGTAACATTTGCGTCTACTTTGGCCAAAGAACATGGTATTATGCGATTGGAAGCGACAATATACAACTGTATAATTGGAAGCTATGTCAATGCGGAACGGGTGTATAATCCCTTAAAAGACTTTTTAACCTTATTGGAGGATAGTATGTTATACTTCCTAAAGGCGCTAATGTGCTTGGTACCACTTGCCAAAATGTAAAGTAAGCTATCGGACAAGCTACAAAATAGCTGCTGCAGAGTGTATAATAACCTACTACAGTACGCGTACTGGGGGAATGGCAATACAAAGAAATTGGCGGGCTTGCAAATTAAGTTGTCCGAAAAACCAAAGGAAAGGGAAAAAATTGATAAAGTATGTACTATCGGCTTTTAGTTTTAACTATTTACCTGTAAATTATTTGGAAATAGTAAAGGAGGAAGACAGCCCAGATAAAATAATAATCTTACACAAGTGCTACATTAAAGCAGGTAGTACATATTTTACACAATCAGCAACACCATATTCTACAATTCCAAAAGAAATAGTCATTTCGGAATTGGGATTGATAAATACGCCTAATATTCGCCCAGAGGTTGTACGACAACGCGTAAATATTGGTAGTAAACTCTATCCGTTTACGCTAAAGGAGATTGCCCCATTATGCACGCCATACGCTGTAAGTGGAAGAAAAAGGCAACTGGAATTAGAGAAAATGGATGCAAAAAGACGAAAATTGGACTACATGGAAAACACTGCGACAATGCGCGAACAAAGACGTGTTAGAAAAAGAACATCTTATTATAGAAAATGAGGAAGAATTAAAAGATTATTTTATGTGCCGATGGACTGACTTAGATACATCCGGGTTGTACAAGCTGTATGCATTTGCGGTTAGTAAGAAAGACTCTTTTAGTTATGTAGGCGTTCTTGCGGAAAAGGATGGTACTAAATCCGTATACTTTTTAAAAGGTTATTCTAAAAACGTATTTATCAAAATGGCAGATAACAAAGACGAACTAAGGAATGCGGGTTTCGTAACCTTGGCGTACACCACACGTAAAGGGGTTCCGCTAAACATTGTATATTTGCCTAGTAAAGAACCTTTCGGATCATTTAAAACCGAGGGTCTTACAACCTATAACAACCATATATTCCCAAAAGTGGTGGACATGCAACTACGCAACCGTTTGTGGGAGAATAAGGATTTCCTCCAATACCGACAAGAAGAAGTCGATCAAGCTAACAAGATACGTATGCAGGATATAGTGGGAAAGCTGCGATTAAAAGATTGTCACAAGCTGCAAGAATTACACGAAAGAATGGATCTGGTTGTCGGTGGAATCAAAGTCTTTAAATATAGAGACAAACTTCGGTACATTTTACAATTCGGAAACCTAGACGGTCTCTATGTATCAAACTATTGGCTAGAAAAGGAGATAGAAGACTTGGGTGTCGATTTAAATTTTAAGTTGCGCATAAAATTAGATAAAATTAAAACCACTCCAAACAAACATACAGAAAGGACTGTCTTCTGTGTATAACTTTGTATTAAAATTAAGTTTAAATGACTCCATGCTGGGTATTAAATATTTTTGAATTTTGTTATGTATAATGTTAGAATAAACATTTTAGAATAGTATATAACATTGTTCTTTAATTATAAAAGGCTGTGACGTTACCCCGAAATAGCAGTCGCACAGAGAGGGGTGCGCATGGGCAGTGCACATGGGCAGGGGTGCGCACGCGCAGGGGTGCTTATGTGTTGGAATGTGTCTGGGCGTACACGAGGGAAACGGATGTTAACAGTCACCAAGCATCCAATTCTTTATTTGGATGGTATCGAGTACTTGCCTGCGTATGTATCCAGAGTAAAAAAAAACGATTTGTACACGCAGCTTATTAATAAAATTAGTTTATTGAGGGAAGATAACAAAAGGTACATCATTCCTAATAGTACAGCAATCTACGCATGGGTGGTATAAAGATATAAGATAGTTGTTTATATTTTGTAAATCTATTGTATATATTAGTTTTCAAATTCCATAATTTTTAAATTCTTCGCCCACCTTCCAAATCTTTCCTGCTTCTATCCTGGTTGACAGAGTATACGTGTTACCTCCACGTGGTGTTCGCGGGACACCGCGGTTTTAGATTTCTAGGGAAATGATTGGTCAAAGCATATGTCTTGCGTAGCAAAAAAAGGTTTTTAAAGATGGAGTTAAATAAAGATGAGCAAAAATTAGTGATTTGGGTCTTTAAAAGGCATAACTTTGTATGGGGTGGTCCTATTTAAAATCTATTTACAGATTTGGGGTCCCTAGAAAAATCTAATATTAGTTGATACCAAAAAAAGATATATTTATCTTAAAAGAGTGACTACCCCGCAGATAATAAACACAATATACCGCTTGTCGACAAAAAGTTGTAGAAAAATTCAAAGAAGAATTTAATGGGGGTCTAGTATTATAATTTGTTGGTAGTAGGGCTAAGTCCTATTGTACTGTAAGCGAGAAAGACGCGATTAAAAAGATTAAAGAGGTCTCACGAAGTGTAGTTAAGTAAAACCGAGGGTGCTACAACCTATAACGAGCATATATTCTCAAAAGGGGTGGGCATGCAGCTACGCAACAGTGCGTGGGAGAATAAGGATTCTCTCCAATAAGAAATTAAAGTTTCCATGTACGTAGCACCAGTCATTGGGTAATGGTAGAAATGTTAAACCTATAAAGGCGATTATTAATTATGGTTTATAAATATAGTAGTTTTCGTAGACTAAATAAAATAGCTCAGAGTGATTAATGTATACGGTTACATATTCTCGTACACATCCACAAACATCCGTTTACGTCCACAATGGCGATTCCGGTAGTTTTTGTTTAACAAATAATAAGAAAGATACGTTAGGTGGTAGTGTGTGGAAGCCCATCGGATTGTTGGATTCAAAAAGAACGGTGCGGCGGGATGTATGATGGCCTCCGTTAGAATAATCGAAGGTGGTTAATCGATCGTATTAGATGTTTAAATATGCGAAAGTGTAAAAGCCTACATGAGCAAAATTTAATTATCAAACAAAAAAGTGCGCGATGTGCCGTACCTTTAAAGAATGTATAGAATGGTGCTTTGCAGCGATCTTAATAGTAAAAAAGGCAACTGACTTTTTCAAGCAACTACAAGAATATAAGTAGCGCAGAGAAGGGGCATGCATGCATGTATTATACAGCTCATTGTTAGTTTACGCGTAGCCCGAACGGGTAATTGATCACGACTTATAGTTCCCTCGGAGGTTTAAAAATTCTGAGCCCATTGTCGTTTAAAAAATGTTTGGAAATTATCAGAACGGTAGCGGGTCTAAGTTTAAGTTAGATGGGTGATTGACCGAGTTTTTTCTACCTTTTACGAGAGCATCGGAAGTTGACAGACATCGAGCATCTAATTCTCTATTTGGGCGATATCGAGTACTTACCGGTTCTAGAAATCATTACATGTTACCGACCGCTATGCGAAAGGGTAAAAGCCTACATAAGCAAAATTTAATTATCAGACAAAAAGGTGCGCGATGTGCTATACTTATAAAGAAAGTATAAAATTGTGCTTTTTGCATCGGTCCTAGCAGTAAAAAAGGCGACTGACTTTTTCTAGCAACTACAAGAATAGCAGTAGCGCGAATAAGGGGTATGCATGTATTATACAGCGCACTGTTACTATAAAATATGTTAGTTTACGGTTAGCTCGAACGTGAACAAATTAAAATTTAATTTATAATTAACCGCGGTCATAAAAATGGGAAATTAATGGTTAATTTTAATGCTGCTAAACATGTACTTTCGCTTGGTGATTCATTTAGAAAATATTCAAACCTCCCATTTCCTAAAATATGACGTAGAAGTTATTTAAAATTAAATTGTTTTAATAGTGAGTATCCTGTAGACATCAAGTTTGGTTTTCCCTTAGTAAAGGTTTAAAGTGTTTTATTAAGTTTTTGTTTATAGTAGCACTGCATCTTCTAGTGCACGGCTTGTAACCAATTAGTGTGCGTGTGGTACAACCCTTTCGGATTTTTAATATGCACGCGATGCGATTATTGATCCGTATAACATGGAAGACGTTTCCGATGTTTCTACTAACTGCATTCGCAGCATGGACGAAGCGAACTGGGCGCATGCATTGGTGCTAAATGTACTGGACGAGCAGCAAGGATTGGCAAAAGATGACGTCACTTAGTTTCCCCGCTGAACCCTCAACATCGTTCGGGTGTCTTCGGAAACCTTCGGTTTGCATTCTATAAGGTACATAAAGCAAGTATTCAAGAGTAAACTCTTTAGTTATCAGTTAGTTCGCTTACAAGTTTAACCAAAGTACTATAGTGTGGATTTGTACTAAAATGGTATCTGCAAACGTTTTTAAGTGCGAGCCCTGTCACGTCTACTTTACCAGGAGGAATGCTCTCAAACGACACCAGAACAAATGTCGTGGTGTAACATCGTCCAGGGTTAAGCTTATACATCCGTCAGCAGCAAAGTACTTTAACTGTATGTCTTGCGGTATCGCTGTTACGAGAATGGATAGCTTACAGCGACACAAGAAAAAACAGCACGGTATGTCATTAAGCCGTAAACGTTCAGCTCCGCCAGCTGTTAAAGGGCCTTGTACGCAACAACCACGAATTATGTGTAAAGTATGCAATTTTGAAATGGAAAAGAATACCTATGCCGCACACTTGAGAAGCAATAGACATAAAAATGCCACAGTTACCGCTACTGGCGAAGATGGTGTAGAAATGGTTAGCACAGCGTTTAACAACCGTATGGCTAGCTATCGCATAAAGAATGTCAGTGTCGACGATGGAGTACCCGAGTTTCTTTGTAAGCAGAAAGAGCGGTTTATTCGTTTACTTAATGAAAAAAGAACACAACATACAGCAATAAAAGTCTATTGCGAACTCTACGGCGTATACACCAAAATAGGGGAAGAGACTACCGATGTGAAATCCTTTAACACAAAAAAATGTAGTTATAACGTCTTGTAGTAATCTGGAAAATATCTACGAGGTCTTAAGCGAAACCATGAGAACAAAATCAGAGGAATTTGAAACATGTGGCTCCGGTTGGTCTTTGGAAAAGGTGCTCTATTTAGAAATAAATATTAATAAGTATAATCCGATATGAGAAGTTCTAGGTTAAGAATAAAAATTGTGAATATGTATTTAGAAATGTGGTTTACAAAATTTAAACTGTATTAGTAAAAATTGTCTGTAATAAAAAGTTTTAAGAATGGTTTTCAGATTTTCTTTTAGGTATGAGCTGTAGGAAAGTTATAATTTAGAAGGTGTGTGTAAAACGGTAAGGGGTAGTTCGATTTTAAATCTATTTACAGATTCGGATTGTGCGTAAAATTCTACACTAGAAAGATGTGTCGCATGGCTAAAAAATTTATAAGAACGACCATTAAATCGCTACCAACCAAAAATCTTAAAATGAGGGTAGCTCTATGGGGGATGATGTAATCTAAGAAATTCCTAGAGATTCGGGTAGCTGAGAAAATTCTAATATTAATTGATACCAAACAAGATAGGTTTATCTCGAAAGAAGCAATGGCTAGTCGAAGAAAATTATTTGGTTCAGAATGTTAGCAGTAAAAGATCTTTCAATTAGGGTAGCTCTCTGGGGGATGATGCAATCTAAGAAATTCATAGAAATTCGGGTAGCTGAGAAAAATCTAATATTAATTGATACCAAACAATGTAACTTTATCTCGTGGGTAAAAATGGCTAGTCGAAGAAAACTATTTGATTCAGAATGTTGGCTATAAAAAAAATCTTAAAATTGGGGTAGCTCTCTGGGGGGATGATGCAATCTAAGAAATTCTTAGAGATTCGTGTAGCTTAGCTAAGAAAATTCTAATATTAATTGGTACCAAACAAGATAGGTTTATAGGTTTATCTCGAAAGATGAAAAATAGTTAGTCGAAGAAAACTATTTGGTCCAGATGTGGGAGGATATAAGGGATTCTCCTCATTTCCACAATGCGGTCCACAAGGCGGTAGTCCCATTTCCTCATTTCCACCTTATGGGAATTTACATGTAAATCTGTGTGGAAATGAGGGAATCGGGTGGAAAAGAGGGCCCAGAACGTCACTAAATACCCTACTACTATCGATTGAAGAATCCGGCAGTTTAAACTTTAGGCGTAACTCGAGTGATATAGAAAGTACTTTTTCAAATAGTACTTTTCTCTAAATTTACTAAATTTACTAACAGAGCTACATCCATTTGAATTAAATTTTTTTCAGGTGCAGAAAATTTTGATACCTTGTTCTTTACCCAAAGGTCTGAAATTTAAATTTTACAAACTAGCTACAAGAATGGTTTATTAACTCATCTACCTGATCTGGAAAGAATCGGTTAGCCTCACATATTATGAAGCTCGATTGGCATCAACAGAAACGAAAATTAAAAAAATAAACGTTAAAAATATTTGGATTTTATAAAAGTGAAATTTGTGACATTTAAATGACAAGAGAAAGACAGCGAAATTCGAAAATTTTATACTACAGGTAATTTTCTTTAATTTTACACACACTGAAATGGTTAATGTCTTAAATAGACCAACACAATTGATGCTTCAAGAATAGAAATAGAAACTTAATACAAGATACTTATGAAAACGAAACAGCAATTACTTTAGAATCTCCAAATAACACTAGTTTTAAATGTTTATTATGTAGGCAAAATTTTAAATCCAAAAGAGGATTCGAAATACATCGATAAAAAACACAAAAAATCCAAGATATTAAAGAATGTTTATGAATCAAAAGATAAATTAAGATAGCTTGCCAAATATCTCTCAGGATCTTTCATTTAAAACAGTAATAATTTCATGACACGAACAATTAATTAAATTTAAATTTTATAAGAATAAAAAGAATACCTAAATCAACAAGACTTCAATGTGCAGCAGCTCTAAGTAAAATAATAGATGAATGTGTCAAATCAAATTCTATAAATGCTTGAAAATCACTACTTTTCTTTAGTTTTAATACTTTTTCTATCCCGAAAGTGAAACAGACAATATATCAATATCATCTCAAAATTTACGTAACTTAAAAAAGAATATTGACTACAGTTTCCCTGATCTCAAAAAAAAATTTTAAAATAACAAAAAGTAAACATAAACTATTACACAGCCAAATTATTTCAATAGTGCAAATGGAGATTTATCCTCTACTGTAAAAATCTTATGCTTTAATGATAAATTTGCACCATTTAACAATACAGCATTCGAAGTACTAAAATCAAAACGTTCAAAATCTATACATTCTTCAATAGATTTAAAAAATGTAACTAATCCTCTTATAATAACTAATAAAGCAGATGTCCAGAAAAACAATAAATTCTTTTAATGCCGGTTCCGCAGGAGGACTAGATGGCCTACGTCCCTCACATCTACATTATTTAACCTTACACTCAGCGGTCTAGGAGCAATAAAACTTTTTGAATCTTTGACTTCATTATGTAATTTTTTTATTATCAGGGTAAGTAGTTAAAGAAATTTGCTCTTTAATATTCGGCGCTTTTCTATGCATAAGAACATTAGTAGCAAATGTATGCTGCAAAGAAATTAAAAACATTTTAGGAAACATACTTAGACCAACACAATTCGGATTTGCCACTCCCGGAGGATGCGAAATAGGTGCACATTCTACTCAAGCTTTCATTAATTCACAATCTTCACTTAAAAATAAAGTACTATTAAAAATAGATTTTCGGAATGCTTTCAATAATATCCACAAGCAAAGCATCTTCGAAAACGTTTCTATCTATGTTCCGTTTCTAATTCGTTTTTTATCACAATGTTACCTTTCCTCTTCTTTTCTAACGTTTGGTTCCAATATAATCTTATTAGAACGAGGAGTCGAACAAGGAGATCCACTAGGTCCAGCACTCTTTTGTTTAATAATAAACAATCTCATTAAAGAGATTCTGTGAATTTAACTGTTGGTACTTGGACGATAGCTGTATCGTAGGCAATACTACGCTCCTTTCAAATTATTTCATTTTACACAATTCAAAACATAAACAAAATCAATTAGTCAAGAAACCTTCCATTCCTTAAATAGTCAGATTAATCCTGCCTCTAACATAACTGTTCACTTCTACGCTATTACTTCATAAGATAAACATATAGACGAATATAATAATCATACTCATCAAACTTGTTAGTTACAACTTCCATATTTATTAAGGGATGAAATTTCTAAACATCACGTAATTATAAAATTACTATCCTGAAGTAATTTTTATATTGCAGAATTTAAAGAATTGTCTATAAAATAAATGTTGTGCTGAAATATCTAAATTCAATTAGATATAAATTCACACAAATAGATTTTACAAACCATGCTTTTTTTTTCGTCACATAACCTACGAGAACTCAAACACATATAATTTTAAAGAGCAATCCTGAAATCGCATTTAAACTTACAAACTTTTAGAAACATGTTGCATACATGGATGTTCTAATACGATTAATTTCGATTGTGGGAAAAAACATGTTTTGAGACGAACGCTTAACACGGCAAGTGCGGGCTTGATTATACTAGATATAATTAGATATGAATAGGTATTTTATAGCAAAACGACATTTTCATAACAAATAATTTTCAAGGTGACCTTTTAATGCTTTTACAATTTTAAAAAAGGACTAAAAGATGTTAACTTGGAACATTTCAATATGAAAACAAAGTTTTATATTTTATATACATATATATATATATATATATATATATATATATATATATATTAATTGATTAGTAATAGATGTGTTTCGTTCAATTTACCATACGCCAGCAGTAAATTATAAATGCTCCTTACCCAACCGGCGAGTGTGGCTTCCGCTGAACGTTCTTTTCCAGAACTTAAACTGATAGCTTATTTGAAAATTATTATAAGGCAAGAGTGCATTTCGGATTTATCTAGGATAAGCATTGAAGATGGATTTATAAAAGAATTTGGATTTGGAAAACATTATCTACGATTTTCCCATAAAAAAACTTTTGAAGTGGCGTTTTGTGTAAAATATTGTCGTTTCAGTTGTAGTTATTCAATGTAAAGTAAATAATTTTTTAAGTGCATTATAATAAATAACTCTTATATGTATTTACAATATACTTTTACGTATTGTGCTTGTGTTTTAACTGTGCAATATATCAAAAAGTAATAGGATTTGCAATAATTGCGATCCTCAAAGAGATATGTAAAGCTACAATTCCTGAGGTGAGTTTGTATTTCACTATAATGTGTTCTTTTAAAATATAATCCAAATTAGGTGTTAATAAAATATTAAAATTAACCAAATTTTTAGTATGTCTATTTACATTGGTTAATGATTAGTTAAACTTAGAACATATATAAAGAAAATTTAATAAAAATGAACAAAACATAATGGTAATAATTTATTAAATACTACAACATGGTTATATTTGAATCTAAACCAGTAAATATAGTAATAATACAAGTATACATGCCCACCTCTAGTTACAGTGAGGAAGAGGTAGAGGCGATCTACAAAGATATCGAAGACATACTAAGATACGTAAAATGACATGAAAATTTAATAATTACGGGAGATTTTAATTCAGTGGTAGGTGAGGATAGGGAAGGAGCGATAGTAGGTTTATTTGGTTTAGGCACGAGAAATGACAGGGGAAATAGACTGGAAGAATTTTGCGACAAGAACAACTTAACCATCACAAATACATTATTTCAACATCATGCTAGAAGACGATACACGTGGAAGATGCCAGGAGATATAGGAAGATATCAAATTGATTACATTATTGTTAGACAACGGTGTAGAAATCAAGTAAAAGACTGTAGAAGCTACCCGGAAGCAGACACTGACCACAACATCGTAACTATGAAGGCCGCACTGAAATTTAAAAATCTGAGAAAG
The DNA here is from genome assembly GCA_036346225.1 of Platerodrilus igneus. Lineage (NCBI taxonomy): Eukaryota > Metazoa > Arthropoda > Insecta > Coleoptera > Lycidae > Platerodrilus > Platerodrilus igneus. The sequence continues at coordinate 522,417 of JARFIW010000593.1, read as the reverse complement.
AGGAACGGAAAAAGGCACTTAGACTTTGAGAAGCTAAAAGATAAAGATATCCACGAAAGATTTGAAAAAAAGTCAAATGAATTGCTGAAAGATATCGGGAAAATTTCTGATACTAAGGAAGTAGAAACAGAATGGAATAATATTAAATCCAGATTAGACATGGCGGCCAGAGATATTCTGGGGTATACACAAAAAGAAAACAAGTAACCATGGATAACAAAGGATATCCTGAATTTATTAGAAGAAAGACGAAAATACAAAAACAGATCAGACGAAACAGAGATACAAAGCCATAAAATGGGAAATTATTCGCAAATGCAGGAAAGCTAAAGAACAATGGACTGATGAAAAATGCAACCAGGTACAAACTAAGATGGAAATAGGAAAGACAGACGAAGCATACAAATCAATTAGAATGAATTTTAGGGATATGAAACCATATAGCAAAAATATAAGGAATGCGGGAGGCAACGTCATTATAGAAAATGTAGAGAAAGTAACTAGATGGCAGGAATATATAGGGAATTTATATTTAAGAGAGGAATTAACAGCATTAGAACAGGAATCAGATATTGAAAATGATGAATTGGAATATCTTAAACTTAGAGATGAGTTTGAATTAGCATTAAAGAGCGTGAAAAATGCTAAGGCACGGGGTACAGATAAAGTGCAAGCAGAAACTCTAAAGGCCGCTGGAAAGTACTAACAGAACGTCTCTTCCAACTTGTAAGCTATATGTATGAGACAGGCGAAATACCCAAAGATTTCAAACGTAATATCATAGTAACTATACGAAAAAAAAGAGGCGCGGATAGATGTGAAAATTTTCGAACAATAAGCTTGACAGCACACGTTTCAAAAATATTAACTAGAATTGTACAAAGACGAATGGAAAACGAGCTGAAGAAATACTTGGAGAAGATCAATTTGGGTTTAGGCAAAACAGGGGAACACGGGAGGCTATTTTAGCTCTGAGGGTGATAATGGAGAAAACAATAGAGTAGGGGGAAAGCGTATATATAAGGTTTGTAGATGTGGATAAAGCATTCGACAATGTAAAATGGAAAAAATGTTCGAAATACTCAAAAAGATTGGAATGAGTTATAGGGATAGACGAATAGTACATAGCTTATACAAAGAACAAACAGCAGTAATAGAATTAGAGCAAGAAAGTAGAGAAGTAAATATTAGGAAAGGGGTGAGACAGGGATGTGCCTTATCCCGATCAATTTTTAACTTGTACATAGAAGAGGCAATGAGTACTGTCAAATGCAGGAAGACATTTGGAATTAATATGCTCTTAATGAAATGGAAACAGTTCTAACGGAGAAATATGGTATGAAAATTAACAAAAATAAAACTACCGTTCTAGTATGCAAAAGAGGGGATGATAAATCAAAGACAAGAATACAAATAGGTAACGAGAACTTACAAGAGGTTAAGGATTACTGCTACCTATGAAGTCAAATAACGCAAGACGGGAAAAGCACAAAAGATATAAAACAAAGATTAGCAAAAGGTCGTGCTACATTTAACAAGAAAAAGCGACTACTGTGTTCAAAGACCACAAACAAACAAGAAAAGATTGCTTAAAACATATGTGTGGAGCACAGAGCTGTATGGCTGTGAAGTCTGGACAGTAGGAGAAGCAGACAAGAAAAAGGTGGAATTCTTTGAAATGTGGTGTTATAGATGTATGATGAAGATACCATGGACAGACAAAGTTAAGAACAAAGAGGTACTAGAAATGGTAGGAGTAAAAGAAAACTATGTGGAAAACGGTAAAAAATAGGAGAGATAGGATGATAGGCCACATACTAAGACATGAGGGAATAGTGCGGAATATATTAGAAGCAGAGATAGGAAAAAAGAGAAGTAGAGGTAGACCTAGGTTAGACTACTGCACACAGATGGTGAAAGATGTAGGTTGTGAGAATTTCAGGGAAATGTGTAGACTAGCTCAGAATAGAAATCAATGGAGGTACGCTCCCAATCAACCGCAAGATAGAAAAACAAATGACAAAAATAATAACTGTACTTAAACATGGTGATTATTATAAACAACTACAGATATTGGTTTTGCAATACTCTCAACTAATGTTAATTGTGCAAAAGAATTTACTTAAAAACTACTAATGCGACAAATGTCTAAGTGTTTGGGGAACCTAGGCAGCCGCAGGCTGCTTAACCTCCTTCACATACCACTGAATCTCGGTGAAATAGGGCATATAATTAAAAAACAATAGAAGGAAATCGAGCGCAGAGAACGGTGTAGCCTAGCTCAGAAAATAAATAAGCTGAGGTACAAGTCCAATCAGTTTCAAAATGTAAAACCCAATGACGAAAAAATAAGTGTTCTTAAATCTGATGATTATTATTAACAACTACAGGTGTTGGTTGTGAAATATTTTTAACTAATGTTGATTATGCGAAAGGATAAATTGGAAAAACTATTAATTCGAAAAAGGTTCAGGCGCTGGGAGAACTTGGCAGCCAAAGGCTGCTTACCCCTCTTCATATACCACTGAATATCGGGGAAATAAGGTATATAACTGTAAAAGAACAGAAGGTGACCGAACTGCATCAAACAAGAAAGAACAGCAGCTATGTTCAAAGACAACGAACATAGGTATAAGAAAAAAACTGTTCAAAGCATAGTGTGGAGCACAGCACAGCATATCTATGAAATATTGGCAGTAGGAAAAGCAGACAGAAAGAAATAGAAGCCTTCTGGAATGTTGTGCTTCAGATGTATGAAGATGGTAGCATGGACAGACGAAGTTAATAACAAATAGATTGTGGAAATAGTAGAGGAATAAAGATATTTGTGGAAAATGAAAATATAGGAGAAATAGAAGAACAGGTAACGTCCTAAGGCATTTCTGGGGAATAGTACGGGATATACTACAAGTAGAGATAGGAAAAGAGAGTAAACGTAGCCCGAGATCAGACTTTAGCACACAGATAGTGATAAATGCAGACTGTGCAAATTTCAGGGAAATGTGTAGTTTGATTCAGACTAGAAAACAATGAGGGTACGCGTACAACCAGTTCTAGGACTGAGGACCTAATGATGGTGACAACATTTTTAAAGTTTGAAAAATACCCATGATTTGTACATGTACGCGAGGGGGAGTCCTTTTTTGGTTCGACTACTGGTGATATTAAAGCAAAAATAGAATGTCTGATACCTGTTTAGTAGTTCTGCTCGTTCTACTTTTCCTTGTATGATTATTGGTATTTCTATTTGTTTCGTCTCTATTGTCTTAAATTTTATTTTTGTCGACGGAGATTATATAGGGTGTTACTTTATTGGCGGATTTCGTTCACTTGGTGGTCTTTTTGGATTATTTTGAAGGCAATATCTTATTAAAAAAATGTTCCATTTAGCTATGCGGGCGAATGAAAAACTAAATTATCTGAAGCTATTTTTCAAAAAGGTAAGTTTTAATACTCGATTTGTGTCATCAGGGCATCGTACGTAAACTTTTCTTTACGCAAATCTACACAACTTGCATGAATGTTCAATTAAAAATCCACATGCAATTACACCCCACGGATACCAGCAGCGTTTTTCCGTAAACGTATGGATCTGTATTATAAATACACGGATAATTGGGTCAAATTTTTGTCCAATCGCCCAAACAATTATTTAGAATTTTAGGAGAAAATGTATGACAATTTGCCCCTAGCAGGAATACCGAATCTTAAATATATGCATGATGGTGCGCCACCACACAATGATCGACTTGTTCTTGGTTGGTTAAACCAAATATTTGATTTATGTATTGGCCCCATGGACTTTAACGTTGCTTTGCCAGATCTCTGGAGCTGAACCCAATGGATTTCTTCTTGTGGGGTTTGTAACACGTTTAATTTCAGTAGTAATTATTCGCATTGAATTACGAGGATAATGCGCTAAGCGTGCATTATTCCTTATTAATCTACTTATATAGAAGTATCTGTGTGACATAAAGTTATTTCCACGCGCATCTCTAGTTGTTTCTTTCGTATTCCACGCTTCTAACGTCGCATTCATTCGGTTCTTGTTTCGTCAAATTAGTCGCCCGCTAGCAACTGCCTTATCGATATGTATTCTCGGCTAGAGACAGGCGATCTTCGCATCAATTACTAAAGAAAGCAGGTCAGGTCGTCCCAGACCTGAAACTATTAAGATATCTTCTACTAACGGTTGGTAAAGTATATATTTTACGAACTAATTTAATTTGAATTAATTTACTTAGCGCGTCAAGTAGAATTCGTCATGTAGAGTTCGTCATGTAGGATTCGTCATGCAGGATCCATCATTTAAAATTCGTTACTTAGGATTTGCCGATTTAAAATTTGTCTACTAAGAATTGGGTTCGTTAATAAATATAAAATATTTCATGCATGTGTTTTGAAGGTTAAAGCACGTAAAGTTGCTATTATGTTTTCAACATGTAATTTGTGTAATTTTCAATTATTGTTGAACTGGTTTTATAAGCCGCAAAACAAAATTTTGTCAGATTAGGTTTTTATAATTACAAGTTTTGTTCCATCAGAACCTTCGATAATTTCAACGTATGTTTTCGACGTCATGTTTTTTTTGTTACACAGTTGACAGATGTTGTCATGAAAGCAGATGCTTTGTGCAGCTGTAATGGAATTTAAATCAAACATTCCTATTTTTGGTGATTAGCTTTTATCTACATATAAATTATTAAATCTAAATATGAAAGTTTATATCCACGTTAAGTAAGATTCTAGAAATTGTAATCGACCTGAAAAGATCTGCCCAGGTTAGAACGTAATTCAGTGTATTATGCTGACAAATTATTTTCACTCAAATATTTATTGCAAATTCATATTTAAAGTATAGTTGGTTATTTTAAACAAGTCAAAACCTAGACTTTGATATGGATGTTAAGGATAAATTTTTGTTACTTGTTAAAAAGTTCCGAAATTTTAAAAGAGAGTTTTTTTTAGTAAACAATTAGTTCAAATTTGAGGCTTTTATTTTGGTCAAATGCAATCAAATCTAATTACACAAAGGTAAAATTTTTCTGAGTAATAATTTGGTGCCAATATCATATTGGATATACATTTTTTTATTTTTTTTATACTTTTATAGGACACAAATGGTGTTCTACTTTTTTATTTATTTAATCATTGCAATTTTTTACAGGAGCTGCGTCTTATTTTTATAAGACAGGTTTTTGTTAACGAAGGCGATCATTTTATCTTTGGGTTTCCACGTCCGCCCTTAGAACCTTGCTCTGCTATTATCGTAATTATCTCAGGACATGGTGGCGCCTATTTGATTTAGCTTGGCTTTGGCTTGCAAACAGAATTCGACTTACCCCGCCACTTCTTATTGCTCTATCCAGGAATAGACCCCTAGCTTTGTCGGAAGATTTTTGTTCACTGGCGCCCATTAAGAAAAATAAGTTACGCTAGCGCCTCAACGTAGAAGAAACAACGTTTCAGTGGTGCCTTCTGTAAAACAAAAGTCGTTACAGGTTTTATAATAGGTATTGTTTATCAGACTCTTGTTGAAAATCTGGCAGAAATAATTTAACTGTAAATCAAAATACTCTGGAAATGTTGGACCATGTTATAAGAGGAATCACAAGAGCATTTAAGTGCTATGATACCAATAGTGGCCATTTTCACCATGCAATTGATAGGTTTAAGGAATTTCATGTTGCCAGTTTTGCATTTCTTTCAAGTATTTCCCGTTGGCACAGGAGTACTTATTCAAAATGTTTGTGTTAAGTTGTTTGTCTTAAAATGACTCAAGGAAGATCGCCACGTGAACGAAATACGCCAATAAAGTAACACCCTATATTTGTTCTTTAAAATAGAGTATACGTTTATTATTCTCTTTCAACTTAGATAGGCTCTTAATTCCTTTTTCCAATAGCTTTGAGACTTCTTAAAGTTGTTTATTGTAGATTAACCTAACAAAGGGTAATACTTTATTGTTTCTCTTTTCGTTGTAGACTGTAGATGGGTTTCTCTCCTGAACGTTTAAATTATCTTATGATCGGTTTAGTACAGAAAAAGATGTATAGCCAGTAGTCGAATAAACAAATCGATCATCCTTTGAAATGGCCAATATTGTTACGTTTTGCAACGTTTCGTAGTTTTCGTGCTTCTACTGTTTTTAATTTTAGTAATATAGTTGAACGTATACGTTCTGTAAGGGAGTTTGAATTGTTGCTATAATTAGGGATAAAACGTAATTTTATCTTAAAAGATGCTAAAGTATTTTCAAAAAACTTATTTTAATTTTTTTGCCTTCATTGCAAATAATATGTCTTGGATATCCCCGGTGAGAGTAATATCTTACTTTATTAATTATGTATGTACCTGAGGAGTTTGTGATGTAGTACGTCTGGGGAAATCTTAGAAATAAGTCTATAACGGTAAGAAATTTGTGGTTGTTGAAGCTAGAAGTGTGTATGAGAAATAAGCCAAAGTAATTTTTTGTTATTGTGGCTCTTAAATAGATTATTTTGTACGTGATTTTTTCGTATTTATTACTATAACAAATTTTAGTTTATAATTTTTTTTTACTTTGGATTTCACATTGGGCTAACAGGTTTGTTCCTTTAAGTTCTTATAAGTTACTACAACGCCAATTTGATTCCGTGAACAATAGTCGTTGGTTAGTTCATACTATTCATATTAGTTTTCTACGTATTTAGGAAAAGGTTATACCTTTTATTGTTTTAAAGGAATTGTTAAATAAAGTCATTGCGAAATTTTTGTAAATATCGTTTTTTTTCCTATCTCTGCTTCTAATATATTCGCACTATTCTTTCATGCCGTAGTATGTAGCCTATCATTCTATCTCTCCTATTTTTACCGTTTTCCACATATTTCTTTCTTCCCCTACTATTTCCAGTATCTCTTCGTTTTTAACTTTGTCTGTCCTTCGTCATACGTCTGTAACACCACATTTCAAAGGCTTCTATCTTTTCCTTGTCCCCTTCTTCTACAGTCCAGGCTTCACAGCCGTACAGTGCTGTGCTCCACACATGTGTTTTAAGCAATCCTTTCCTTGTTTCTATGTTTGTTACCTTTGAACACAGTGGTTACTTGTTCTTGTTAAATGTAGCACGACTTTGTGCTAATCTTTGTTCTATTTCTTCTGGGTTTTTCTCATTTTGCGTTATTTGGCTTCCTAAGTAGCAGAAATCCTTAACCTCTTGTAAGTTCCTGTTACTTTTTTGTATCTTGTTTTTGATTTAAATTCCCTTCCTTTGCATACTAGTATTTTAGTTTTATTTTTGTTAATTTTCATACCGTATCTCTCTGTTAGAACTGTTTCCGTTTCATTAAGAGCAGCTTCTAACTCTTCCTTGCTAGATGCTAATACTGCTATATCATCTGAAAATATATGCATATCAATTTCTTGTTCCTGCATAGTAATTTCAAATGTCTTCCTGCATTTGACAGTAATCATTGCCTCTTCAATGTACGAGTTAAAAATTAATGGGGATAGGGCACATCCCCGTCTCACCCCTTTTCTAATGTTTACTTTTTCTACGTTTCTGCTCTAATTCTATTAATGCTGTTTGCTCTTTGTGTAAGCTATGTACTATTCGTCTATCCCTACAACTCATTTCAATTTTTTTGAGTATTTTGAACAATGTTTTCCATTTTACACTGCCGAATGCTTTTTTCACATCTACAAACCCTATATACACGCTTTACCCTTTTTCTATTGTTTTCTCAATTATTACTTTCTGAGCTAAAATAGCCTCCCGTGTTCTCCTGTTTCACTTAAGCCCAAATTGATCTTCTAGTATTTTTTAGCTCGTTTTTCCATTCGTCTGTGTACAATTCTAGTTCACACTTGTGCTGCAAAACTTATTGTTTGAAAATTTTCACATCTATCCGCGTCTATCTTTTTTGGTACAGTTACTATGATGTTGCGTTTGAAATCTTTGGGTATCTCGCCTGTCGCATACATATAGCTTACAAGTTAGAGGAAACGTTCTGTTACTGGTTGTCCAGCGGATTTTAGAATTTCTGCTTGCACCTTATCTGTACCAGGCGCCTTACCATTTTTCAGACCCTTTTATGCTAATTCACACTCATCTCTAAGTATAAGATATCCCAAGTCAACATTTTCAATGTCTGATCCTGTTCTAATGCTGTTAGTTCTTCTTCTGCATTTAAATTCCTTATATATTCTTGCCATTTACCCACCTTCTTTACATTTTCTATAATGACGTTTCCTCCCGTGTCCTTTAAATTTTTGCTATACGGTTTTATATCTTTAAAATTTATTCTAATTAGTTTGTATGCTTCATCTGTCTTTCATACTTTCATCTTAGTTTATACCTCATTGCACTTTTCATCAATCCATTGTTCTTTAGCTTTCCTGCATTTGCGAATAATTTCCCATTTTATGGCTTTGTATCTCTGTTTTCCTGTTTCGTCTGATTTATTTTTGTATTTTCGTCTTTCTTTTATTAAATTCAGGATATCCTTTGTCATCCATGGTTTCTTATTTTCTTTTTGTGTATACCCCAGAATATCTTTGGCCGCCATGTCTAGGCTGGATTTAATGTTATTTCATGCTATTTCTACTTCCTTAGTATCAGATATTTTACCGATATCTTTTAGCAATTCATTTTACTTTTTTTCGAAGTCAAAGTGATTTTTTCCGTTTCCTTTTTTCAAATTTTTAAATTTAAGTGAGGCCTTCATAATTAAGATGTTGTGGTCAGTGTCTATATCTGCTTCTGGGTAGCTTCTACAGTCTTTTTCTTGATTCCTAAATCGTTGTCTAACAAGAATGTAATCTATTTGATATCTTCCTATATCACCTGGCATCCTCCACGTATATCGTCTTCTAGCATGAAGTTGAAGTATTGTGTTTGTTATGATTAAATTGTTCTTGTTGCAAAATTCTACCAGCCTATTTCTTTTGTCGTTTCTCGTGCCAAACCGCATAAACCTACTACCGCTCCTTCCCTACCCTCACCTACCACTGCATTAAAATCCCCCGTAATTATTAAATTTTCTTCTCCTTTTACGTATCTTAATATGTCTTCGATATCTTTGTAGATTGCTTCTACCTCTTCGTCACTGTAGCTAGAGGTGGGCATATATACTTGTATTATTACTGTGTTTACCAGTTTAGATTCTACTCTAATCATGAGTACTTTTTCGTTCTTTTGTAAGTAATTTTCTACACAGTATCCTATATTTTTTCGCATAACTATCCCCACACCCAAATTTCCTTCCTTTACTCCTGTATGAATTACCCCGAAGTCTCCACTCCAAAAATCCCCCGCCTCTGGCCACCGAACTTCGCTTATCCCTACTATGTCTAGTGCTAACCTACTTGCTCCATACTTCTAAATTTCTACGCTCCGACTCGCAAAATGTTTCCGACTCTTATTCTGGACTTTCCGATCGCATCTTCCAAAGTAGTCTCCTCCCGGAGATCCGAATGTCAGACTATTTTGACTCCGGAATCTTTTACCCCAGAAAATGTCATCATTTTATTATAATTTAGGTACGCTGTGTACTTGGGAGGAAATGTGGTGGTTTTCCGTTGCCTTCCACATCGCAGTAGTGTGTCTTAGGCTACCATACCGACCCCTATAGTCTCTGCCAATCTAAGTACGAAATAGCCGCTGCCCTCTTTCGGGGATCTGTTTTAGTCTGGTTTTTCACTAACAACCCTACTACTTTGGTTGGACCTGTAGTTTGGCTCTTTAGCTCATTAGAACACTCAAGCTATTTCACCTGTCTAGTAATCTAAAACTTCGGCAAGGTGCAGGTCCATTCGAAATGGCATATGTACATCATCATCTATTTTTTCAGTTGAAATTTTGCATTGGTGTGTGTATTTCCGACGCTACTTCTCAACAATTTTATCAATGAGGTTTTCGCTTTGATTTACAGAGTAATTTTGATTTTTAACAAACCTGTGACATTCGTCTGCATTTGATGCGTAAATCAGTTGTTCTATATTAGTAACGAATGCTGCCCCTTATATTTCGGAATTGTCTTAAACTAATTTTTGCCATCTAGCGTTTTATAGTACAGTTTGATGTTTTTGATGGTATAGGTGTCCAAAACGTATTGAGGTACGAGCTCTATTTGTACTATTTACAGTAACTTGAAAAATTCATCTCGGCTAAAAATGGAATAAAATCGTGAACATTTTCGAGCGTTAAATTCTTACAACGTAGGCGTCGATTAACCCAACAACAGTGCATCAATAAGCTTTAGTTCGACTTCTGGCGATCAGGCACTATCAAGGACTACTGTTTATCGATGGTTGGCTGACTTTACTCGTGGCCATAATTTGTTTAAGCACGATTTTCGTGAAGGTAGTCAACATCGTTTGTTGTTCTGGAAAACGTTGAAGCTGTGTGCGAACTGATACTACGAGATCGTCATGTGACTTATTGTGAGATCCTTGAACATTAGTGGGACCAGCATACATTCAGTATTGCACCAAGATTTTGCTGTCACAAAGATTTGTTTGCGTTGGATTATACGTAATTTGACAATCGCTCAAAAACGAACTTTTGTCAATTGACCTAACGAAATGATTAAAAATAAGATTGCGGTGCTTCTAAACACCTCTGCAACAGGTGACGAATCATAGATCTACGCGTATGAACCCAAAAGTAAACAGTAGTCGACTGTGTTGGTTTTTCAAAATGAACCAAATCCAACAAAAGTTGCTTGTATACGAAGCACTTCGAAGCAAATGATCGCCGGTTTTTTTAGAAAAACTGCACATATGATAACCCTTGTTTTAGAGAAGTCTAGAACGGTCAGTTCTGAATATTACACAACTATTTGTTTGCCAGTAGTCTTCGAAGAAATAAAGAAAACCAACCTCTTAAAACGGATCATTCTCCACCACGACAATGAGAGCTATCCCAAATCGGCTAAAACATATAACATTTAGAGCACTCAAAACGTATTTGATGGGTTATCTGTCGTATAGTTTTAATTTTACACCTAATGACTTTTTTTATTCTTGCAATTCAAGAATAAATTATAAGGGCAGCGTTTTTTTGACACCTGAAGAAACGGTTAATGGTGTATGTTTTAGCGGTACCTCAATCGAACTGGAAAAGTGTTTCGAAAATTGGTTCAAACACATGCAAAAGTATATTGATCTTCATGGCGAATATTTTGATAAATAATAAAGCCACTTTTGCTGTATGTGATCTCAAATCCCGAAATATAAAGGGTAATCTTTGTAATTCGTTAGAATTAAAATTTTTGAAATTCTAAAATTGAGGATTATTATGGCTAACTTTTGGGAAAATCTTTCTTGTTTCAATTGATTTTGAGTCCAATTTGTAATCTTGATTTCTTTCAAATACTTGACAACTCGTAGCACAGTTCGTTTGAAAGGTTCTTGTTTGGGTGTTAATAGGTTCGCGACATAGGTTCTGTTTAAACGGTGCTTAAAAATGGAAATTTCTCTGTGGGATTTCTTTTTCTATAAATTTTCCTTGGTAAGGCAGCTTTAGTGCATTTATTTATATCACACAAATTAAGATCTTGGTCTGTTGCTTATAATTATCACTCTTGAAATTATATAAGACAATATTTTAATCAGTTAATGTTCTCGTTACTTTTGTACGAACTATTAAGTTCTAACAAGTCTGTCATAAGCCTGTTTATTGCTTTGGAATTGTATATGATAATTTTATATTTTTATGTCATGATCGAGTTTTCGAAAACTTATTTCTTCCAGTAGTTGTTGTAATTTTACTTTATTCTTTCGTAGTAATCATTATATTATTTATTAATGAATTGGAAACAATTAATCTAATCGATTTCTAGTAATATCTCGCTTCTTTAAGCTCCAAATTTATTTTATAGACACAGCTACAAATTACTAACGTATCCCTAGTTATTGATGTTGTAATTCATATCCTAATGTCTAATCATAAGGACATAAAAGTATAATAGTATTTTACAATAACAAATTAATAAGATTAAAATCCAAAGTGCTATTCAAATTTTTAATGAAAATGAGCCGATATAATTTATATGCATTTCAGAAGCTTCAAGTTATACTGATAAGCTCGTACTTGTATGTATAAAACAAGTTTATTGGTAAAAGGTTTTAAAAATTTTGAAAATTGTGTTAGATAATATCTTAAACGCACTCAAGGTAAACGTCCTAAAAAGTGGTTCCTTTCTAAGCACTTCGCTGTAAATGTACAATACAATCATTTCGTGATGTAAACAAAACATAGTCTATTAATGGGGTATTCGTATTTTTAATTTCATTTGTTGTATTGGGATTATATTTGAATATATATAATTTTAAAAGGATTAAGAATGTATCAAAATTTTACATCTTAACGTCTTTTTACCACAACACTCGTTTAGAAGAATTTACTCGTACAGCAGCTAGTCGTAAATCTGAAAGGGTATATCAGCAAATCTCTACAACAGCCGGGGCAAATGAAGAACAGCTAGGGGTTCTTGCTGGTCGCGCAATTAGAATATCTTAATTTGTATCAATGCTGGGTCTCAGCTATCTGCTTGACCCTCTTCTGCTCTAATGTATTCTATGACTTTAATTCATTTACTCTTTTTGTTTACTAAGACAATAGTAAGTTAGAAAAAATATAGAAAGTCGTACTCAATGAACTTGCAACCCCAGATACGTTTAGTGATATTATTTTATGGGGAAAATAGTGGTCTTAAATTGAGTCTAACGAGTCCTATTCAGCTGCTGATACGTGTAGGGCCAATCAATAGATCATAATGCATGGAATTGCCCTTGCACCACTCGTTTTTATTCGTATTATTTTGACTTCTTATTTATTACCAATACTTCGTGAATCATCTGCTTCATATACTTTGCACGTTTATTTTAAATGCGCCCTAATATTATCGTACACAATTAATGTAATGCAAAGAGGCTATAATACGGGTAGTAATGAAATTTGGGGGATGCGTGTAAGTAGTTGCTGGTATAATATAATAATAAATTGCAACTGCTGTAAGCGTTTCTACAATTACAAAGTTCAGTAAGTCCAAATTGAGTAAGGTAATTAATGCACCTACAAATAGAGGGCGAGATTATACGATTAAATTTCAAACACGGTTACCAATAAACTATCTTTACTTGTACTATTGCTACTAGTTAAAAATGATGCTCTACTATTTAATCCACTTAAGGATTGTAGGGGGAGCCAGGAAAGCTATAAAAGAGGCAATCAAGGTTTGATGTAGGTTACTTTAATCCACACTTATTGTACGTTAATTAACTTAGCGGGAACGTCTAAGTGATGCATTCTAATTTCCCTTTTCTTAGGAAATTCTATTTACTTTAAATTTATCTAAAGCCCTTGATAAATTTGTTTCTCATTTTACTTTGTATAACAAGCGTTCCTTAAATACGAAATTAATTTGGCCTTTTTAGCGCTATTGAGAATAATAAATAGTTATATTAATATTGAAAAGTGTGGATATACCAAAGTCAATTGAACTTCACAATAAAAACTTCACATTTAGTAAAAATTAATCTTGAATGAGTGACGAAATTTAATGTTAATCAGTCGGATTTTTGGCATCCGATTCTCGAAAGTAGACCCAGGAAGTGGCGCCTGGAACGACCGCCGCCTCTAACAGCACCTCCATCACCACCAAAAGGACCTGCTCCATCGCCTCCACCACTAGCAGTACCTCCACCAGCTCGTTCTTCCCCCACTATATAGAATGTGTTTCTAAAGGATATATACCGGGTTTGTAAAAGTTTTGGATTTTTTACGTCACCAACCTCTGACGCCACAGAGGGTATCTTTAACAAAACTATCACTGTCATTTTTGTTACATAAAACTAATACTTTAACACTTTTTGTTGCTACGTCACGGCGACCATCTTTGACAAAATTTAACTTTGACACTTTCGCTATTCTGACGCCAACCATCTTTGATTTACACACAGTGGCCATCTTTGACAAAATTGTCACTTTGACGTATTTGCCATTTTGACGCTGTCCATATTTGCTTCATTTACGGCGACCACTTTTAACAAAACTGTCACTCTGATACTTAGTTTATAATACACCATTCTTAAACCACGCTGCCATCTGTTTTAATATCACTTGATATGACATTAACAGTGTCCGGTTTTTGACTTATGTCAGATATAGACAAGAAGCGAGGCTCAAATTTAGAGCTGTAATTATAGGCTTATAACCAACTTGCCTTGTGCTGTATTTAATAGTTGGCTGACGGTTGTAGTTTTGAACGTCACTTCCTGTCTATATCTGACAAGTCAAAAACTTGACACTGTCAGATACGATTAACAAAAATGCCAAACGTAATTGAAAGCTAGGTTGGTGTATTGCTACGTGCATGATTTAGATTTCTACATCTCTCCAATTGTATAATCACCTGTTCGGGTAGCGCAATTGGTCAAAACCAAAGATTCAGGTTTGAATCTTGTTTGCAACACTACTTTCTACCTTTTAATAACTAGCCCACTTTGAAAGAATTATTTAGGCTTTGCATAAAAGTCTATGTTAATGTGTGTTGGGGTTTGCTCAAATTGATGTTGTGACTTAGGTACGGCGATGAGAAATTTGAAATTATTAGCTTACCTTCCATTTCTTTAGCTCAACAAAAATTATACTGTGAAATTTACAAAATGTAATGAAACACATCAATCTCAAGAAACATATATACATCCAAAAACATTTTTCTTAAATCCAAAGGAATTTATAAAACAGTCTACAGCTTAAGTTCATACAGAAAATAATACCTACAGGTTACTTAATTATTAAAATAATTCTTACCTAATACTTGTTAAAAGTTACAAAATCCTCTTTAATTAATAGCTGGTTAATTTACCTATTTTTTATTACCACGCTTGTAAGGGTAATTGGTCAACGACTCTGGCCAGATAATTCATTAATAGTCAAATTGCTTTGAAATTTGACCTCAAAATTTTCTGATAATTATATGTTTACAAAAGAAATATGATTAGAATTTATTCCAGCTTACAAATATTTGAATATTTTTGTCAGCTGCAAACAAAAAAAAACAATTTTGTACTTGCTATGGTAAAATAGCGCTTATCAACTATTTATTTCCAACGTAATTAACGGTGTTAAAAGCTTCCTATTTCCATCTTATATCTCCATCGGTCTATTAGTTTTCAAAAGTACACCTTCTATTTTCAATTAATTAACTTCAGAGTAGCTCTTGTGTAAAAAAACGATCAATCGTCATTATATTTGTAAAACAATTATGCTTCATCAATTAATTGCGTTTGATAACTTCCATGTTTCAAACTAAAGTTTCTTTATTTCTCTGCATGGTCGATCTTGGAAATTGAATAAATCTTTACTCAACGTTACATATTGCTTGGTTTATAAAAAAATGAATCGCTAATCAAACCTTCTAATCAAGTTCTCGTCAATATACTAAAATTGTATCTATACGTCATTCTTGAGATTCTTCCGGATTTACGTAGGGAATTAGTCACAACTGATGTAAGAATTGACACTGCTTTCGCATTTTAACGATCCAATTAGTCTCAACTGTTCTGATTTATGTTTATTGTGAAACGTGCCGCTTAACCGTGTGTAATGCACGAAGTTAATGTTCGCGTCTCATTCTATCTTATTGTAATACATAGAGCAATAAAACTGGCTTATCTAATTATTTTTAATATACCTGCACCATAATACTAGTATAAAGAACTAATTAGCTTGCGTAAATCGATCTCTATTGCACTAATGTTTTAAAGGTTGCTAAGCAACAACATTTTCAACTTTATTTTTATTTGTCAAATTATACAAATGGCAAACGTAAATGTCTTAATAAGAATGAAGTATTTCTAATAAATATTAAATGTACAATTGTTTCCACGGCAACAACTATAAATCAAAACGACTGATAGTCTAAATCTGTGGTATTGCACTTCAATACGGATAAATTCAGTAATATGTAAATCTATATATCAAGTTAAAATGCTGGTATATTAAAAATAGCATATGATACTCGTTTATAAGTGCCTTTAAATCACTTGCAACGTTTAAGGGCACTCCGCTTTGCGTTGTGAACGACAACTTTAACTAAAATTCACGCATTCTATATTGCCCAACAAACTTCTAACATTACTCATGAATGACATATCTACTTCAAAAGTGTGCATGTATCAATAAAGAACCAGAAAATATAAACATAAACGTACAGACTTTGAATTACAAAAAGGACAAGTGAAGTTGGTTGCCTATCTACGTGGGTTGCATTTATAGAAATGTATCAAACGCAAATTTAAATAAGTAGGAACTGAAAGGGTTTTTAAAGTAATGAGGCTGTGATTTTTTTAAATATGTAATAGGGCGTAACAAATCCTTTCCATCAAAATTAAAAGGTCATGGTGCGAAACACGAGCAACGTACCAATTAATACAGTAACAGTACAAACCACAAGAAAATTCGTATGTGTTAGTCTAGACGAGACGCGTAGTGAGTTGGTCGTCCTAGCAGTGCGTTACTCTAGGCGAATCTCGTGGTGAGTTTGTCGCTTTAACAGTTTACATCGTTCTCCATGTTGAGAATGCTACAGTTTTTTGGTGAGTTAGTCTATGTGCGGCTCGTAGTGGAGTCGATCACTCTGGCAGGTTTATGCATAGTAGGGCACTTTTATTAGCATCGACAGTTTTGTTATGAGTTGGGCGAAGTTATGAATTTTGGAATTGAAATTTTGTCCTACTGAAAATTTTATTATTGGGTGTAGCTAGATTAATTAAATTTTGGTTTTGTTTAAAAGGCATCTTAGGCATTTTTAATTTTTCAGGATTATTTGGTTTTGAAAATTGTAAAAAATATATAAAATATGGCGGATACATTTCAAATAACGACAGATATTAGGTCGCCTGTTAGCGAAAGGTTCAGGTTGTCTGATGGGTGTTTCGGATTATAATATTGAATACTTAGTTGATAGTGAGGAGGTTAAAGACTACTATTATGGCGTGTAGTAAGAAAGATTGTTTTGTAAAGACGGAATGGTTGGAATGACTTAACCCTTATAATACCAAGGGGTCAGTATTAACCCCATATCTCGTTTAAGGTCGTATATCTTTAAAACCATCCATTCTGAATAAAAAAATTTTACTTCACACAGTGCATCACTCTATATATTTTAATAACAAATAGTTTTTATAGCGCCTACGGTTTGTCAGCTAATTAAAAAATTACACAAAATACCGCTGGGGTCACTGCTGACCCCTACTACTAAACACACTATATTAATTTAAAGATACTACTAGCGTTTTGTGGTCGCTCTATATTTGTTTGAAAGTAGTGAATTAAATTGTAATTTGTTTATTGTAAACGTAACTGCAATGTAAGCATAAATATAAAAACCTTTTATGGGCAATAAAAGTGCCACATGTAATTCGACTATGACGACTGCACTCTTTATAACATCGCGGTTTCAGTTACAGTGATATGCTAATCGATTTGTTTGTACGTTCCAAATAAATATAGAACAAGTTTACTAAGAGATTCTTCAGCATTTTCCTCTACGTTTTTAGGGCATCGACTCTTCGCTAGTGTAAAATGAGATATCAGCATATCCATGGTTTTTGATAGAGTAACTCCATACCTACCTCGGTGTTTCACCTACTAGTGTTTTTGATTACGGGTATTCGGTAAGTTTGGTTACGTTGCTCATTTATTTAGTGATCATGGCTGGTAGAAGTTCAATTCGTATTGGTGATAAAGGTGCGGAAGAGCTTTTGATAAAGTGGTTTGAAGAAATTGACAGCCAAGATGTAGACTCTAATACTTCTTCTGATAACTCAGATGATGATGATGGTGAAGAGGATGCTTGTGAAGAGATATCAGAATACGATTAGGAAAATATTTCTGATGAGGAGTGTGATTTCAACAACAAGGATAATTATATACAGCATTATTATTTGTAAGTAATTAAATTAAATTTGAAAAAAGACCAATCATTACACTGTTGTACTGCAGATCGAAAGATAAATTTAAGAAGTGGTACTTAGAGCCACAAAAACAGAAAACAGGACAAACATCGCGACGAAATGTTATGCATCAACAAAGTGGTTCCACCAGATACGCAAATCCAAATGTAGATTCAATTTGTAATTGTTTTTATTTGTTTTTTAGAGATAATATTATAAACCATATGATTCAATAGACAAATGTAGAAGGTCGCCTAAAGTATGGCGAATTATGGAAATATGTAGTTTTCAAAGAATTTCAGCGTTTTATTGATCTGTTGATATTGGCAAGAATTTATAAATCTCATAACGAAGGAATAACAAATTTGCGGAATATTGAAGACGGGTGCCCAACATACAACAAAATTATGAGGAGGAACAAGTTCACCATATTTTCACAACCCCTTCGTTTTGATAATGCTGCAACCAGAAAAAAGAATGGAGATTTGGAAAACTATCGCCACTCCGAACGCTTTTTGAATTATGATTGCCGACCCTTAAATATGCATACATTCCTTACAAAACTATAATAATTGACGAACAATGCTGTTTTTCCGTGGAAGATATCCCTTCAAGCAATATATGCCTTCAAAACCTGGCAAACATGGCATAAAAATTTAGGCAGCATGTAATAGTCGAACATCATATGTTTACAATTGTCAGATATACAGTGGTAAAGTAGGCGAGAAGCGTGAAAGCAATCGAGGAAAACGAGTGGTATTAGATATGACAGAGGGATTGAAAAAATCTGGGGAGAATGTAACTACTGATAATTTTGTTACCAGCCTTCAACTAGCAGGAAAATTGAAGGTACAATTCGAAAAAATAAATAAATAAAAAATAAAGGAATTATAATTGCTGCACAAGGGAGAGAAGTATATTCGAGTACATTTTGTTATCAGGACGATGCTGTAGTAGTGTCCTACCGGCCAAACAAACTTGTAACTCTGTTTTCTACTACAGATGAAGCTGGTGAGATTTCGGAAGGTGATCAAAAGAAGACACAAATAATAATTGACTACAACAAAACAAAATCAGGTGTAGATACTACGGTTAAGCTTCTTCGAATATACACTGTAAAAAAGCAAACGCGAGGATGACCTGTTGCAAATTTTTACAATATGATTGATATTGATGCTTTCAATGCATATGTTATATACCTAAATAAGGAATGGCAGAAGAAAACAGGTTATAAACGGCGGCAGTTCCTAGTGCAACCAACTAGGAAAGCAACTATTTGCTATTGCTGCAGAGAAAGAACAACTTGTAACATCTTGTAGACCAAAGGCATTAACATCACATAGGCAGATACAAGTACCACAAAAGCTGAAACGCTAAAGATGTTGAGAGTGCTCAAGGGATTTAGATCTAAAACATTCAAGTAGATGTAGTCGTTTTCTAGGTGGTTATCATCACGCAGTTACTTGTTCGTTATGTCGCATTCTGGCAGAATAGGTTTTTTTTTACTATATAATTATATAAACTTAATGTTATTATTGGACTTTTCACACTATAGTAAGTTGTTCAACTAAAATTAGAATATAAATGTTGCATGATGACCGTGTTTTATAAGCAAACTTTAGAAATGCCTAAAACCGATTCGCTCCTTGTTAAAAAGCTTGTGTTAAGTAGGATTCATAAGAAGATATCGAATTTAGTGCATGATTTAGTAATCACGGATGGATCTGGAACAGGTAGGTGGCATATGAACGATTTGAAGCCCTATCATCTCTCGGATTAAGAGGATGCTGCTTCTACAGATTAACTGGTGTGTTTCGTATTTATATTTGAAGAAGTAGTTTCTCTACTCATCTGTTTTGTTTAATTTTGGTTTCTAGTTTTAAATATAGCTACTAAGAAGAAGTTTATTCCATGTTGAAACTTTGTGCTACTTCCGTTTTAGTAAATTACTGGTTGATTATCAGACGTCATTTAGTAATCACGTGTTATAACTTAAAAAGTAGGGTAATTGGTACGTTCGTGCTGACAGAGGAAAAACTTAATTGTATTTGTAGAAAGTTTATGGTAATGGTCCCTACTACGCGAAAGCAAAATTCATGTGTTTTCTTTGTTTTGGACCATCCGTTGTGCAATTTATGTTTATATCTATAGGTGAAGAGTTTAGTTCTGTGGACTTTATTGAGTTACGTTACTGTTCTGTTGTGGTTATTGATTGTATGGTGGGTTTGTTTTACTGATACTCGTTGCAGAGTTGATCAGGTTCATTTTTGTTTATGATTGATGAGCCAGATGCTCGTCAATTTTTTTGGTTGAATGGAGAGAGTGCCAATCAGGCGTCGAAAAGTCCTTGCGCCGAAACGTCCCTGCGCCAATCGGACACGCGGAAACGACCGCGTCAAAATGGCTGCGTCGAAACGTCGTAGACCGTTCTCAGAATATTTGTATTTACGATAGTACAATTTTTATTTGTATAGTCCGAGTTATCATTCGTAATCTTAAGCAAGAAGGTAGAATGCGAAAGCATATAATCCTGCGTGAAAGATGGTGTTTTCAAACAAATGTAATATACCAAACTGTCAGCTTTGTTCCTACAGTTCCATGACCAAGTATTGCTTGCTGTGTATTTGGTTGCTTATCAATGATATAGCACGATGTATATTGCTACGTGCGTTGACGTAGCCCAGAAAAAAAACAAAAAAAAAAGAAATAGACCGGGCTCAATCCTATACCTACAACAAAAATTATGGGAGACCTGAAATAAAGAAAGAAAAATTACACACACTCATTCATACTCAAAACACAACGTATCGACAAAAGAAACCTATAATTAAACACAATATGTAAACGCAATAAATAATTACACACTACATCTAAAAAAAAATATCAACCAAAAGAACAAATCATTTTTTTTAAAATGGTGAGCTGCCAGTTTTAGGTTACTCTCTAGATTGAGTTTCAACAAAAATAAAAGAAATTAAGCGAAATTACCCTTCTAAAACCAACAGCTCTAAATAAGCATGGTAAATCTAAAACTAAGTATATACATCTAATGGCAACAACATTTTTAAACGTGCCAGCAATCTTTCAAATCATTTTCACTTTAATAAGTTGTACACTATTAGTTATTTAAGCAAATAGTAATGCATTCATATAGTGGCAATAAATCTCAAACTAATTCACTAATTGTCGTCTAAACGGATTAAATTTAGGAATGCATGAGCTTAAACCGAAATCCCAACCGATATCGTCGCAATCGTAAATGATGGAAAAAGGAAACACTCACCCTCGAAGTTGCGACGTCGGGGTTGAGTCACTAGCTGGTCCACGGCAACGAGTAGGTGTGCCTACACTGAGAAAGAACGCACTTGGCTTCCAATTACAGCAAAGGACAACCATTCATCTTGACTTTAAGGTCACCGGAAAAAGATAGAGCAATTACCAGTAAAAATTAATTTAATTTCGACAAAAAATACAATTTTCTAAAAACCCTAAATACTGACCACGCCGTATTGCGTGCGCGAATTTTCATAACGAAAAACGGAAACAACCAAACATTTCTACACGTGTCTCCGTTGTGTAGATTGGAAGGCAAATAAAATCAATTTCGTTCAGCCAGTGACCAAAGTTCAAAGTAATATTTCTATTCAGAATTAACCTGGAAAAACACAGTTTATATAGGGATAATACGCAGCTCTAATTCGACGAATTTTTCCGACGGAAAACACTTAAGAAGCAATTATCGGATACTTGGAACACGTTATCGACTATCGGAGTATAGCGTAGACTTTACCAGGGGAGGTGGGGGGATTCTGGGAGTAGAATTTATTCTTAATTAGCAGAAGTATTTACCAAGTAAAACATACAGGATATTTAATTTATCGAATAAAGTTTCGTTTTGGAAGCAAAGTGGATTTTAGTTGAAGATTATTAGCCAGCGTATTTCTTTTTAATTATGAATCGACGCTTTTATTTAACCGTGGAGATGGAATTTAGATAACCGGATAATTAATTAGCAAAGGATTTGGGTTGAAAATTATTGTAAATAAAATAACTAATTATTGCCGAAAATGAACGTAACAATATTTCTTGACTCCTCCCGAAAGTAGACCTTCAATTTTTGTTTTGTGCAGCAGGATCAGAGCCGTATTTAAGTTTGATAAAACCCTAAGCTATAAAAGGTAATGAAACTCTATATGTCCAACGGTTTTTATCGGATATATTGTAGCTGTTTTTTGTAATCAACGTATACTATTTGGTAATTTATGGACATAATGGATATCTGTAGCATCCATACACAGCATAAGCACACCAGTGATATTTTTTGGAGATAGTCAATACAAGGCGTCCGTTGCCAATATTTTAGGACCCTATACAACACAAGACACAACCAGTTCTAGAGTTGAGCCATAAGCTTTAGCTTGTTTAGCTTATTCGTAAATCTGGGATTAAGCTACATAATAGAACGTTTTAATGCGTTACATTTATGTGAGGTTCTTTAAATATATATATATATATATATATATATATATATATATATATATATATGGGGCTATAAACGTTAGATATAATATTTATTGACAAAGCCTTAATAATTATACACCTATAACGAAAGTCGTTATCACATATAATCGTGATCTAAAATGTTATTATGTTATGTAAGACAAAAAGAAAACTATTTAACAATTCAAACAATTGGGATAATAATGGAACTGAAACCCCTTTCACCTATCTTTGGCGTGGTAAGTCAAAGCGTATTACCTACCACAAAATACAGCCTAGTGGACGTCTACTTGCTGTTACGGTTCGGGGATAAATAAATACAAACCAAACTGGAATCTGGTGCTTTATTTAAACTTGACCGTGTAGTTTGAGGTAATACAGAATCAATAAACAAACACTACACTTAATTATTACAATGAAAATGCACCGGCTAGCGTATAACATAAATTGAAACATCAATACAAAAGACTAAACCCTATATCTATATACGACGCGTTTATATCTAACCAGGAGGATATCTCGCGCTCAACTACCCTTTATATGGCGCGTACCAACTCAAATTATTACTATACAGGGGCGTACCTGCTACATTACCCCCCATCAAAAACATGCTAAATTGAATCAAAATTTAAATGTTTTTGTTACTCCCTAAAACTGAAAAGCATACACAACATTACTAAAAGAACTCATGTGGTTAAAAGTTACAGTACCCTATATTGTCACAGTAGGCAAGAATACTTAAACGCAAAAAGAAACAGAAACATTATGGCGTCAAACCGCCTTTATACTCCGCAACATAATGAGGAGCAACCCCTATAAAAAGCAACAAAAAAAAACGCTACCTAAATATACTAAAAGAAAATTATCGCCTAGCACGCTTACAAATTTGGAAGCTAGCTACAGCCACTTAGCGGGAGGTAGAATTATGCTTCTACCGGAAACTTATATGGTTTAATATTGTAAATGTTTTGTGTACATGGGGATGTCCCAGACGAATCATCAACCACAACATAAGCATTATTATTGAGCTTTCTCTGAATAGTACAGGGGCCCTTGTAAATAAGAAAAAACTTACGGATCTGACTACTTTCTGCTGACGACATTTCATGTGACCTTTTCAAAACCTTATCACCCACGTTAAATTGGGTAATCTTACGAGAAGCATCGTGCTTCTTCTTACGTCTTTCGGCACGAGACATCAACTTAGATCGAGCCAACGCCACAACATTGGTTGTTCTTGGATGTTTACTAGGAAAGAGGATTTTGTCCACTCGGTTGATATCCAACACCTTGTCACCATGCACTTCCAAAGGGGTAAATCCAGTACTTGAATGGATAACATTGTTGAGATAGTTCTCCACGGTTTGAATTGCATGCGCACACTTCTGGTGTTGCGCATGACAATACGTGCGCAGAAGCCTCCCTATTTCTCGGTTAACCCGTTCTACCATGTTTCCCTGAGGGAAATAGACAGAAGTATGGGTCATCGTAATTTCTTCCACCTTCATCGCATTTAAATAGACACGAGTACAAAATTGGGAACCGTTGTCGGACATTATAACTTTAGGTTTGTCCACTTTAAGGAAATAACTCATTAAACATCTAATCACAGCTCGAGCAGTGGCCCTCTTCAAACAATATAAAGCTACCCTCTTACTAAAAACGTCTAATATTACAAACAAATAGGTTACACCTCCCCGGGACACCGGAAGAGGGCCCATAAAATCTACGCTTATCATATAATTTGGTTTGTCAACCACAACAGCCAGCATCTCGCCATTACACCTTTGTGAAATTTTTGCTCTCTGACAAATATCGCAGCTACCAACGATTTTACGAATACTGTGCTGTATTCTAGACCAATAAAAATTGCGGCACAGCGCTAAACAACATTTTTCCGCCCCGAAGTGATCCATATTAGTATGCGTTTGAGCAACCAACTTCACAATTTCAGATCTCGGTACACACAACTGAAATCCAGAAAACATTTCACTGCCCTTCCTAAATACAAGACCCTCATGTAGGACATACCATTTCCGAATGCCTTCATCCCCACCATCTTCGCGCAACTGTTGTATAACTTTCCTATAAAACTCATCCTCAACCTGAGTTTTTCTCAAATATTGCAAATTATTAAGAATTTTACTTGGCGTAATTACCCCACTTTTCTTCAACGCATTTAATTCAAAAGTATTTGGCGTCGGTTTCTCCACTAACGACGCCTTACCCTTGAGATATCTCGACAAGGTATCTGTCACAATATTTGTCGGACCGGGGATATACTCAAACCTTAATGTAAATTGCTGGAGTTATAAACTCCACCTCAGAAGTCTAGGATTAAGCAGACGACATGTCTTTAAAAACACCAGCGCCTTATGGTCCGTAACAATGGTAATTTCATGACCTAACAGCAAAACATACCAATTTTTTAAGGCGGCGACGATACTTAATGCTTCTTTCTCAGTAATCGAATAATTCCGTTCGGCGTCACGTAGCATCCGTGAATAAAAAGCAATTACTTGAATTCCTTCAGACTCCTTGATCTGATACAAGCACGAACCAATCGCATACGCAGATGCGTCAGTCTGGATAAAAAATTCCAATGATGGATCCGGGTGAGTCAACATGACTATTTTACAAAAAGCCTCCTTGATCCGTATAAATGTTTCTTGTTCGCGCTCGGTCCATGACCAAGGGGAAGATTTTTTTAATAAATGTGTTAAAACAACCGTTAAATCCGAGAAACCTTTAACAAACCGTGAGTCGTAATTTACTAATCCTCTTAGGGCTCTGACATTATTTGTACGTTCAAAATCTATTATCGCTTGCACCCGTTCAGGTGTCATGCAAATTCCTTTTTCGGTGAGAAGATGGCCTACAAACCTAATTTCCTTTTTTGCAAAACAACATTTCCCTAGCTTCAGGGTGACTCCTGCACCCGCCAATCTTTCAAAAACAATTCTTATATGTCGAATATGAGCCTTCGGATTATCTGATACAATCAACAAATCATCTACGTACGGAATAACAAAACTGTCCGTATCACTACCCAGTACAAATTGTAACGCCCGAATAAAACTGGCCACCGATGTAGCCAATCCAAACGGCAATACCCGAAATACGTAGGTAACGCCTGCAAATAAGAAACCCGTATAATTCTGATGGGGTTCGTACAACTTAACTTGACAATATGACATCGCCAGGTCGACTGTAGTCAAAAAAGCACCAGGGGGAATTTTGTATAGCAATTCAGAAGCGTTTGGGGGATGACATGGTCTTTCTCCATTTGACGATTGAGATATCGCGCATCCACGCATACTTTAGGACTACCGTCCTTCTTCTTGACAATTACGAGGGGACTGACAAACTCCGTTTGTTGCTCAACAATAACCCCCCATTCCACCATTTGATTAATCTGCCGGCTGATTTCCTTTTAATACGCCTGGGGTATCGGATAAGGTTTAATAAAGAACGGGCTTTTATCCTTCATTTTAATTTTACGAGAATAACCCCGAATTTGACCTGGCTTATTTGAAAACACACCAGAAAACTCGCACATTAATTTATACAACTTTTCTTTATCTTGATCTTCCAACATTTCCGCTTGATCAGCAATTTCTCGCAAGCCTAACGGATTAATTTCCAAATTTTCCGTCGGCTGTTCTACAGAACAGACGGTTTCTTCTTGTACTCTAATTTCTCCAATATTTATTCTAACCGGCTCGTCCTTTTCTCCGTCAAAATTTATCCTTACAACCGAATTGCAAAATTCTCCTGATAATGTCAGGGACTCGAAACAGACTTTAACTTTATGTTGGGTTAACCAGTCACATCCCAAGATTAAATTGCGTACTAAAGACGGCACTACCACACAAACAAACTCGAACATACAATCCTGCAATTTGAATTTTAGCAACACCTGTTCCTTAATTTTTTGCCCTTTTCCTTTCAAAGCCGTCACAATAAGAGTATTACTTATAGGTAAAATCGGAATTCGCGGATTTTTCTTTTGAATCTCTTTAAACAAATTTTGAGAAATACACGACAGATGACTGCCACTGTCGATCAAAATAGGGGTAGTAATACTTTCAACACGCCCTTCCACTACCGGTATTACATTTTTAAACTGATCTTCACCTTTATCACTCTCCTGCAGTAACTCAGCATTGTCCTGGGTAAACAATATATTCTCCGGTTTTTCTTCTACGCCGTCCTCTCCCACTTCTTCCTTTATAACTTCATTTGAATCCTTTATTACCTGTATAGAATTAACATCCCTCCTTTGAACACTTTCTACATTTTCACTTTCAGATTTCCCATTCCGATTCCTATCATTTTGGGAATAACTTTGCCTAAAATCTCTTCTGAAATTCGACGCCTCCCAATTACCTCCGGTCCTATTTACTTCGTACGCTCTACCTCTATATCTACTTTCCTGTTCATTATTTTGCCTTCAATTCCTTCCGCTATTAAAAACGCGCACATCCCTACTTTCTGTAAAATCATTGTACCCTCGCTGATTTTTCGACGCTCCATGCTGACTGTATAATTCATCCAAATTCTTTAAGTACTCCTCCGTTTCATCGAAAGTCCTGTAACTGCCACTAAAAATACCACGTTTAGTTTCGAAATCAATGTTATGAGCCACCAGCTTTATAACCTCAAATTCCGACATCTCCTCGTCCAAAAACTTACATTCCCTAACAAGTTTCATGAAATAATCAACTTTCGAGCCTGATCTATATTCACCATATTTTAAATTATTGAATGCTTCTCGTCGCTTTTCAGGGCCCCAGTATCTCTGCAGAAAAAGTGTCTTGAAAATTTCAAAATTAGTAAAACGCTCTTTCTTTATTAAAGCCCAATCTAAAATAGCTCTCTTCAAAGTTTAAATCGCGAAAGAAACTTGTTTATCCTCTGGGACACCTGCTTCCTCAAAAATGTCTTGTAACTCGTTAATGAAAGCTACAGGATTTTTAGGGTCGTTAGACCTGAATGTTAAACTAGCACCCCCAACTCTTTAAATAGACTAATGTATGTTAAATTGCGTCTTACTCTAACCTCTCGGCTGCTGCCAGGTT
Source organism: Platerodrilus igneus (assembly GCA_036346225.1). Taxonomy (NCBI): domain Eukaryota; kingdom Metazoa; phylum Arthropoda; class Insecta; order Coleoptera; family Lycidae; genus Platerodrilus; species Platerodrilus igneus. The sequence goes on along the minus strand of JARFIW010000593.1, from coordinate 494,892 downwards.
CCATATCCTTTACAGCATAATCTGTTTCATTTATTTCCTCCTGATTATCATAGGTACTAGAATTTCTATTCCTACTTTTTATTTCCTTTAAGCTAAGCAAAACTTGATCACCAATTTGTGCCACACTTGAAGATACATTAGTACTTATATTATTTACATTCTTAATGGACACATCAAGCTTTTCTACTAACTCACTATTATTAGATTGCATTAACGTAATATTATCTAACAAGATCATGTTGCTTTCTAAAAATTGTTTGATGGACTCCGAAATCGAGTCCGACTCTGCCTCGCGATTTCTGATCTTCTTTGGTGCCATTGCGTGTCCCTTAGTCCAAATCACAATATGTATTACAGTTCAGAACCAACAAAATATTACACATAAAATTTAAACTTTTCAATATTACTAAATTTTATGCGTGTATCTAACCACATTCCAAATAATGAAATCATTTCAGAGGGTTCGTATACTTAACTTCCTGCAAACAATTACGACCCCAATCCGCAGTTGTTATTCCTAACAAAGCATACACAACAAAATGTAGGTCAAGTTTATTTTAGTGTCAGTGCACTTGCAGGCTGCCGCCGGCTGATGCACGAAACCACCAGGCGCTCAAGGACAACCAGAAACCGGTCGCTTCGTTTGCTTTTGTACACGTTTAACCCCCCAAAGTATGAAAATATGTGCGGGTTACTTCTCGAATACGATAATTAATGTCAATTTCTAGCTCCTACCTTGAAAATTTGACGTCTGCTGGCACTGATCTGTATCTCTTTATCCAACTCTTGCAAATTACCTCCTACGCCCCACGTTGGGCGCCAAATGTTACGGTTCGGGGATAAATAAATACAAACCAAACTGGAATCTGGTGCTTTATTTAAACTTGACCGTGTAGTTTGAGGTAATACAGAATCAATAAACAAACACTACACTTAATTATTACAATGAAAATGCACCGGCTAGCGTATAACATAAATTGAAACATCAATACAAAAGACTAAACCCTATATCTATATACGACGCGTTTATATCTAAACAGGAGGATATCCCGCGCTCAACTACCCTTTATATGGCGCGTACCAACTCAAATTATTAGTATACAGGGACGTACCTGCTACATTGCTTATCTTACATTTAGTTCTCAACCACAGTTCTTAACACACTAAAACTGTATTAATCTCTATACACTTTATTTAAAAAACACAATACAAACTACAGTCAATATTTAATTGTGGATAAAATCTATTAACAACTTCTGTAAACGGATCGTATTCAAACATAGAATCATTCTAAAGAAGATTAATTGGTACGTCACAATTTTGAAAGTGCAATTTCAATTATATTTGAAAAAAAATACAAGCAACGAAAATATACTTACGATTTCACAAAATTGTAAATACTGAATTATATTTAGAAACAATATTAGTTCTCATTATTCACTCGCTTATTTCAGTGCCACTTTAAAAACGATGAATAAACGCATAAAATTACTTCATAAGCATAATAACAAAACTTCGAGGAAAACTGCATTTTTCTTAGTAAACACTTGACATAATTTTTAACATACTATATGTTTCGTAGTATTTGATGCAAAAAATAATGTCTTTAACATCAAGACCTCGCTCCCTAACGTGATTATTTTAAGAACTAATCTGTTGCTGATATTTGTTTTATTTAGCGATAGGTGTAAATGTACTTCGAATTTGTTTACTTTAACATATTGCAACTATGGTTTTAAAATCAAGAGCGATGTTGTGTTCGCAAATGTAAGTGTTTATTACGTCAAATGTTAATAATAAATTAACTAACAAATGCACGTCGGACTGTATATAATTATTTATTTAGTTTAAGAGCACAAGATTACAAATATAGAGATTGTTGTAGACACGAGTGCGTCTACACTTTAGAGAAGCTAACGAACAAGTGTGTCGTGGTTAAATGCACCCTCTTCACATATTAAAGGCGGGCGTGGTACAGTCTTATACAAAAGTAACGTATACACACAAATACAAATTAAATATAAAGTATTGAACATAAAGTGGGGCCCAAAAGGTGAGCCAAAAAAAATTATTATTTTTTAATCAATATAAGCCTTAAGCTAACAAACTAACATACGTAGAATGAACAAAGAGCACAAAAACTTTAATGCACTATTGCGCACAACAATAAAATGTTAAACAAGCACATTCAATATACGCACTCCGGCAATGGGCAGAGCTTTGCGAATGAGCGACGAACAAGCCCATTTGAGGTCTTTACTGTAGCAACGCGGTTTACTAGATCCTTTCCGGTGTGAACGTCTATTACACGTCCGAGACGCCAAGAAGCAACTGCAGTATTATCGTCCTTGATAATCACTAATTGACCAGATCTGAGCATGTCACGTTTATGCTGACATTTGGTGCGAAGCTGTAGTTCAACAACATATTGTAGTTTCCATCTTTTCCAAAATAACTGTTGCAGTTGTTGTATCCGAGCAAAATTCTTTAGTTGATTTGGAGCAGTGTCAGTAACATCTGGATGTGGTATCGTGCTCATATGCCGCCCGATTAGGAAATGAGCTGGGGTTAAGGGTTTAGGTCTTCAGGATCAGAGGATAGTGGACAAAGTGGTCTGGAGTTAAGAACGGATTCGATTTGCACTAAAAGAGTATACAGCTCTTCAAATGTAAGTAGAGAATTCCCAATGGAGCGCTTTAAATGATGTTTCATACTCTTAACACCGGCCTCCCAAAGGCCCCCAAAGTGAGGTGATTGAGGAGGTATGAAGTGCCACTCAATACCTTTCTCTGAAGTAGTATTAACTAACGCGTCTTTATTCATCTTAACAAAGTTATGTAATTCCTTTAAACTGGAGTTCGCACCGACAAAATTGGTGCCGTTGTCCGAATATATTCTGGAGGGTTTGCCGCGACGACCAATAAATCTTCTCAAACACATTATGAAAGCTTGCGCAGATAAGTCGCTAACAAGCTCAAGGTGTACAGCTTTTGTAGCAACGCAGACATAAATACATATGTAGCACTTAGTAGTTGTACCGCGACGGCCACTTTTATATTTAATTAGCATGGGCCCAGCATAATCGGTACCGACAACGGCAAAAGGCAAGTTTGGTGAAATTCTATCACGTGGTAAATTGCCCATTATCGGATCGATTGTTTTTGGTGCGCAACGGAAGCATTTAACGCAATTACGCACAACTTGTCGAACCAAGTTTCTGCCATGAGTGAGCCAGAAACGTTCTCTTATGTATGAGAGGAGTAACTGGGGACCACAGTGCAAAAGCCGAACATGTTCACATGCGGCTAACAATTTGGAAAGAGAGTGGCGACCGTCTAAAATAATAGGGTGCTTTTTATCAAATTCAAACTCGGAATTTTGAATACGTCCTCCTACTCGTAACAGACCTTGGTTATCAAGAACAGGAGACAAAGCTATTAATTTGCTACGCAGGGGTATACATTTTTGAGCACTTAACAATTTTATTTCTTCTCCAAAGGAATCTAATTGAGCAATTCTAACCAAACGCATAAGTGCGGAATCGATTTCCTTTGCAGATAGTGGGCCAAATGTCCTCAAATCAAAGTTCACGGAACAATTGTTAACAAAACGCAAGCAATATGCAATTGTTCTTACAAGCTTATTATAATTTGAATAATTTTCTATAGGAAAATGTTCATTCGAGCTTATTATTAAAGAGGTGACTTCCCCTTTCATTTCAGGAAGCCTTGTTTCTGAGATGATTAAATTATTAAATTCAATGTCGTGTTTGTAGAGAAAGTTGGGACCGTTCCACCAAATATCGCATACTTTTAATTGCGAGGGCATGAGTCCGCGTGACAGTGGATCAGCAGCATTGTTGTGAGTAGGCACATGCGACCAAATAACATTGCGAGAAATATGTTGAATTTCAGCGACTCTGTGAGCCACAAAGGTTTTTAATAGATGAGGTGCTGTTTTTAACCATCCAAGGACAATTGTGAAATCTGTCCATAAATAACAACGATCTATCTTGCTCTTTAGCGCATTTACTGAAGTATACGCCAATTTTGAGAGGAGAACGGCTCCACATAACTCCAATTTAGGAATGGTTAGGGTTTTGAGAGGAGCTACTCTGCTTTTTGAACACAGTAGGTGACAAGATATCACGCCATCGATATCGATTGACCTTATATAGATACAGGCGCCGTATGCCTGGGTGCTGGCATCACAAAATCCATGCAGTTCGATAGCCGTCGGGTTTAGACAAATTGCATGCCGAAAAATTTCTAATTCATGTAATTCAGGCAGCTCAGTCCTAAATTGAATCCATTTTTATGCAAATCTAGAGATATCGATTCATCCCATCCGGTCTTGTTTAACCACAACTGTTGAAGTAGTACTTTTGGTATTAGAATACAGGGACCTAACAGGCCGAGAGGGTCAAATATCTGGGAGATTTCTGAGTATACTTCGTTTCGTTATCCGTTCATTTGTAGATGGGGATATGAGAAAAGCCAAATTGTCATTTTCAAAATTCCAATATAGACCCAAGGTTTTTGTATGGTTATGAGATCCAATTTCTAAGAAGTCCGGTGTATATCAGTCGGATTAACATCCTTCAATACACGAGGGTCATTAGATATCCACTTTTTAACGGAAAACAACCTGATAAAAGAATTTTGGTAAGTGCTCACATATTTCTCGAGCTTCTTCAAGGGAATCCGCACCCGTGAGAATATCATCTACATAGAAATCCTCCATTATGATTTTGGAGATTTTTGGGTGCGTATTTGCACATTCAATTCCTAGCTGGTGTAGACAGCGAATTGCAAGAAAAGAGGCTGCAGCAGTGCCATAAGTTACAGTCCTCAGATTATAACTATGAATTTCCTTAGTTGCTTCATTTCGCCATAATATTTGTTGCAGAGGTAATTGCGAGGGGTTAATAAGTACTTGTCTATACATCTTTTGTATATCGGCAGATATGGCAAACTTATGAGATCGAAAACTGAGCAAGATTGAGAATAAATCTCGTTGAATTACGGGACCGACCATTTGTATATCATTAAACGAATAGCCAGTGGTTGAGGGAGCACTACCATTAAATACAACTCGTATTTTGGTAGTGGAGCTTTGTTCTTTGAGCACGGCATGGTGAGGAAAAAAGTATGAACCTTCCGAAACTGCATTGTCTACTTTCGCTAAAGACATATGAGAGAGTGCTAGATATTCGTGCAGAAATTGTGAATATCGTTCACGAAGAGACTGGTTTAAACTTAGTCGCTTTTTCGAGAGATAGAAGACTTCTTTTTGCAAAACTATATGAATCGCCTAGTTTTAACGGAGAATCTTTTAGAGGAATTGTGACGACAAATCGACCATCGCGTTCCCTACGAGTGTTGAAAGCGAAATGATTTTCACATTCAATTTCTTCTACTGACATGGGTTTTTTGGGAGAGCATTCTTCGGTTTCCCAAAATTTTGCGAGTTGCTCTTGAATGAGCATATAACTAGAGGAAAAATTACAAACAGCTACATTTGAAGTTGAATTAGAGAATATAGGGCCGCTAACGATCCAGCCAAAAAGAGTTTTTTGTAATTTGGGCTGTCCTTTTCCCAGAGAAATTTGTCCGACACATAACAAATCATAGAAACAGTTAGCACCTAGTAATAGATCTATATTGCCGGGAGTGTTGAAATTGGGGTCAGCCAATTTTACATTTGACGGCAACTTTATATGACTTGTGTCAATTGGAGCATTTGGGATATTGCCAGTAATTGCGGTTATTATTAAGCAAGAGGTTTTTAAGGTATACGAACTATGTTTGGCCGTTAGAGAGACATTACATTTTGAGTTTATTTGAGAGTTATAATTGGCCAAACCAGTGACGTTTATTTTAAAGTTGTCACGTTGGAGTTTTAGTCGGTTGCACAAGTCACTTGTAATGAAATTACTTTGACTTCCGCAGTCTAGAAGCAAGCGAGCATTATGGGCTTTACCCTGAGAGTCCAAGATAGACACGACGGCAGTAGAAAGAAAGACGTTCGTGTTGTTATCAACAAACGAAGAAGTTAGAGAGATTCTTTCTTCCGAAGGAATTGATTGAGAAATACCCGAAGGGCCTGGGGCGTTTACCTCTGACGAAGGAGATTTACCAATATGTAAAGAGAGTTATGCTTGGCCATGCAAGTACGACAGGAGTGTCGAGATTTACAATCTTTGCTGATATGACCACGAGCGAGACAATTCAGACACAATTTGAGAGATTTTGCATTAGAAATTCTGTCATCTGCAGTGAGAGCTTTAAATTTTTCGCAAACATATATTGAGTGTGTGCCTTTACAGTAATTACAAAGAGCCAGGTTAGCGTTAGTTACAAAGGATTTAGTGCTTTTGTGCTTAACAAAGTCTTATTTTCACGAGCGGTTGTAGAGGATTTGTGCGACATATTTTCGCTTTCTAACGCTTCAAGTACACTCGCTTTCTGTTCCAAAAATTGAATAAATTCGGACAAAGCAGGTATTTCATTGTCATTTTTGTGCGTTTCCCAGTCACGTTTAGTAACCGAGTCGAGAAAAGAAACTAAATTTTGAGTTATGATAACTTCGCCTAATTTATCTGAGGGAACCAACGAATTTAGAAATTTGGAATGTTCTAACGTATTGTCTATTATTTTTCTGATATGAGTGGAGGATTCTTTTTGGGCAACTTCTAAAGAGAAAAGAGCATTTACATGATTCCTAATGAGACCACGTTTATCATTATATCTTTTACAAATCATCTTCCACGCTGATTCGTAATTGTCCGAACTGAACGATTGAGTTCTAAGAACGTCAGCCGCTTTTTCTGTCAATGAAGATTTCAAATAGTGGAATTTTTGTATGTGACTTAGATTAGCATTGGAATTGATTAAACTTTCAAAAGTGTCTCGAAATTCTATCCAAGTAGTTTGCGATTTGCCATTAAAACGAGGGAGCTCTATGACAGGAAGGCGCACAAAAGGCGCATTTGCCGATTGCCCAGGACAAGCATTAGTACTTGAGATTCTAGAGTGAAGAGAATTAGGAGACTGCCTTGGAGAATTATCAATACTAGGAGGTTTAGATTCTAGAACGGAATTCGCAGAGCTATTTTTAACGGTCATTTGTAACAAAAGTTCGGCTTCTGTAGTCAAAGCGTAATATTTTTCTTCAAAACTATCGCGATGTGCAAGTTCAGCATCGAAATCTTCAGAGAGGGTTTCAATTAGATTTTGTATTTCATCATATGCACTCGGCATGCATATAAAATCATTTAGTCGTTTACGCAATTCAATTATTTGACCCGCAGAAGGAGGATCCATTTGTTGTACATTACTAATAAAGGTTCCAAAATTTGTTACCTTTCGTTTGAGTACTGTTCGCTTTTTACGCAATGTTTCAATTTCTGTCGCCATAATTAAGAGCAATGTTAATAAAAATACAAATATTTTTAAAACGAAGGTAGTCCTAAAGACCGGTATAAATACCAAGAGAGAGTAAGAGAGAGATTTGCGACAAAATTTGATAACACTTTTTGAGAAGTATAATTGTACGACAAGGCACTAATTTTGCTGTAAACTAGTCAAATAACTTAGTTATAATACGTTTTCAGAGAGAAATATTTGAGCGCATCAACCTTTTACACAAAGAGCGTGAATAAAACCAATATTCACTACCAAACACTTGTTACTGAAATTTAAGAGCATTGAACATCACTGAAAGCAAAAATAATTTTTCATTTCAGTTGAGGTTTGTGTACATGCATCACTTACTTGATATACTTTAAATAATGTGTTGTAATATTTTTCATTAGATCATTCATACAAAATAACCAACTTTTAGCACAAATACGTTTTTTATAGGAAAGTGAATAAAATAAATGGAATTGACTTACAGCTTTGTGATGAGTGTACCGTTGGATTGCATCAAGAAACCCTTAGGTAGAAACCAGTTTGTTACTGCAAACATCTAATATTTCATCCCCTTTACTTTTGCCTTGCTATGTTGAAGAATGCGAACTCGAGCTTGAGATATGCTGAAGCGTGATGCGTGATCTACAATTATAGTTAATCGAGGTGATTGCTAATTCAATAATCCGGCTCGAAGGACCAATGTTTATTACGTCAAATGTTAATAATAAATTAACTAACAAATGCACGTCGGACTGTATATAATTATTTATTTAGTTTAAGAGCACAAGATTACAAATATAGAGATTGTTGTAGACACGAGTGCGTCTACACTTTAGAGAAGCTAACGAACAAGTGCGTCGTGGTTAAATGCACCCTCTTCACATATTAAAGGCGGGCGTGGTACAGTCTTATACAAAAGTAACGTATACACACAAATACAAATTAAATATAAAGTATTGAACAGTAAGTGTGAAAATATTTAACTAAAGAAATCAAAATGCGTGGGTGCGCACATAATTGGTACGACAATTAAAAAAGGTTGACCACCTATAATATTAAAAATATACATATCCTATTCAAGATTTTTATTGCAATACATTAAAACGGTATTTTCTATTTAAACAAACTAAAAATAATTACACCTTCTGCAAAAAAAACCTATGTAGATAGATATCATAATACTATTTATTATTTATTGTCTGTGTGAAATATCAAAATTTTTTTAAAAACTTCTATGAGGCAGTTTACCTTGCAAATGTTATTTTCGATATCCGTTCAATATACAGATTAAGAAAAATACTACACAGTATGTGCTTCCAGATAAATTTTGCAATTTCTTTGCAAATTTTGGATAATGTCGTTTTGCCACGTTGATGATAAATTTTAAATATCTTTTTTGTGATAATTCCAAAAATACAGCACACTTGCTTGTTTAACATATAATAAAGCCCATACAGCGCTGAACAAAGTAAAAAATAAGCAAATGGACGCAGTGGCCTTTTCGTGAAAAGACAAAAGATCCTTGCGCGCATATCCGATTTAAAAAGCATCGCCTTTTACTCTATCCACTTATCACAAGATCTTCTTTCGGAATATGTGTGCCGTTTTTGATATATATTTTTACGAGGTTTGTCTGGTAACTCGCGCCATCGTTTGGTTCGACATTTTTGCTCTGAAGTTTAATTGGATTGAACCCCCTCTTTTGCTACAGTATTTCCCTGTGTCGCTGAAGTCATGTTTACTAAAGCCTTACCTTAACAGTAACAAAAATTTAAAGTGTCGTGCTTAGTTAACGTTAACTATTCGTAAAATCTAAATATACAGGGTACCTCCATATTGATTCTGTCCATCCAAAACTAAAATTTACTTTCTTATCTGGTTTATATTCGAAGTAACTCGAGCGCCTTACACTCAATAATGCAGTAAGTTCTTGAGCTTTATTTATTTCTTTTTGTGCGTTTTCAGCAGAACGATGTCTCCAGTGTTGAATGTGCAAGAGCTTGGATAGCGGTCATTTATGAGGTGTCATATTTAGTTGTACTGGTACAAATTTGGCGTGACAGTTCATTGCATAACAATTAAAAAAAATTTTTATGAAATAAATGATTAACCACTGGGTCTGTTAAGAATAATCGTAAACTAGGACGTCTTTTACCAGAAGTTCAGCAAAATATGGACATGCCGCTATCAGTGAAGTAGTCGAAATTATTATGCAGTTAACTCAATTTTAAGAAAATGAGTATGGGAGATGGGGACAATGTGGGGTACTTAAGATTCATCAGCTACTATTATTATTAACCAAAAGCACACAAATTTAAGACACAAAATACATTCTAATACGCAGATATGTTAATTTATATAAACTTATAAGAGCATATAGCACAAAAATGCGTAACTTCATCATTTTTAGTCGTCGCCGGCACACGAGCAATGTGCCCAACATCTGCACTTTATGCACCTAATCCATTTTTCACTGCACTGACACCATAGATACCTACAATACCACTATTCAGGATCTTCGTCGTCATTGTCAGAAGATACATTTTCAAGTTGTCTAATAGTGGCTTTAGTTTTTTATTTTCTTTGTCGTAATTTTATTCGCTTTATTTACTGAACTCTTCGTTGCTCCTTTTGCAGGTTTTCTTTCCTTCTGTTTCTGTTATTCGGTCAATTTGTTTTTGTAAGGTGATGCCGTAATTACCGTTGCCTTTTCTCTGTGTTTTGTAACTGGCTGCTTTGTTGGTACTTCTTTAGATAAGGACAATATGACTTCAGTCGACACTGCAAAGGTAGATCTTTTTAGCATATTATTAATACCTAAGCATCCAGATTATGGAAAACTTAATGAAACAGCCGATTCAGAGCTCCCCTGCTTATCACGTACCTCACTGCTATTCATTTCTGAGCATTGAAGTTGCGGAGAGCTTGGTTAAAAACTAGTTCGGGAGTTTTTTGCTTGTATTGAGCCGTTGCCATTGGATTTTCAGTTCGGATTATTGATCGTTTCAGCCGGTGCAAAATCTGCATCTGTGAAGATGTTTGGTTCGAGAGTACAAATTCTTTTTAACCTAAACGAATTTACAGCAGCAATTTTCGTAGTGGTAGCAGCAATAAACTCCTGTCCAAACAATGTAGCAGTCTGAAATAAGGTAACCACTCGACGTGCATGTGCTTGCAACCATTTCTTGACTTTATTACTGAAGTAGGTGCTCAAGGTCTTCATAAAACCAACATCTAGAGGTTGAAGGTAGTGTGTACAGTATGCTGAGAAACATAGCAGGACAACACCATTTTCGTAAACCAAATCAATAAGTTTGATCCTTTTAGCAAGAGTGGCGTGCATATCAAGCAATAATGGTACAGGATCTTTCTTAGTTGCATACAATCTTTCTATATATCTTTCTAACCACAAGATGAAAACATGATCTTCTATCTATTTAGGTTCATAGCACTCTCCCCAAGAACCAACCGGTGCTCCATCTAGTAATTCAGGATTCAATCGCTTTCGTGGAAATATGAACAATGCATATAATTTCCGACAGTATTGAAGCAGGTAATCGTCGTCATCAATTTGCCTGTTTGTGCAGAAGTTAGAGTTCCGACCTGACTTATCATATACGGATAAAATTTTGGAATAACTTTTGGGAACCGTCAATACGCCGATTTCGTCAACGTTGTAAGTGTTCTATGTTTATCAATTATTTCTTCAACTATATTAAAAGTTACTAACTGCAACTCTGTTAAACCCCCTGGCCCTGGGCGTTGACGTTGCTTTCAGCTTTCTATAAGTTATATCTGAATGTCTTTTTAAAGAACCGCTCAGCCAGTCAACCCACGCCATTTTATCTGTTTTGTTAAAATCGTGGTAAATTGTACATTTTCTTGTTAACTGGAAAGCTAGTGCTCGAAGTTCAGTAAGTATTAGGTCTTAACATCAAGTTTCCTTTAATTTTATATATTTTATTAATTCAGTTCCTCAGCGGTGAATACAGTCACGTAATGAACTAATTTTTTTGTTATATCCGTTTCATTGGGATTAGCCTCTACTCTAAGCTATACCGTTCAAGTGTAACTTGAGGCACATTGTATTCTTGCGCTTTTTTGTATTGCATTTTCCGGCTGCATAGGTAAAGACGACTTTCTTAATTAATTACAAACAGTAAGAATGTCGTTCTGGTTTTCGCTAATAGGCCCTAACCATCGTGCTGTAATTAAATAAAGGGCGCTTCTGACAAAAAACTATACAACAAAAATGGGGCATTGTGAGGCATCATCATTAGGTCTTCAGTCCTGGGGACTGGTTAGACGCGTACCATCATTGTTTCCTATTCTGAACTAACCTACACATTTCCCTGAAATTTGCACAGTCTGCATCTATCACTATCTGATCTAGGTCTACATCTACCTCTTTTTTCCTATTTCTGCTTGTACTATATTCCATACTATTCCCCAAAAATGCCTTAGAACGTATTCCGCCTTTCTATGTCTCTTTTTCCTAAAATATCCTTGTTTCCCTACTATTTCTATAACCTATTTGTTATTATCTTTGTCTATCCATGCTATCGTCCTCATACATCTGAAGCACAGCATTTAAAAGGTTGCTACCATTTTTCTGTCTGCGTTTCAGACTGCCCGTATTTCATAGGCATACTGTGCTGTGCTCCACACATATGCTTTCAACAATTTTCTTCTTGTTCTATGTTTGTTGTCTTTCCTCATAGGCGCTGTTCTTTCTTGTTAGATGCAGTTCGATCACCTTCTTTTGCTTTACAGTTATATACCCTATTTCTCCGACCTTCATTGGTTGTGAAGGGAGGTAAGCAGCCTGTGGCTGCCAAGTTCCCCCAACACTTAACCATTTACCGATTTAATATATTTTCCAATCTATCTTTTCGCACAGTCAACATTAGTTGCAGATATCTCGCAACCAACAACTAGTTGTTTATACTAATCATCAGATTTATTTGCGCTTATTTTTTCGTCATTAGGTTTTCCGTCTCAAAACTGGTTGGTCAAGTACCTGCACTTATTTATATTCTGAGCTGGCCTACATAGTTCCATAAAATTCTCTCACAGCGTGTATACAGCTCGTTCCTCTTCTATTGTTTTCTAATTTTATACCCCTATTTCACCGAGATTCAGTGAAGGGGGTTAAGCAACCTGTGGCTACCAAGATCCCCCAACACTTAGACATTTGCCGAAATAATGGTTTTCCAGTAAATCCTATCACACACTTAACATTATTCGAGAATATTGCCCAACCAATTCTTGTAGTTACTTATAATAATCATCATGTTTAAGCACAGTTATTTTTTCGACATTAGTTTATCCATTTTGGGATTGCTTGAATGCATACCTCCATTGATTTCTATTCTGGACTAGCCTACACATTTCCCTGAAACCCCTACAGCCTACATCTTCTACTATCTGTGTGCAGTAGTCTAACCTAGGTCTGCCCCTTCTTCTCTTTTTTCTTATCTCTGCTTCTAATATATTCCGCACTATTCCCTCATGCCGTAGTATGTGGCCTATCATCCTATCTCTCCTATTTTTTACCGTTTTCCACATATTTCTTTCTTCCCTTACCATTTTTAGTACCTCTTCGTTCTTAACTTTGTCTGTCCATGATATCTTCATCATACATCTGTAGCACCACATTTCAAAGGCTTCTATCTTTTTCTTGTCCGTTTCTCCTACTGTCCAGGCTTCACAGCCATACAGCGCTGTGCTCCACAGATATTTTTTAAGCAATCTTCTCCTTGTTTCTATGTTTGTGGTCTTTGAACACAGTAGTTGCTTTTTCTTGTTAAATGTAGCACGACCTTGTGCTAATCTTTGTTATATATCTTTTGTGCTTTTCCCATCTTGCGTTATTTGGTTTCCTAGGTGGCAGAAATCCTTAACCTCTTGTAAGTTGGTGTTACATACTTGTATTCTTGTTTTTGATTTATTTTCCTCACCTCTGCATACTAGAACTGTAGTTTTGGTTTCGTTAATTTTCATACCGTATCTCTCTGTTAGAACCGTTTCCATTTCATTAAGAGCAGCTTCTAACTCTTCCTTGCTAGACGCTAATACTGCTATATCATCTGCAAATCTAAGCATATCAATTTTGTGTCCCTGCATAGTAATTCCAAATAGCGTCCTGCATTTGACAGTATCCATTGCCTCTTCTATGTACAAGTTAAAAATCAATGGGGATAGGTCACATCCATGTCTCACCCCTTTCCTAATGTTTACTTCTCTACGTTCCTGCTCTAATTCTATTACTGTTGTTTGCTTTTTGTATAAGCTATGTACTATTCGTCTATCCCTATAACTCATTCCAATCTTTTTGAGTATTTCAACCTTTTTTTTCCATTTTACATTGTCGAATGCTTTTTCCAGATCTACAAACCCTATATACACGCTTTCTCCTTTTTCTATTGTTTTTTCCATTATCACTCTCAGAGATAAAATAGCCTTCCGTGTTTCCCTGTTTCGCCTAAATCCAAATTGGTCTTCTCCTAGTATTTCTTCCGCCCGTTTTTCCATTCGTCTTTGCACAATTCTAGGTAATATTTTTGACACGTGTGCTGTCAAACTTGTTGTTCGAAAATTTTCACATCTATCCGCGCATTTATTTTTTGGTTTAGATACTATGATGCTACGTTTGAAATCTTTGGGTATCTTGTAACGTATTTTTTTTTTATGGCCCCACGTTGGATGGCAGTGTGACTTTTTTTTTGGAGTTGGGCGCCAGTGAAACGAATTTTTAAAGTTGTTGTTTGATGAGCTCCAGTACACAAAAATCTTCCGACATAGCTAGGGGTATATTCCTGGGTAGAGCAATAAGAAGTGGGGGGGGGAAGTCGAATTTTGTTTGCAAACAAAAACTAAACAAGGTTAAATAGGCGCCACCAAGTCCTGAGATAATCACGATAAGAGCAAAGCACAATTCTGAGGGCGGACGTGGAAACCCAAAGATAAAACGATCGCCTTTGTTAACAAAAACCTGTGTTATAAAAATAAGACGCAGCCCCTGTAAGAAATTACAAAGACTAAATAAATAAAAATGTAGAACACCATTTGTGTCCTATAAAAGTATCAAAATTAAAAAATGTATATCCAATATGATATTGGCACAAAATTATTACCCAAAAATTCTACCTTTATGTTAGCAGATTTGATCGCATTTGACCAAAATAAAAGTCTCAAAGTTTAACTAATTGTTTACTGAAGTAAAAATCTATCTTTTAAAATTTCATAACTTTTTAACAGGTAAAAAATTCTCAACAATAATGTTTATAACGAAATCAAAATTTTTGTCTTTTTAAAGCAAAAGACTGCTCGCTAAACATAAGCTTGTTTTAAATATTTGATCAAAATAATTCGTAAACACAATGCATTGAACTATCATTTCTATCCTGGGCAGATCTTATCAGGTTGATTACAGTTTCATAATTAGTACGCAGCGTGTATTTAAATTTTGATACTTAGTTTTTATAATTTATTTGTGAATAAAAGCTAATTTCAAGATTGAAAAATGTTTAATTTGAATTTTAGGAAAGCTGCACGAAACATCTGCTTTCTCGGCAAACATCTGTCAAATGTTGCTACATCACAAAAAGGTATAACGTCGAAAATATACCTTGAATTTTATCTGAAGTTCAAATGGAACAAAGCTTACAATTATATAAACCTAACCTGACAAAATTTCTTTCTACGGTTTGTAAAACCAGTTCAACAATAATCGAAAATGAAACAGATCATATGTTCATAAACATGATAGCAACTTTCGTGCTTTTTATATGACCGTCTGTTTGTCAAAGACAAACGACATTCTAAACACATGTAAAATTTCTTAAATTTAATAACGAACCAAACTGCATCTGATTCTCCTAGACAAATCCAAACAGAAATTCCATCAGTTCCAAACAATACTATAAGCCATTTTAAACTTGGGACGACAGCAATCACGAACACATGTCTGCAAACTCATGTCCTTGTACAAAACCATACAACTTACAAAACCAAAATCTTCACTTGTCCTTTTCTATTGCTTTTTTGTAGGCGCGCTAAATAATTGAAACAAAATTAAATTAGGTTCGTACAATGTATAAATTACAAACCGTTAGTAGAAGTTACTGAAATTGTTCCAAGTCTAGCATGACCTGAACCACTCACACAAATAATTCAACCGAAGGTCGCATGCCTCTAGTCTGGAATACATCTTAATGAATTGATTGCTAGAGAGCGACTAACGAACCAAACTAGAAACGAATCATCGCGACGGTATTAAAGACTCGCGGTTAAAGATGGGGAAATACGTATGATGCAGGATTGCTAGAGGTGCTCGCCAAAATAACTTTATGTGACACAGATATTTTACTACAAGAAGATTATTAAAACGAAGCGTTCCATTAGGTACTATATGGAACATTATTAAAGAATAAAGCACGCTTAGCGCATTATCCTCGTAATTCAATGCGAATAGATACTGATCAAATTAAACATGTTACAATCTCGCCTGTTTCATACATATAGCTTACAAGTTGGAAGAGACGTTCTGTTACTGCTTGTCCAGCGGCTTTTAGAGTTTCTGCTTGCACCTTATCTGTACCCGGCGCTTTACCATTTTTCATACTCTTTAATGCTAATTCAAACTCATCTCTAAGTATAGGATATCCCAAGTCATCATTTTCAATGTCCGATTCATGTTCTAATGCAGTTAGTTCCTCTCATGCATATAAATTCCCTATATATTCTTGCCATCTACCCACTTTCTTTACGTTTTCTATAATGACGTTTCCTTGTGCGTCTCTTATATTTTTGCTATATGGTTTTATATCCCTAAAATTCATTCTAATTAATTTGTATGCTTCGTCTGTCTTTCCTATTTCCATCTTCGTTTGTATCTCTTTGCACTTTTTATCAATCCATTGTTGTTTAGCTTTCCAGCATTTTCGAATAATTTCTCATTTTATGGCTTTGTATCTATGTTTTCCTGTTTCGTCTGATTTATCTTTGTATTTTCGTCTTTCTTCTATTAAATTCAGGATATCCTTTGTTATCCATAGTTTCTTATTTTCTTTTTGTGTATACCCCAGAATATCTCTGGTCGCCATGTCTAAGCTGGATTTAATATTATTCTATTCTGTTTCTACTTCCTTAGTATCAGATATTTTCCCGATATCTTTGAGCAATTCATTTGACCTTTTTTCGAATCTTTTTTTAATATCTTTATCTTTTAGTTTCTCTAAGTCCAAGTGCCTTTTTCCGTTTTTTTTCACATTCTTAAATTTAAGTGCGGCCTTCATAATTACGATGTTGTGGTCAGTATCCATATCTGCTTTTGGGTAGCTTCTACAGTCTTTTACTTGATTCCTAAACCGTTGTCTAACAAGAATGTAATCTATTTGATATCTTCCTATATCTCCTGGCATCTTCCACGTATATCGTCTTCTAGCATTGAAATAATGTGTTTGTGATGATTAAATTGTTCTTGTCGCAAAATTCTACCAGCCTATTTCCCCTGTCGTTTCTCGTGCCTAAACCAAATAAACCTACTACCGCTCCTTCCCTACCCTCACCTACCACGGCATTAAAATCCCCCGTAATTATTAAATTTTCATGTCCTTTTATGTATCTTAATATGTCTTCGATATCTTTGTAGATGGCTTCTACCTCTTCGTCACTGTAGCTAGAAGTGGGCATGTATACTTGTAGTATTACTGTGTTTACCGGTTTAGATTCTAATCTAACCATGAGTACTCTTTCGTTCTTTTGTAAGTAATTTTCTACACAGTATCCTACCTTGTTATTTTGTTTAGTCATCTTCAAAATTTTGTGCACACACTGTGTGGTAAGTATTTGCCGTTTTAAAAAAATAAGTACTTTTCGGCATCAATTAACTAATTTTGACTTGTACTTATTATAGCTCCTTTCGATGGATCGAACCATCTGTTGTCTGGGCCTAGATTGATGAGGCGTTTGCCGCTTCTTTTGTGGAGGGAAGACACGAGTTGCGTAATCCCAAGTCCATCTGCTCCGCCCTGTTCTCGGGAAGGGTGCGATTAATACTACATTTTGGACACGCGTGTGAGTCTTTTCCCTGTTCTTTTATATGGGTCCTAAGTAACTGTAGCAACCACAGGTGTATAAAGTCCCATGAATGACTAAACTTTGTAGTTTTGGAATGATTGTCTTTGTGTGTGAGGATATTTATTATTAGTATTGTAATATGTGATGACTTCTCCTTTGGGGACGATTTGATGTAGCTTACAACAATATTGAATATTAATATTGTATTTACTGTGACCATTTTATCTATTTAATTGTATATTTAATTGTAAATTTACCATGATGATTTAGAGCTGTTGGTTTTAGTGTTGTAATGTTGCATTATTTTTTCTTGTAATTAATATAGGGGAGTAACCTAAAACTGCAGCTCGCCATTTAAAAAATGATTTTTGTTGGGTTTTTTGCTGACATGTATTTATTAATAATTTCATTTTTTGTGTTGTTTGGTTGTACTACACAGATACGTTTCTCCAAAATGTGACTTCAATTAATTGTAATTAGTAAAAAGCCTTGTTAATTTCTTTTCTTTATTTCAGGATTTTCCTTTATTTTTCTTTATATTTGTCAGACCCCGCCTACTCTCCAACTGAACCTGGGCATTCCTTTTATTGTTCTGCCAGCTACGTCAATGTACGTAGCATAAATTTTGACGTCCTGGTGTGGGGCTCCGATTTTGTTTTGAGTAACTTTTGCTCCGATTTTGTTTTGAGTAACTTTTGCCCCGATTTTGTTTTACCTAACTTTGACCCCGATTTTGTTTTGGGTAACGTTTGATCCGATTTTGTTTTGTTTAACTTTGGCTCCGATTTTGTATGGATTAACTTTTACTCCGATTTTTTTGTTGTTACGGCCTAATTTCCGACATTACCCGCATTTCTCGGCCTGATGCTACTTATTTTTTTCTTCTCTTACGTTCGAACTGGTATTTATTCTTTCTTTCGGCTTCTTTGGTGTTCCTCGCATGGGGATTGATTTGCTTTATTTCTTGTGTGGGTTCGATCTTCTTAAATTTTAGTTTTGTTTTCCTTCTTAATCACTCAATATCATTGGTTGGTTAATTTCAGATTATTGGACTTGTGTTTTCGCTAATAATTCTAGTCCGTTGAAAACGCTGGTGCGCTATTCCTATTCCTAATTTCTATTTTCTTGTTTAGCTCCTATTGGTGTTCCGGAAGTTTATCCGTCGGATATGTTTTAAATTGTCCTGTATTCGTAATAATTTTTTTCTTGAGCTTTTATCGAGTTACGCTTAGCCTTTACTTAGTTACTTTCTCCCAATTTCTTTTTTATTCTTATTCAAAATGACTGATCATGGGTTGGTGGTGTTTAATATGATCTGTAAGAGACGGCAGAAGTCATCCGAAAGTATTACAAACTATTTGGCGTGTAAGACGGGCCTGCTTGAGTGATGTGGTTTTTTTAATGAGGATGATCAATTGTCCATTTACTTCGTAACCTTGATCCATTTTATAGAACCCAATTGCCTACCGTCCACTCCTTGTAAGAATTAAAGAACAAACGTCTGAAGCTAGAACCGGCAAAAATTCTGGCCGATAAATCCGTACCACCTAGTCACGACCAACATACTGTTACTGCTGAACCGTAATCAGCCCCTGCTACAGTGCCTAAGTCAGTAGCTACTTTCGTGTTCCCACCAAGGCCTACCTGTGTGGGAGTGGAATTTTGATATTTTCTGTCGACCCAAACCTTCTTACTGTACATGATTTTTTGAGACGGGTCGAAGAACTCCGACGAACTCAACATGTGTCAGAATTGCAGTTATTTGAGTCTGCAGTGGATTTGTTCAGGTCTAAAGCGCAACTTTGATATCACCGGCAATACCGACATAGGTTTCTGACTGGAAGTCGTTGTCTAATTTACTGATGTAACATTTTGAACCCCCGGATTTTGCTTATAAGTCTGCTACCATTGGGAAATATACTTTTACTTCACATGACCGAGTTGTTAAAGTCTCTCCTACGCCTACGGGTAGATCCGATACTTCTTCTGTACGTTTTACTGTTCTTCTTTCTAGTTTTGCTTCTACTCGTCAGGTCATATGCTTTAATTGCGACAAACCTGGTCATGTTTCGACACATTGTACTCGTCCTCAAGTACTCCATTGCTATGATTGCGGATATAAGGAAGTTTCTCGCCGCAACTGTCCACACTGTCATCCTACTACTAATAGGTCTTCAAATCATACTTTTAATTCGGTTCTCAGCTCTAAGAGCCAAATTTGTTCTGCTACGTTCTCTTCTGTAGCTCATCTAGGTCATCCTGCTACTCCTATCAAAATATACCCTTCTTCGGCAAATATAGCTTCGAACAAAATTTCTTCCGTCTCTTGTTCTACATCCTTTTCTGCACCCCCGTCTGCTCGCCCTACTACAATCACCTCATACCATTTTCAGCCATATGAGCCTTTGAACTATAATATTGACTTCTACGACTATCACGCCCCTACTCACCGGACCTCTACTAACAAGAACCAAATTTCCTCTGTCCTTTGCGATTCAAACTATGAGCAAAGGGATCCTACGTATTCACTTTCACCGCAGGTTGTGCCTCGACCACCATTGCAACCCAGACTTCGAATTAGTGATTTACAGCTAGCTTTTTAAGAGTTTATTCCTGCTTTCGTAAATAATTTTACCAAAGAAATTTCTGTCGTGTCTGCAAAAACAAATGCAGCTGAAGTGACCATAACTTTTAATTCAGTTCGAGAAGGTTCTGTTGAAGTTCAGGAACCTGTATCTTTAATGCATGTTGCTGTTGTCAAAATTTTACCTGTTCCTGCTTTCTTAAATGATTCTACTCAAGAAATTTCTGTCATGTCTATAATAACAGCTGTAGCTGAAGTGACGATAACTCCTAATACGGATAGAAAAGGTCCTGTTGAAGTTAGTGAACCCGTAGATATACTGCCTGTTGCTGTTGTCGTCAAAGTTTTACCTGATCCTGTTTCTTTATCTACTGTTGTCAAGGAATCAGTTCCTGTTGTGGCTAAAGTTTTGTCTGTTCGTACTCCGTTGTCTAACATTGATAAAGACTTTCTTGATTCTACTCCTTTATCGGACGTTGATGAAACGTTACCTGCTCTTACTCATTGATCTAATCTTGACAAAATTCTTTCTGATTGTGTTCCTTTACCTAATGCTGACAAAATTCTATTTGCTTCGGTTCTTTTAGCTAAGGTTGGTAAAATTCTAGCTGGTGTTTCTTTTTCTAATGTGGTCGAAGTTCTTCCTAATGCTGTTTGTTTTTGTAAGATCATCGATAAAATTTTATTTGCTTCTGTCCCATTATCTAACGTAACTGAAGTGTGCTCTGCTTGTGTTTCTTTTCGTAAGGTTGATTCTCTTACAGCCAATACTTTTTCTTTTTCTACCGTTGATATTCTGACAGCCCATGATGTTTCCTTTTCTACCGTTGACTTTCTTACCACCAATCCTAACAACAAACAACTTTCTTCCACAACGCGTTCTGAGTTTCATAAACTACGACAATCACTACTCTCTCCACCCTCGCCACCTCCTAAACCGCATGCTTCAAATACTACACCCCTGCAGTTCCTGGTTTGCAGAAAACTGCCTAGAAAAGACATAAATTAGTCTATAAGGATTCCGAACCAGAAGATATATGTCGGCAAGATACTAATGTTCTTGATCTCGTTTTATTTTCTTGCTCGCGGCGCAAACGTCTTAAGCTAAATAGTAATTTCTCGCGCCCCAGATTCTTATGCCGACTTTGGTCTTCTTAGGACTTGACTTCTGGATTTTAGAATTTCTTTATTTACTTCACTGTTGGCTGGGTTTTGTTTTTTTTTCTTTCACCCGTGTGGGTCCGGGAATAGAATAGCCCCATTGTACGACCTGCATGTCGTAAGAGGCGACTAAAGCGGTCCAACACATACACACACACTTCATACACACACACACACACACACACACACACGCACACACACACACACACACTTTATAAACACGCTCATTCCTGTTTGGTTCTCCTTTCTTCTGTTCTCTTCTTGTACCCTAACCCCGTGTGGGTCCGGGAATAGAATAGTCCCATGGTATGACCTGCCTGTCGGAAGAGGCGACTAAAGCGGTTCAACACATACACACACACTTCATTCACACACATTTGCCTTTAGTTCTCTTTTATTTCGTTCTCTTCTGGTACCCCAACACCCGTGTGGGTCCGGGAATAAAATAGGTCCATGGTACGACCTGCAAATCGTAAGATACGACTAAAGCGGTCCAACACATACACATACACTCACATACTCATACATCAACAACACACACACACACGCACGCACCCACCACACACATACTCATACATAACTATACTGGGATTCTGTTTTATCTTTTTGTGCGATTCTTAGGTTTTTTTGTGGTTTTTGTACTTGTTGCTTGGTGTTATTCTTTTTGGTTTTTTTTCCTTGTTCCTTTCGTTCCACATTCCTCTCTTTTTTCCCGTGGCTGGTGTTACTTTCTGTCGGCCTTTGTGCTGAGCTGGTAAAATTTTTTCGATTCACTTCCTGTGGTATGTGCTTCTAGCCCATTTTTTTTTTTTCTTCGGAAACCACGACTTAGTCGACTTTAGGCCCAGTTAGCAGTTCTTTTCTTCGGTTTTTCGTTTGTTGTGATTCTTGGGTACCACAGCTTGAAGTATTTTGATTTTTTTTCTCTATCCAGCATTCTTGTTATTCACTGGCTTACCTTGAAGCTTGACAGTTATTGTCTCGTTTTGTTTTGTACTGTTGGTTTTCTTTCTCGTCCCTTTTCTTACTTTGGATTTTTTCTTGAGGTTGAAGACTTTACTGTTTCTTTACTAGACGACTTTTCTTCAGTGTCAGCCCATTCCATCTTTGTCCTCGATGATTGCTACCTTCTACTTTTGTATTTCTTATGTCCTCTAAACTTCTTGATTTAGTCCGGTATACTTGTATTTCGAGCCGGATAGGAATTCTTCTTTTTTGCTTTCGGAGTGTTTCCTTTGTTTTGTTTTCTTTCTCCTTAAACGAATTTTTATTTATTTGGTGGTTCTATCTATTATTGTATGTTTGTCTATCAGTTGATTTTTTTGGGTTTTCTTTAAATTTATTAAGCGAATTTTTTTTTGCTGTGCTGAGTACTGTGCTGTCCGCTGCACTACTTTTGTTTTCCTACTCCAACCTGTTAATTTTGCTGGGGGGGATTTGTTACGTTCATTTTACGACAGCAAATTAAAACCTACCCTTTTCTTACATTATTCATTCAGATAGATTCCACTTCAATACGCAACTACCATCCTGTATATTTTGCCTTCCTACAATATGCACGCGTGTCAATAATTTCATCTAAACCCTTTTGCTGCGTAGTTGAAAAGTTTGCTTTATGATTTAAATAGTCGGTACCTCGTTTTTGGTGTCCGCTGGCTTGCTACACATTATTATAGCGTACAAGTAATCCGTATACTGCTACGACCGAAAGACTTGTTGAAATAATGTATTGTATTATTTGATAAAGGTTGGGTCGAGTTTCTAATCTCTTTTTTGGTATATTGTGATACGTGAGGATTAAATTATTAATGGTTGTTATTGAAACCGAATTGATTGCTTGATTCTTGCTATATGTAGCAAGATTACTCGTCGTTATCTTGTTATTTTGTTTAGTCATCTTCAAAATTTTGTGCACACACTGTGTGGTAAGTATTTGTGGTTTAAAAAAAAAGGACTTTTTAGCGTCAATAAATTAATTTTTACGTGTACTTATTAGAGCTCCTTTCGATGGATCGAACCATCTGTTGCCTGGGCCTAGATTGATGAGGCGTATGCCGCTTATTTTGTGGAGGGAAGACACGAGTTGCGTGATCCCTAGTCCATCTGCTCCGCCCTGCTTTGGGGGAGGGTGCAATTAGTACTACATCTTGGACACGCGGGTCCTAAGTAACTGTAGCAACCACAAATGTATAAAGTGCCATGGATGACTAAACTTTGTAGTTTTGGAGTGATTGTCTTTGTGTGAGAGGATATTTATTATTAATATTGTAATATGCAATGACTTCTTCATTGGGAATGATTTTATGTAGTTAAGTTTATGCTAACGATGATATTAAATATTAATATTGTATTTACTGTGACCATTTTATCTCATCATTAGGTCTTTAGTCTTGGAACTGGTTAGACGCGTACCATCATTGTTTCCTATTCTGAACTAACCTACAGATTTCCCTAAAATTTGCACAGTCTGCAATTATAACTATCTGATCTAGGTCTACATCTACCTCTTTTTTTCTATCTCTGCTTGTAATATATCCCATACTATTCCCCAAAAATGCCTTGGAAGATATTCCGCCCATAGATTTCTCTTTTTCTCCAGATATCTTTGTTCGCTTACTATTTCTATAACCTATTTGTTATTATCTTTGTCTGTCCATGCTATCGTCCTTATACATCTGAAGCACAGCATTTCAAAAGGCTGCTACCGTATTTCTGTCTGCGTTTCAGACTGCCCGTATTTCATAGGCATACTGTGCTGTGCTCCACACATATGCTTTCAACAATTTTCTGCTTGATCTATGTTTGTTGTCTTTCCTCATAGGCGCTGTTCTTTCTTGTTAGATGCAGTTCGGTCATCTTCTATTGTTTTACAGTTATATACTCTATTTCTCCGACCTTCAGTGGTTGTGACGGGAGGTAAGCAGCCTGTGGCTGCCAAGTTCCCCCAACACTTAACCATTTACCGATTTAATATATTTTCCAATATATCTTTTCGCACAATCAACATTAGTTGTAAATATTTCGCAACCAACAACTAGTTGTTTATACTAATCATCAGATTTATTTGCGCTTATTTTTTCGTCACTAGGTTTGCAGTCTCAAAACTGGTTGGACACGTACCTGCACTTATTTATATTCTGAACTAACCTACATAGTTCCCTGAAATTCTCACACAGCATGTGTATTTAGCTCATTCCCCTTCTATTGTTTTCTAATTTTATGCTCTATTTCACCGAGATTTAATGAAGGGGGTTAAGCAACCTGTGGCTACCAAGATCCCTCAACACTTAGACATTTGCCGAAATAATGGTTTTCTAGTAAATCCTTTCACACACTTAACATTATTCGAGAATATTGCCCAACCAATTCTTGTAGTTACTTATAATAATCATCATGTTTAAGCACATTTATTTTTTCATCATTAGTTTATCCATCTTGGGATTGGTTGGATGCGCACCTCCATTGATTTCTATTCTGGGCTAGCCTACACATCTCCCTGGAACCCCTACAGCCTACATCTTTTACTATCTGTGTGCAGTAGTCTAACCTAGGTCTGCCTTTTCTCTTTTTTTTTATCTCTGCTTCTAATATATTCCGCACTATTCTCTCATGCTGTAGTATGTGACCTATCATCCTATCTCTACTATTTTTTACCGTTTTCCACATGTTTTTCTTCCCCTACCATTTTTAGTACCTCTTCATTCTTAACTTTGTCTGTCCATGATATCTTGATCATACGTCTATAGCACCACATTTCAAAAGCTTTTTCCTTTTTCTTGTCCGCTTCTCCTACTGTCCAGGCTTTAAAGCCGTACAGTGCTGTGCTCCACACATATGTTTTAAGCAATTTTTCCTTGTTTCTATGTGTGTGGTTTTTGAGCACGGTAGTTGCTTTTTCTTGTTAAATGTAGCATGACCTAGTGCTAATTTTTGTTTTATATCTTTTGTGCTTTTCCCATCTTGCGTTATTTGGCTACCTAGGTAGCAGAAATCCTTAACCTCTTGTAAGTTCGTGTTACTTACTTGTATTTTTGTTTTTGATTTATTTTCCCCACCTTTGCATACTAGAACTTTAGTTTTATTTTTGTTAATTTTCATACCGTATCTCTCTGTTAGAACCGTTTCCATTAAATTAAGAGCAGCTTCTAACTCTTCCTTGCTAGACGCTAATACCGGTATATCATCTGCAAATCTAAGCATATCAATTTTTTGTCCCTGCATAGGAATTCCAAATGTCTTCCTGCATTTGGCAGTATTCATTGCCTCTTCTATGTGCAAGTTAAAAATCAATGGGGATAGGGCACATCCCTGACTCACCCTTTTCCTAATGTTTACTTCTCTACGTTCCTGCTCTAATTCTATTACTGCTGTTTGCTCTTTCTATACGCAATGTACTATTCGTTTATCCCTATAACTCATTCCAATCTTTTTGAGTATTTCAAACATTTTTTTCCAATTTACATTGTCGAATGCTTTTTCCAGATCTACAAACCCTATATACATGCTTTCCCCTTTTTCTATTGTTTTCTCCATTATCACTCTCAGAGCTAAAATAGGCTACCGTGTTCCCCTGTTTCGCCTAAACCCAAATTGGTCTTCTCCTAGTATTTCTTCCGCCCATTTTTACATTCGTCTTTGCACAATTCTAGTTAATATTTTTGACACGTGTGCTGTCAAACTTATTGTTCGAAAATTTTCACATCTATCCGCGCCTTTCTTTTTTGGTATAGTTACTTATGATGCTACGTTTGAAATCTTTGGGTATCTCGCCTGTCTCATACATATAGCTTACAAGTTGGAAAAGACGTTCTGTTATTGTTTGTCCAGCGGCTTTTAGAGTTTCTGCTTGCACCTTATCCGTACCCGGCACCTTACCATTTTTCAGACTCTTTAATGCTAATTCAAACTCATCTCTAAGTATAGGATATCCCAAGTCATCATTTTCAATGTCTGATTCCTGTTCTAATGCAGTTAGTTCCTTCCCTGCATATAAATTCCCTATATATTCTTGCCATCTACCCACTTTCTTTACGTTTTCTATAATGACGTTTCCTTGTGCGTCTCTTATATTTTTGCTATATGGTTTTATATCCCTAAAATTCATTCTAATTAATTTGTATGCTTCGTCTGTCTTTCCTATTTCCATCTTCGTTTGTATCTCTTTGCACTTTTTATCAATCCATTGTTGTTTAGCTTTCCAGCATTTTCGAATAATTTCTCATTTTATGGCTTTGTATCTATGTTTTCCTGTTTCGTCTGATTTATCTTTGTATTTTCGTCTTTCTTCTATTAAATTCAGGATATCCTTTGTTATCCATAGTTTCTTATTTTCTTTTTGTGTATACCCCAGAATATCTCTGGTCGCCATGTCTAAGCTGGATTTAATATTATTCTATTCTGTTTCTACTTCCTTAGTATCAGATATTTTCCCGATATCTTTGAGCAATTCATTTGACCTTTTTTCGAATCTTTTTTTAATATCTTTATCTTTTAGTTTCTCTAAGTCCAAGTGCCTTTTTCCGTTTTTTTTCACATTCTTAAATTTAAGTGCGGCCTTCATAATTACGATGTTGTGGTCAGTGTCTATATCTGCTTCTGGGTAGCTTCTACAGTCTTTTACTTGATTCCTAAACCGTTGTCTAACAAGAATGTAATCTATTTGATATCTTCCTATATCTCCTTGCATCTTCCACGTATATCGTTTTCTAGCATGATGTTGAAATAATGTGTTTGTGATGATTAAATTGTTCTTGTCGCAAAATTCTACCAGCCTATTTCCCCTGTCGTTTCTCGTGCTTAAACCAAATAAACCTACTACCGCTCCTTTCCTACCCTCACCTACCACGGCATAAAAATTCCCCCGTAATTATTAAATTTTCATGTCCTTTTACGCATTTTAATATGTCTTCGATATCTTTGTAGATGGCTTCTACCTCTTCGTCACTGTAGCTAGAGGTGGGCATGTATACTTGTATTATTACTGTGTTTACCGGTTTAGATTCTAATCTAACCATGAGTACTCTTTCGTTCTTTCGTAAGTAATTTTTTACACAGTATCCTATCTTTTTCCGCATAACTATCCCCACGCCCAAATTTTCTTCCTCTGCTCCTGTATGAATTATCCTGAAGTCTCCACTCCAAAAATCCCCCGCCTCTGGCCGCCGAACTTCGCTGATCCCTACTATGTCTAGTGATAACCTATTCATTTCGATTTTTAAGTTTTTCTAGCTTCTTACCTACTTGCTTCATACTTCTAACATTCCACGCTCCGACTCGCAGAATGTTCCCGACTCTAATTTTTAACTTTCCGATCGCATCCTCCGAAATAGTCCCCTCCCGGAGATCCGAATGGGGGACTAGTATAACTCCGGAATCTTTTACCCCAGAGAATGCCATCATATTTGTTACAATTTAAGTACGCTGTGTACTTGGGAGATAATGTGTTGGTTTTCCGTTGCCTTAAACATCGCGGTAGTGTGTCTTAGACTGCCATACCGACCCCTATGGTCTCTGCCAATCTAAGTATCGAAAGAGCCGCTGCCCACTTTCGGGGACCTGTCTTAGTCTGGTTCCTCACTAACGACCCTACTACTTTGGTTGGACCTGTAGTTTGGCTCTTTAGCTCATTAGAACACGCAAGCCATTTCACCTGTTCTAGTAATTTAGAACTCCGGCAAGGTGCAGGTCTATTCTAAATGGATCATTTTATCTATTAATTGTATATTTAATTGTAGATATACCATAATGATTTAGAGCTGTTGGTTTTAGTGTGGTAATGTTGCATTATTTTTTTTTGTAATTAATATAGGGAGTAACCTAAAACTGCAGCTCGCCATTTAAAAAATGATTTCTGTTGAGGTATTTTTGCTGTCATATGTATTTAGTAATAGTTTGACTTTTTTTGAATTGTTTGGTTGTACTACACTGTTACGTCTCTACAAAATGTCACTTCAGTTAATTATAATTAGTAAAAAGCCTTGTTAATTTCTTTTCTTTATTTCAGGCCTTTCCTTTATTTTTCTTTATATTTTTAAGACCCCGCCTACTCGCCAACTGAACCCGGGCATTCCTTTCATTGTTCTGCCAGCTGCGTCAATGTACGTAGCAATTCTTTTCGGGAAAACGTTAAGTGTGGACGCAAGCGTAAAAAAACACTCCTACCACTGTGTTTAAAACGACACACAAATATATATAATAAGAAGTTTTAGCGCCTGAATAACACACTGTCCACGATACAGGTTCAAAATTTATAATCTATCTCTGCTAAAAGGTATGAAGTAATTAAATATTATGATTAAATCAAACTATACTGCAATTTAGCGAGTGCAGGAATTAAACTTGCTACAATGATATAGCTAAACGGTCACTGAAGTGTGCGCAAAGTGCAGGAAATTATGTTAAATTTTGGAAAGTCATTTGCAAACCTGAGTTTTATTTTGTTTTTTTAAATTAGATATGAGTTTATGTCGAGAAACAATAAAGTTATAAGACATTGAAGATAGTAAACTACTTGGCATACTTCTAAGTATACGTTACAATTACGAAATAATATCAAGTTAGTAGATATGTCATAAAAATATTGTGATGTTGCACAAATACTAAATGACACTTAACGTTCTGTGGGCAGGACATGGCGTTTTTATATTAAAAACGAATTTACATGCACTATACTAAGAATTTTGAATTAAAAATTAATTTTTTGATGTAAATCTGAATTATACGGTAAACCTATTGGTATGAAATCTTTAATATTAATAAATCGTGTAAGTTATCTTAATCTTTGTGGAAGAGCATTAACAATTTAAATATGTTTGACGATTTTATGTAGATTGAACTACCTTTAGAAGGACTTTTCTGATTTAATATTTAATTAAACTTTCGCTTGAACAGATTATCGTAATTTATTTTACACATCGTTTTGTGTTTGAAATTAATTTGGACAATTCTGAGACGAAAAATACTTTTGATAATTAATGAGACATCCTGCAAATCACGTTAAATTTTCGGATGAAAATCAGTAGGTATCGTGTTAAGATTAGTTTTCTGAAATTTAAAATTATGATAAAGTTTGCAGCTCGGATTGTCTTTGTAATAAAGAACACTGTGAAGGTAGACACAATGTGCAATTACTACGGAGAATCTTATTCTTGGAGAGGGAAATTTAATATGGTAATTCCAAACCGCGTACATTCAGTTAGGAAAATGTCCTATTGAAAGATTCGATAATACCAATGTAAAGAATTTTTAGAAAAGCTTGGTTATAAATTTTAGCTTAAAGCATGAAGGATTTTTTAGAATTGACAGCATACCGGTAATATTAGTGGAAGTAGGTGATAACATGACGCGACGCGACGCATGACATCGGTGGTGTATTGGCTACTTGTTGATGGAAACGCGGGGGCGGATCGCTAAGCGAATGGCCTCGCGAGCAACGTGTAGCTGCGTATCGGCAACCAACCAATCGACCCGGGCCGTCTCGCGTCCGCCCATTCCCAGACGGGATTCCTCTTTGAAAGCTAAACACCACGCGACTTGGCAGTATGTTGTGTTCTTGTTAACGTGGGTGCTTGCAGTGATTGCCATTATGTTACCATATCAAGCAGTGGCAATGGACTATGCGGTGACATCCAGCTTCCAGAGACAAACGCCAATGGGACTCGGTGTTAACATCAATCCAGCATTTACACACTCCTGGTTCGTACCGGCGGATCTGTGTGTCCCATACAAAAAGACTCCTCTTCTTGAACCAGGGCATGTTACTTATTTGTCTGCTTTCTGTGGTATTATAACTCTCTAAATCGCACATTTTTTTAAAATTTCTAGTGGTGAAGGTTTTAAAGCATGTCATACTTTGTCCTTAAATTTTAAAACATTTACAATTTTAGAAGTAAAACTTACGCCGCATTAGAAAGATTCTTGCATTAAAGTTTAGTTAAATCCCAATATATTTTTAAAGCTTATGAATTTGCTTTTATAGACGAGCCTGTCTCGACTCGGTTTGCTTCGTACAAAGATTACAATCTATATAAAGCTTGGTAGCACTAAAAACGTGTAGAAAGATTCAATTGAACACGTTTATATTTTATCAAATATCCATAATTCATATCAATTAAATTCTAAAAAGATTATGTAAGTATTCAATACCCTTAGGTGCTCTAACATCGCTTTCACATCTATGCTAATATTTATGAATGGTGGGCTAACTACATATCAATCATTTCATAATAAATATCATCATTACCAACAGGATAACAAGTGGTTAATAATTTATTCAATCAGGGTTGGGGTTTGGTTACACAGAATTTGTACAATTTTTGTACAACAAAAACACTTGGACAATTTTAGAGTACGTAGGTATTTACTGGACAATTTATAATAATGTTTTAAAATTCCCAGAATTCTAGGCGATATAATATTTAGATTAAATTTTGTGTTGTAAATGTAAACAATTTTGGTTTTAACAACCTTAAAATAATTACAGAATCGTTCATCTTATAGTAGGTATATATGATTGAAATTTTATAATAAAAGAAATACTCATAAAAAAATCTTTGATTTTGTCAATCAGTAAATGACACTTTGTAAACATACTAAAATTTAAGAAATAATAATTATGCCAATATGGTGGTTATGACTTGATATGTAAATATCAAGTTACAATATATAGAAGGCTGCATCTATTTCATTATTAGTTATATTTGGAGGCCTAAAAACTTGATATAGTTATAAATTTCCAATGAAAAATGTATACACAAGAACAAAAAGTTTGTTCAATAGATAACCATAAAGTAGTTAGTCGACTAAATAGCTTGTAATGCGAATTTATAGTCTACGAAATACCAAACAATTATTTTTAATTAAGCTTTATTAATTAAAGAAACTGCTGAATGTCTAGTTGTTTCAGTGCTCCTACTGCAATAAATTTTTAATGTACTAAAGTGTTCAATTATATGTAATAGATATGCTAATAAAATACGCGTGCAAATGCACAAAAACGTGATAACTACATACTAACCACACAAGCATACACCAATATATCGTCAGACGTATAGATCCATACATCAGGCAAGTACTCAGTCACATATAAAGTTTGACAATAGATAATGTATAAAAACGGCAATAATTTTAAGGTATGCAAACGCACTCATGTCTATACGCATTAATAAGCACACAAATAAATGCACACATGGCTACGGAGCCGCAAGCACGCACAAATACCCGCACGCACGTACACAAGTACGCACTCACAAGCACCAGCACGCACGCACAAGCATATCATTAAACACACACGACTGCACGTATAAAAACGTATACACACCACACGCAAGCATAAAGGCGCAAAGTCATTCCACAACACGCGCTCTGAAATTTTAAAATGCACATAAGTGTGCACGCAAACACATGATTCTCAAAGCAGTTTTCCGTGTGGTGAAACTTCATTCACAGCAGAACACGAGCCAATGCAAAACTTCTCTTTACAAGAGTATGGAAATGTAGCATACATGCACACGTGCGCACACTTAAAACAAGTAGGTACGTAAACTAATATAGACTTACAAACGGCACATTTACACAAGTACACATATACAAACTTGCGCAGCCACACATCAACATGCGTACCAATGTACTGACGTATAATGTACACACGTACAAATACAAACACGTACAATGTACCCACATAAGCAAGTACAATACACACAAGTACAGACGTGCAAAGTTAAACAACTGCACCTCGCACAGGTACACTAAGCAAGTACACTAAGATACAGATACAGATACACGCATACAATCATACACACGCAAACATGTACACAGGTACACACGTGCACATGTAGAACGTACACACCTACAAAGTGCAAACGTAGACAAGTAAATACGTACAACAAACGTAAGTAAATACATACAACATGCACAAGTACAAACGAACACACCAACATCCGTGCACACGAACACATGGCACACTTACACAAATACTAGCGTATACCCGTACGCAGGTACACAGTAATGTGTATTACATGTAAACACATACACACATATACACAGACACACACACACACACCACACACACACACACACATACTCACATACACACACACACACACAATGAACTTCAATATTGACGTTTAGAACATGTAATTATAGATCTTATAATCAATCCCAACAAACCTAATAGCGACAACAGATTAACTAATTAAATTCAACTAAATAGCCACAAAATAGGTTCAATAATGTAACTTTTAAGCTGAAATTCTGTATTACTCTTAAACATCAACACATAGACAAGGCACGTATACACGGATACAAGTAATGTCATACATGCGTATGCACATATACACTTATACACGTAATCACGTATACATCTAAGCATGTATGAACGTATGCACGTATGCGCGTATACACGTATATATATATATATATATACGCGTATACACACACGTATGCATGTATACACGCATGCTCGTATAGACGTATACTCGTGTGCGCGTATACGCGTATACATATACACACGTATACACGTATACATGTGTAAACGTATACCCGCATACCCGTATTCACATATACACGTATAAACAAATACATGTATACAAATATACGCGTTTACATGTACTCAGGTATACACGCATACATGTAATATACGTACGCCTATACACTTGTATATTTGTGCACTATAATACTTGTACATATTATAACTTGTCCATACTCGTATTCACGTATACTTGATTATAGTTATATACGTGTACGCATTACACGTATTCACGCATACACTTTACTCTTAACACTTGTACAGGTGTATACGTAGACATGTATGTACGTGTATACGTACGTTTGTTGCAAAAATGTTTTTTATAGGGGTGTAAATAAGAATTACGGTAACTGCATCATAAATAACAAAATTTTATTTGAATTTAAAGAACTCTGCATAAAACTTCAAAATAACTTGCGCTACATTAAAAGATGCAACTATATTGATCGTTTAACACCAAATACATGGAACCCTTTAACTTATAAAAATATAACTAACTGTTTGTAATTTACGTAGGCTGTAGCTACAGGCAATGCGCGTCCCTCGTTGCTAATCTCAAATTTTACCAGTTGCTGACCCAAAAAAGCAGAGTAGTAGTAACCACCTTATGTGGACACATGATAAAGGCCGAACGATGATTCTAATACTAGCACAAACAACTATATTATTATTAGATGTGCATATACACTTACTTGTGTATTTTTAATTACATAGCACTAGAATGTTCACGAGAATTTAATTTACTCCCAAATTTATCTGTACACCCGCCAAACTTTTCGGTCAAACCCTACTACCACCGCGTCTACCTACAATTGAAGCGTTATGTTTCTGGCGAAAATCTCCCGCACACCGCGTCCATGGTTGTGCATACCCGCCAAAACCGCACTTAAATACTGATTTACTGCACTACTAAAATACTTTATAAATAAACTTAACTAAGATAGCATTAAATTAATACAGGATTACCTAGCGGCGCGTTACATTACCCCCTTTTAAAAATTTAAAAAGTGTAAGAAAAATCAATTACTTAAAATATAACAAATAAAATACCTTGAAAAATTTTTTAATTAAAATATGACAAACCAGCAGCAAGATTGGTTTGACACACATGGCAAACAAATATTTTTAAATTAAAAATTCTCTATCGCCCTACGGTAGTACCCGCTTACTGATTATTTACTCCATACGAATTTGGACCTACATTACCTGCGACCACGTGGGGACGGACCTTTATATAATAGAAACAACTTTTTAATTTTCGCCTCTTTAAATGTAACACATTTTAGAATCAAGTTTAATCTTACGTAATTTCGCTTTTCAAATCAACCTATTATGCGCCAATGTATTAATTACATCTCTACCCACATTATTAATTGACCCCCATCCCAAAAGTTTTACCATTCGTTTCCGACGCATTTTTCCCAACTGGATTTGGTTTGGGCTGAACCCTGTGGAATCGTATAACATTTCATTAAGGAATTGCTGAATTTTGTTTATTTCGTGAGCCATTTAACACGACTTTCGTAACACTAAATTCTTAGAAGCCGACCTATTTAGCGATTCACGCGTTCCGTTGTGTTTCCTTGAGGATAATAACACGTGGGATGTTCTACTCTAACTACTTCACCATTCAGCGTCTCTTTCCATTTCTTTAAAAACTGCATACGATTATTAGTTAACAGCGTTTCCGGTTTGCTGAGATTTATAAAATAAACTTTTTTAACCGATTAAAGATGATCGTTGTCATCGCACGTTTAAAAAGATACAATGTATCTTATTCTCTAACAGCCACGTTAATTTTCGCATAAACTCAACAGGATGAGTTACCCCCGGTGTAAAAATGAAAGATCCCCACCTAAATCCTCCCATAGGGAGACATACCCCCTTTTTAAAACCACCTTTTTTTTGTTACTTTTCGGTTCACTCTTATGTGTTCCATTTCATCTTTCTCTGCCAATGTTTTTCCGACAACAGCTTTTTTTCTTATCCTAAGCCATAGTTGCAACAACAACTGTTAAATGAGTTAAAACTACTTTAAAATTATCAGCTTAAAATCTGAACTTCTTTCTGTTTTATTTTCTTTTTAGTACTCATTCTTTAGACAACTTCCTCCAATTTTATACAGTTATGTCTATCATATAACAATTATTCCTAACAGTTTACTGCCTTTTTCATTTCTACGAGAAACCTAAACAACATCAATCAAAACTTTCCGTAATCTTTTTTAAGCTGCATAACCTATTTTTCCCGTTCAACTTCACAAAAGTTCAATCTTCTAATACATAGTTATTTATGTTTATAGTATAATGTTTATTTATTCATTTCACCTTACAAATATACAAATTTCCTTGTTACTCTGAGAATAGACACATAGTTCTAACATAAAACACAAGCTCATACTTTTACAGTAATGTCATCGAAAGGGCAACTCTTTTGTTACATCTACGTCAACTTCAGTAAATATTTCTAGCTGCTGTATCCTATTCAGCCCCTAAGTTGGAGGCGCCAAATACAAAGATGACTTATAGTCTCGTTGCGGGTTTGGAGGTGAATAGGAGTTTCAGCAATTGCATCACAAATAACAATTTTATTTCAACGCAAATAGCGCTGCCTAAAATTACCCACGCAACATAAAAAATACCACTATGTTGGTGGTTCAACGCCCAATGAATAAGGAACCGATTAAATTCTAAAATATAACTCACTGTTTGCAATTTACACATAGGCTATATTTGCAGATACCGCGCCGTCCCTCGATAAAAGTCTCAGACTTTACTATTTGCTGACCCAAAAAAACAGCTTAGTAGTAGCCACTTTCTGTGGACATATCAAAAAGGCCAAACAATGATTCTAATACTAGCAGAAACAACTATATTTTTATAAGATGTACAAATACACTTACTTTTGTATTTTTAATTACATTGCATACGAATATTCACGAGGACATACTCCCGAATTAATCTGTACACCTAACAAACTAGGCGGTCAAGACCATCGCGTCTACGTACAATCGAGACGTTGGCTTACTGTCGAAAATCTCCTGCACCCCGCGATCATGGTCGTACATACTTGCCTTAATCGCACTTAAATATTGGTTTATTGTACTACTAAAATACCTAATAAATAAACTTAACTAAGATAACATTAAATTAATAAATAACTACCTAAGAGCGCTACGACGTATGCACGTATACACGTATCACGTATGTACATATATACGTAAATACGTTTACATGTATATATTCTAACTGTAATTGATGTATTCGTTTTTGTATGTAGAACTTTTTTATGCCATAGTAATTATTCTATATATATACATATATATATATATATATATATATATATATATATATCTTTTTATATATATATTACTCATATTTAGACCAGGGTAGAAAATTAAATAATCACATCAAATAATTTTAATCACCGTGTATAAGGAATATTATTAGATAATACGCGTTATTAAAACCGTGAAGCATAAAAATTTATTAGTTTCATTAAACATAAGAGATTTAAATCATGTACAAGACGCTTTATATCAAAAGAAGCAGTATTAAAAAGCTCTGCGTGTAATGTAATTATTCCTAAACAAATGGAAATTACGTGCAAAATTTATATTAATTAACCCTATTTTAAGTAACCGGTAGTAAAACAAAGTGTACACATAATAATTAATATTTAACTTGTATTCGCTAAAAATGAAAGGATAGAAGTCAATTTTAATTGAAGTTAATTGAATCGTTAGTAACAGATAATATCTATAGAAACTTGTAAAACCCAATAAAAAGCAAATCCTAGAAGTGTTAGTTAGAAGTAGGATGTTTGAACACACCTGCGTATTTTAAAAGGCAATTTCAGTTTAATTTGTTTAGATAAACATGTCGATTCTAAGGATATTGAAACGGTCAGATGCTTTAGCACGAAATACAAAACAGGGTTTATTTAAAAGCTCTGAGAATTAATATTATTTTGAACACCTGCGTAGTTTAAATATCACGTACGGCGAAAATTGTGTAGATAACAAATGGTTTCAAAGAATCTTGGAGAAACCGGGCTTAATATTCACGAGAATGTGCGATACGGGGTTATTTAACCCAGATAGTCCACATGGACTAAAATATAATCGATAATAAAGAATATCAATTTGCACCAATACGAACAGGTTAGAAAAGGAAAGAGAAAATGCGTCAAGCAAAGACACATATAGTAAAAGGCGTGATTTAAGCAACGTCACGAGGGTCACAATTGGTTGAAAATAGGATGCAAATATCAGAGGTAGAAACAACAATTTCTGTACAAAATTAATTAGTTTTTCTCGGACATGTTTGCGTACCGTGTGAGAATTTCTGAGATTTAAATGGGGCGAGTGAAAAATTCGTAAAAACCGACGCGCGAGCGACGGACTGGGAACATAGAATGAGAAATTCTTTAGAATTACCCGTTTTGGGGAACAGACCGACAGACAGGCTTTTTGCTATATATACCGGTGGTAATATGAATTTCGGCCTGGTAAACTCTTAGACTTTTGACTATTCGATGCGTTAAAAGCTCTTTTACATCCGCGACTTGATTGAAGATGTTAAACAGTGCATTTTAGTTTGATAAAATAATTTAAAGTTTGCTCGTATATTTTAGTGATTCAAAATAGTTTGTTATTTACGTGCTAACATGAATGTACTTCAGTGCACTTAGATACAAGGTAATAAAATTTAGTATCACTGTACCAATTAGCAAAATTTACAACGACAAATGTATACACAAAAGTAGGCAGTTTTGGCGTATATTGGTGAAAGACGCATGAATTTCTTTGCTATTTTTCGGGGGTGTTAATAATTAAATGGTTCAAATACGTGTCTGGATCCACGAAACAAGGGTCAGATATACACAGATGAGTTCCGGAAAAGCCCAGAAACAACTTTAAATAAATGGTGATGGAGAAAATTTTAAAAGCGTTGAGAATTAGAAGCCGTAAATATAATCCTGTTGGAATGGTGTGATTAACTAAAGGGACGATGTACATTAAAGCTACGAGGACAGTAACCTTCAGGTAAATTATACTATTTTGTTTGACATTTTGGTGTGTGTTGAATAACTTTATAACTGATTTACTCAAAATGGACATTAGTGAAATTGTACTAACCATAAAATTTTAATTTTAAGATGAAATTTGCTTGTTTAAGTAGAAAGGGGTATTTAGTATTGATGTTCGGGAATATGATGAAACTTTGGGTATGTCTTTGAGCTCAATTAGACGAACCTGGTTAATTAACGTAAAGGGGTGGTAGATGCTCCCTTTATACTCAGACTCCGGTCTGCTTATATTGTTATATTAATTAGTAGGCATCCAACAAGGACTTTAATTCTGGATGCACGTTAAAGTGATAATAAAATTAATCTTGAAATTCTTTTAAAACTGAATTTTATGCTGAAATTTAATTTGAAAATTTAATGTATTCTGAATATTGATGTAAATAGAGTTAACGTTGATGTTTGTGGTAGGAATGTGTTGTTTAATTTTATGAATGAGGAGGTTTATAAAATTAGGTGAGCAGCCGAGGCGAAACAGGATCACAGCAGTTTATGACGCCCAATCGGTGGGACTAGAATTTTTTTGTTGAAAGGACCCAGTTCCCGCATTCACAGGAGCTTATCACAGCAATATATATATATATATATATATATATATATATTGATATGATAACGCCGCACGCCGATGTAATAAACGTAATAAACGTTTATGATCTTTTATGCTTGTTACGTAAATTTCAACGTATCAAATAGTTTGGTTGCCTCCTTACAAATAAAAAAATAATATATTCAGTGTTTAAATTTAAATTTGAAAAGATTCCTTATTCTAGTTAGTCTTGACCTATGCTATTCTGATGAGTTGTTGCGTGTTGTGGATCAACACCCCCTTATTATCTTCAATCGAAAACCAATGCTCTGCTTTGTACTCCTTTACGTGCTTTGAACCAATAGTTTTGTTACTCCTTATTTCCAAAATCCACCTCGTGCTTTATTTTATATTTTTCTAGATACACCTTGGACCTCTTCACTTAAATACCACTTGGATTTCTTAGGAGCGTAAATTAGAATTATCCCACTTAGAATTCGTAGGTTCTTTAGGATCGTGAATTAGAATTGGATTTCTTAGATACACCTTCGAAGCCCTACATTATTACAAACGTTTAATTTAAATTGATTAACCAATTTCTACTCACGTTTTCTGCAAAACGGCAAAAGCTTTTTCATATATTTTTAACGTAATTCGTTTTCAACTGTTATTACACAACACTACTTTTCACAATAATATAATTTAAAACTTATTTATTTGACGCGTAAATATTTGATTCAGAGTGTTGCAAATTCGACCTGCATAAAATTGAGACTGCCCTTTCTTATCAACTCTGGGCGTTATATAGCTATTGCTATCTACATTTGGATTGGTTTTCCAAACAGCCTTACAAAGTGTTGCAACCAACCATGTTTGGTTTGGACATTCCAATGTTTTTCAAGCTGATTTCTGACGAAACTATTCTGTAATTCCGTATCATGCTGTTATTTGCTATTGTTTTACGATCTTTGACCGCTTGTCTTATTATTGTTGTTGGACTTTACTTTAGCTTATGTTTGTTGTTTTGTGTAGATAAAGCTTTTGGAGAATTGAACAAAATAACTGATGTAATATGAGTGATGTTTTCGTTTAAGTATTTATTTAAAATTTATCTTTGAAAGTGCGTTTCTTATCAAAGCGCTTTGTTGTTCCTTCTTTAATACAAGCGTAATTGTATGAAGATTTACTAGGTTTTATCTTATCTTATGCGCATCTATTTTATAAACTTGCTGAACGCTTCTCGACGTAGTTTAATTACATGTATTATTATTTCTCTGCTAAATACGCGTTCTATTATTGAAAGGTATGCTTACTAGCATTGATTAAAGTTAATTGCGGTCCATATACAGGGTGCTAAATGTTTGCTATTTACATAATGTGCGAATTATTTATTTTCCTGCCAAATAAATGCGGTTTCTGATACCTATTGCTATATACAGTTACTACGCGATTTATATATATATATATATATATATATATATATATATATATATATATATATATATGAGGCTTGTTCAATTGAAACCCATCTTTAGTTCAGGAAAAATTTATTGACAACTAAATTTACAAATAATTGCAACTATGATTAAGGCGCATATCCCATTGTTTTGTCAACCTTTGTATATCCTGCCTAAAGAAAGAATTTTTTCACGGCGTTTTGTACTTCTTCGTCCGACTGCAAACGGTTACTTTTTAACGCTTTTTTCAATGGCCCAAAAATGTGAAAATCGCAAGGCGATAAATCGGGACTATAGGGTGGATGCTTTAATATTCACCATTTTTTTTGCTGTAGATTTTCTTTTACTATGTTAGCAATATGAGGTCGAGCACTGTTGTGAAGCAGAATGACACCCCGTAAAAGCTTCCCTAGACGTTTTCGTCTTATTGCTTGATGGAGCTTGTTCAAAGTTTCATTATACCGGTTTACGTTGATATACACCCAAGGTTCTGTAAATTCTATCAACAAGGGTCCTT
Source organism: Platerodrilus igneus (assembly GCA_036346225.1). Lineage (NCBI taxonomy): Eukaryota > Metazoa > Arthropoda > Insecta > Coleoptera > Lycidae > Platerodrilus > Platerodrilus igneus. The sequence continues at coordinate 454,537 of JARFIW010000593.1, read as the reverse complement.
CATGGTCGAAAAAAATTTCAACATGACCTTACCGGCACTTCTTTGGTGGCGGAGAATTTGCGTGTTTCCATTGCATCGATGACAGCTTACTGGATGGTTCAAAATAATGACAGCAAGATTCGTCGCCAACAATTATAAACGAAAGAAAATCATTACCATTTTGTCTATATTCCGTGAGGTGTTGCAAAGATATGCCCATTCGCAAGCTTCTTTGGTTCTCTGACAAAAAGCGAAGAACCCATTGCGCACAAACTTTGCTGTAACCTAGTTTGTGTACGATGCTATGAACAGATCCGATACTCATACCAACATTTTCTGAAATTACTCTGATTGAAACTCGACGATTTTCTCTAATCAGGCCTTCCACACATGTCATATTCCTGTCTGTTGACGCAGTACACATTGCACCTGGTCGCGGCTTATCATTCGTCCCTTCGCGTCCATTCTTAAATTTTCGACACCATTCTTTGAAAGTTGGAGATGCGTTTTCATACACTGCTTGCATTCGTGTATGAATTTTTAATGGTTGCAAACCTTCAGCACACAGAAACTGAAGGACCGCACGCTGATCACATTTGGTCGGATTGTTAACAACAAACGTCATTTCAAAGTCACAATACTTAAACTCGCTGTTAAATATATACGAGAGAAACTGACCAGTAAGAAGTTTACAAACACCACTAACGTTGCAAAACGTCAGTTGAGTGATTACAATTGTTTCCAAGGGTAACCTGACCAAAGATGGATTTCAATTGAACAAGCCTCGTATATATATATATATATATATATATATATATATATAGTCCAATAATAAAAGAAAATAAACAAATAATTAATTGAGAAGCTTTAATCAATATTTAACGTTTCGGTAGATCTTTTGTACCATTCTCAAAAGTATGATCTCTCTACGTTTGCAAAATTTAACTAAGAAAAGCTAAAAGATTTACATAATAAATGTAATGAATAATTTTGCCTAGCATGGAGAAAGTAGTTCGAGCATAGAGGATTGAAATCAATACATAAAGTGTTGGTTATTTTGCAAAAAGACAAGCCCGTGACCGGTTTCACTGTTCTTGCAGATCATCAGACGGACGCATATCTTTTTGCAAAACAACCAACTAAAGTTCTAAAATAATACACAAATTAGAGTGTATTTATAGTGCAAATATTTCTCATGCGCTCTCTATACTCGAAAATAAGCAACTAACTATCGAAGACTGTTTCCAGTCTCCGACGTGATAGTGTAGATGGCATTGCCAGACAAAATTGAAATAGCTAGTCAAAAGACAAGATGAAAATTAAATAAACAAATGACCTGTTACCTACCTAGCACTGGCGGACCTTCTAAGAAGGTACTACACCTCTGTTGACGATGTATTAAGTTCCTGAACCCTCGTCCTAGTGGTTATGCGCTGCTTGCCGCCTCCAGCTATTTATAGATGAACACCATCTAAATTACGCTGCGTGCTACCCATTCAAGATCCATCTCAGTATCCAAATCTATGTATATTACACTTCCTTGTTATTGCATAATTTAATTTACGTTACGAGCTTGTTAAAGTATACGTTGTACCTTAGTTAAATATAAATAAACTCGACACTATCCGCGTTCAAGGTATAAGGCCATCCATCTAACACTGTGCTATTTAATTTATAAATTTTAATACTTACAAGCTCGTTAGTAGATTTTTGGTACGTCGTAAACGATGCAAATTAAAGAAGTCAAAGAGAAACTTAATAACTCCCCTTTTATATTAATAGGATTCAAAATGTAACCTCTCCAACCCTCTTAACGCGAAATATATAATTGAACTAACTCTTTCTTCAAATTTTGTATAACCGTTTTCGAACTCCCCGAAATTTAGCTCGTCGCTACGCTATTTTCCGAAAAATTCGCATTCATCTGTCCCGTGCTCGTCTGTTGTACAACTAACGATTTCGGCCAATGATACCTTTCAGTGACGTCTTGAAACCCCGCCCGTATTAACTCTATTCCTCTCTTATGCATATTGGATGTTTCCTTCTACCCTAGCTTGAGTGGTAGAAAATCGATATTACTGTCCGCATGCTATCTACCCCACGTGGAGTTGTATACGTGCTTTGCGACTGTCGGTTGACCAATATTTTTTGAAACTTGTTATCTACAAAAATAAGGGGAACATGACCTTTCCAAAACATGCAGGTGTTCAATTAACGATCGTTTTAAAATAACATTTCTAGGAGTTTACGTTTCAAGGTATTTCATATATTCGATGTCTGTTTGTTTGTTAGTAACGCGTTTCGCCTTGGAATTATCGATTTTTCACGCTCTTATGCGTTTTCTGACGTTATAACCCTTTGAATTAAACTGAATTAAATTAATTAATAATTTCTATTGGTTTATACGATTTGTTTTCTTTACGAACCTACGAATTTTTAATCTTTAATTATAAAATTATGGTATTATTTGTTACTTTAAATTAAATACATAAAATAAATTTCGCAGGTAAATTATGGTTGTTTCCTCTATACAGGGTGTTTGAAATTGCATTGTTTATACCCAAATTTAACCCTTTAAATCCACTACAATATATATATATATATATATATATAAACCCGACGGTGGAGTCAATAAAAGTGCTAATGACACGAAATATGCTTTAACAAATAATCTTTCAAATAACAATCACTACATCCACAACAGTTTTTCTCTAGCAAACAATATTTTACATCTAACTTCAAAAAAATGCTTTCATAAGAATAATAACATCTAAAAGCAGAGTCTAATATTGCCACAACGACTTTTCCTTACAAACAATATGTTAAATCTAACAGATATATAACCTTTCAGGAGTTACACATTTATACTAAAATTAGAGTCCAAATTCTCTTTTATAATCGTGATGCATATTCTAATCTTAAGTTCGTTTCCCAATAACTCCTTGATTAATCTTATTATGTACAAAATTGGTCCATATAAGATAGATAATGTAATGTTCACCCCTTAACATCGGTTTTTAAACATATGTGATAAGTTAAGTTTAATAAATTTTTTTATAATGGCAAAACCCACCGACAGTTCCTATCCTTTTTTAAATCAAATTATCAACTTCTACATATTCTACTATAATTTCAAATATTAGCACACGAAAATACTCATCACAGAACTCAAATAATAAATAGGAATGCTTTTCAAAATTTTAAGACAATGTAATTTTTATTTTACCATGTAAATTATGCTGGTCGTGCTTGTTGCCTCTGGTTGGGACGTATCCAAATTGTTCAAATTGTTAAAAATATTCCGTTAAATACTATTAACCATTAAAGTTGCATTTCAAATCCATATACCTTACCTTGCAGTAGTCAGTCATTATTTGTTCATTTTACGAATATTCAATTAATCTCTTTCAGTTCTGTACGTTTAAAACACATTTCCTTTGTTACTTGAATAAAATAGTTTCAACTAGTAAACTGTGGTATTTTACTACGTGATATATTATCACTAGTTCGACAACATCGTTACGTTTTAATGAGTATTAAACAACTGATTTGTAACTGCTTCCTTGATCCGCTTTTAATTAGTTATATAGTCACGTCTTTGTGTTATGGCACGCATCTAGAATACTCTGCGAACCCTAGACGTCGCTTGAATGTTCTCAGTGGTTCCTAAAGAGGGCTGGTTCTTTTATATTAGCATCAAGAATCTTCATATATGTTGCAATCTTCATTCAGAACTTTGTCGTTTTACGGTCTGGTGCCACTAATTAGTTCCATTTACCTACGCCTTATCTTATCAACGGTCAAGATATATGGCTTACAATTGGAATGATGTCGTTTATCTTATCTATTCGATGCTGGCACCCGATTATTCTAGAATAGTCAATAAACGCGTTTTTGAAGTTTTTTCAATTGATATACACTTTCCTTGTTTCTTGGAATATTAACTAATATTTTAAATGAATACGCTCCATTACTTGTAAACATGAAAATTTTTTATTATAATTATGCATTTGCTCGTAATCGATACCAAATGAGTATTTTCTCTATGAAGCTCTTGGAAAAACGTCTTTTTATGCGCGGAGTATATTACTCTCTTTATCTAAAAGCGCTATTTCCTTGTCATTAAAAATGAAAACTCTTTCAACTACGGGTCTATGCATTTATAGTTTAATATACTGAGTGTTTTAACAAATACTCTTTCCTATGAACAAATTAATATTTACATATTTTGAACCTTTATTTTAAATTTGTACAATTTTTCTCGGGTTTGCGAAGTCGTATCTTTACAAACTGATGCTAGATGAACTTGACCTGATGACCTCTAATCACATGTATATTATATATATATATATATATATATATATATATATACGTATACACACATACACGTATACACAAATACACGTATACAGGTGTGAACATATATACGTTCACACATGTACATATATACACCTATACAGGTACACACTTATTCGCGCGTCTTATGTACACAGGTATATACCTAGGTCCGTACATGCTTACACACGTTTACATTAATACAGGTATACATGTATACACGTAAACGTGACGGGTATATTCTCGTATACACGTATGTACGAATACACCTTATTCACGTATACACGTGTGTAAATTCAAGTACAAATTAGCCACAGGACCGTGTGAAGTTTAGCGTAGACATTATTTTCCAGTTTTTCTTGTGGGTGCCTCAAACGATTACGTGATATTATTTTGTAAAATTTTTCTCTATTTTCAACTTTATTTATATAAATCTACCGAAATAATCGGCAGTATACTCTCGAAAGTTACGTACTGCGGCATGTGTGATCTACAGCTTAATATATATGTTACTACTAATATCCAAAATGTGTTACTAACCATATAATAATTATACACATCCGAAATGTGGCATAATTTCTTAAATCATTCATGATTAATGGTTATGCACAATGGAATCGCTAATTAGAAGTTATACTAATAACATCAATAATAATGCTTAGCAGGGCAGACACTTAGATATTATTAATAATAACTAACGATGTAAAAGAATTTATGGGCATGTCTTTTAGCACAGTAACTCAAATAAATATCATTCTCAAACTAATTCTTGTAGTAAAGGATAACAGCTAGCTTGGTTTCATGTAAGTAATAAATATTGTATATAAATTAAATTTTACTATTTTCATGTTTCCAACTTTTACAATTTATCCAACAAATCTTTAAACTTATTTGTATTACTGAATCCAATTTTGAAATTAACCTGTCTAAATATCTTATTAAGACCTTAGTATTTCAATGAAAAGAAAAGTTGAACATACTTAACACTGTCGCCTCAGTGGTTATTAATTTACGGATGTTATTTTTACTTTTACTTTCTTTGAAATGATTATCTAAAATAATGACAGAAAAACCATTATAATCCGCTTTCGATTTTATAAAGCTTGTTTTTATGTAAAAGAAAATAATTCATATGCTATATAACAAATTAAAAGATATTAATTTATTTGTAAGCTGTGCTTAGAAGAGAATAAACATTGCCAAATCACCTGCGTTTCAGTTCCATATATATATCATATTATAATTGTTTACTATTTTTAATTATTAGTATATCAAAAAGAGCTATTTTTCCATATCTTGCATATAAAAAAATTTTTTAACTTTAGACTGTAGTTCGTTAAGAAAATCATCACAATTATATTTATGTCAGAAATGGCCAAAAATCATCCACGTACTTTTACCATATTTTGAAAAAGTATCCTGAGTTCTCTTTCAACTCTATTTCAGACTGTGACATAAATAATTTAACCTTGACCGGCGAGTGATTGTTTCCCACTGTAGTTCTTCATGTTGTTTGTATATCTTGTAGAAAACAATTTGGAGACGCTGAAGGCAAAAAAAACCTGATATATTTTTATCGAATTTATCCTAATTTTTGTTCATTTAATTCTGTGAATATCAACTTAGAGTAATTTTGATCTCAATACGTTAATGAATATAATGTACTTGTAATTGAAAATTCAACTTGTAAATCAGTATAAATAAAAATCGATAAAAGAGTGTTTTTGAAAATACTTTTTAAAAAGTCGCTCAAAAAGGCCCAACTTTTAACTCGCGGATCATTCAAATTCTCAGAGATTTATCGACTGCAAAGCTTTCGGCATGCAATTGATCGTGCAAAATGGTATGGATTTATTTTGTCGCAATGTCTAAGGATATCTCTATATCCTCCCTACATGTCAAATGCCGATCTGTTAAAATTATGTCGCGCACATCATCGAAATTCTTCGCGACAACAGAAGTACATGAACGAACTTGGCGAACATCGTCTTCTACGCTTAAATTTTGGGTTCAGTTTCATTTCTAAATTACGAACAAAGATTTCCGCACATTGTTTTGGTGTTAAATCGATCGAAATTCATAAAAATCGTTACTTGAAAATCACGATTTTAAATTTCTATTTCTACACAAAAAAATATTACTTTGTTAAACTTTGTTGAAACGAAACTGTTACATTTGAAATCGAATTGTCAACTCATTTATAAGTTAAAAATATAAAATTTTTACGAATATGAAAATTGTAAAACCCTGGCAATATATGGTTTACTGGATTTAGTGAACTTTAGCAATGATCCTCGTATACAATGTGATTGGTATAAGCGGAGTATTCGATCTGTCAAAACGTTAACAATGTCTAAATATCGTGATGCAATGTTTGAAAGATGCTTTTTATTCAAAGCTATCAATTAGGGATGGACTCGGGCTCGGGCTTTCGGGCCGGCCCGGCCTGGGCCTGGCCCGATTTTGGGCTCGAATCCGGGCCGGGCCGTTGACTACTTTATTCGGGCCGGGTCTGGGCCGGGCCTATCTTTTTTCGGGCCGGGCCGGGCCAATCAATTCGGGCCGGCCCAAATTTTTTAGGCCGAAAAACGCATGAGTAGATACTCCACTGTCCTTTCACTTCTATCTCACATTGAGTAAGTAAACGTTCTTAATTATATTTTCACGTAGTGTCTTCATGCACCCATTAATAATCTGTTTTTCGTCTTGCTTAGTGTAAAGGAGACGTGATACTATGCGCAATTAACACACCTTTCATATTTGTACTGTATTAAAATACAGGACATCTTTATTTAATTTAAATACAGGCAAGGAATGCTTTTATTTAAGGCGCCTTAATTTTGACATATACCAAATGTCTAACGTACAAACTTACATTTAATTGTTCTGCTTTCTGTATATTGTGAAATTAAATGACTTTTTGTAGTGTTGTTTCCGTAATTATTTAGAGATATAATATCCAAGTTTATAACACGAAAAAGATATAAAACGTCAACGCTCTAAATACGAGGATGCTGTTTTGTAATGCTTTTCCTAGAAGTAAGGTGTAAAAATTATTTTGAAAACAGATACACTATAGGCTTGGGAAGAAGTAAAAACAGTGTCTTGAAGTAAACTCAAAGAGTATTCTGTGAAAACACTTTAACAACAATACAAATTTTATCGAATCAGTGGGCAATGAAAGACTCAAATAATAGAAAAAAGGTTCATCTTTGTGCGAATAGAATTTTTTTGATATTTTTCAATATAGTGAAACATGTTTTACAGGTCACCTAATCACAAAAGAGAGTAATTCTTTATTCATTTTTAAAACATAACCTATAGATATAGAATACTAAACATATATGTCAAAATAAAGAGTAAAGGAAAAAACACTTGCTCTGAAATAGTGTAAGAAATTGAACTATGTAGTACTGGCGCAGTCTGACGTTTTTCAGGAATTTTATAAGAATACTGCCGGTGTTTTAAATATATCATTTCAATAGCAATGTGTAATGTAAGGCCACTACATAAACATATCAATTCTAGCTATAGCTTAATCAGTTAAGTGAAAAAATTTTGTAATAAAACCATGAACGGTTGCACCTATACCACGAAATTATTTTAGGGACCTCGAGATTATATTGCTTCCGTCGCAAGCGATCTATGCGATAAACTTTCTCTCGGTAAGCTAAAAACCAACGCGATCTTGATATAAAAATAACTATTTAAACGCTATCATGTAGTATATATTAATTAGCGTTAGATTCTTTACTGCTGCATGTATTTTAAAATAACGATTTCAATAAAACTTTCGAAAACAATACGTTAATCGTCTATTCGTAGACTATAGTTATAGCAGACACTTCTAGGGTACTTGAAATTTTGAATTTCATACTTTGATATTATCACGAGTAACGTAACTAGACTTTACTTTTAGCGTTTTCTGAACGCCTTTTTTGAGGTGGGCTAGAATATTGGGGGAGGGGGGGTTTAGCCCTCTAAGTACCCTACCCCTAGCTACGTGCATGATTATCACTTAATTTATTGCTGAATAGTGGGATTTGGCTGCAGATATAGTTTTCTATTTATTGCGGGAAAATGTATAATAATACCATTATCAAACTCATGCCATAAAAAAAAGATAAAGTAAATAACATTTTATTGATATATAAAAGGATCTACTGATTTGTACTTTTTGGTAATAATTTTTAAAAAATTTTTTAACCTAAAACAATTACTTCATTTACTACGGTTTCCCGCGTTTCTTACTATTGCGCAATTGTTTAATATAATGTATAATTACGCGGCAAATTACGCGCCATTTGTATCAAATACCAAACACCTTTAAAAGCGATACAATGGTCGAAGTTTAAGCACAATATAAATAAAACGGGTACTCACTCGTATTTCTTAACATCTCAGGATCCTTGTTGTTTTTGTGTGAGTAGGCTACGCCATTATTGACACCAAATTTCATCCGTCCATCCTCTATGCTCGTTCGTAGATGAGACGAGAAGGATTCAGGTAGAGGCACACGAAGATAAGGTAGAAGGGAACCTACATCCTAAAAAGAGAAAAGACACCAACCCCGGACAGATAGATGTTCTGGGCTTGAGGTCTCGTAGCTTAATGACATCTCATCACACCGTGCACACTTGCGCCATTCACTCCGCGCCGGCGCGACTCGGGGACAACGGAAAGTAAGTTCATTTAAAAAATATTTGCGGGAATTTATTTACATATATCACAATGTACATTGCCAAATTTTGACATGTAACACATTTTACTTCTATTCCATCAGATAATGTGTATTTCTAAAGAATAAGGTATCTTCTACATACAGCAATTTAAAAATACAACTTTTTTTAAGCACACATTCGGTATATTTCTTGACTTTCAGGTTCATTAAGTTCTAGTAACAAAAGGTACCTAACCGATGAAGTTTGGTACCGTTTATGCTATGACCTATAAACAATTTGTTTAATTTTTAGCATTCCGTAATTCACCAAAAGTGTTAAATCTAGAACTTTGGCACGATTTGTCAGTCGGTCAATTAAAAATTTAAAAGAACTAGAACAAAGACAGTCAAATTATAGCTCAAAGTTCAATTCAAAAAGTTTTAGTTTCTCAAAGTAAAAAAAGGCTATAAAAATACGCCTGTAACAATTTTATAAACATTGAAAATTGCTAAACATCTTGTACTTTTGTTACATATTTCTAGCATTTTTAAAAAAATCATAAATTAAATGATATACTACGGTATGTTCCACAAGTATCTTCATTGTAACTCAATATCATTATACTTTTAAATCAAACAAAAGAGTGATAGTTTCTTGTTGAACACAACTGAAAAAAAATCTTCTCATTCACTGAATGAAGGTCGGGCCGTCCCGAAATTTCGGGCCGGGCCGGGCCGCCAGTTTTCATTTCGGGTCGGGCCTCGAGCCGGGCCGGTCACTTTTCTGCGTCGGGCCGGGCCGGGCTTACTAAAAGCCCGGCCCGAGTCCATCCCTACTATCAATATATGTAATGCATTAAAGACACATATTAGAATTTTTTTAAAACACTATAAATTAAAACTATACGAGCAAAGTGAAGGTATGCGATTTGATGTTTTTATTGCGTTTTTAACATATCTTTAAATTCTTTTGTATCCTATCAAAGTAATCAAGATCGGTTCTAATATGTTTTGCGCTACAAGCAATGAGACTCTTTGTCGCCCTCACATGCAGACAGTTTTTTATCACATTGAAATATTGAAGAATAGTAATAGATTTTTAACTCACTGACTTGATTGCTCAATATTAAATGATGAATATTTATATTTTCTTGAATAACATAATTTCAGTTTCTTTACTGCATAAATGTCTTCAAGAAAAACAGCTTTCTAATACATTATATATAAATATCAAACTTACCACATAAATTGTCGCTTACAATGTACTTGTTGAATTCAGGAAAAAGTAAATATTGTTTGTTTTATTTACGTATAGTAAAGAAAACTATATACAGACACCAAAATCATTTCTAAAGTCTAAACTAAAAGGTTCTTGTTCTTCCATTCTTCACTATTCACTATTGGTGTAAATTATTAAAAAACAGCCTTTTTGCTCTTATCAATGCGAAATTGGTAACAATTTCGTAAATATCTATTACTAGAAACCAGGGATGTCTTTGAACCGGGCCAGGCCCGGTTTTTTGAAAGGCCCGACCCTGCCCGGTTTTCGACACAAACTCGATTCGAAAGCGCGTCCCGGTGAAAAATGATCAGCTCAGCTCAAATTCAGGGTTGGTTTTCGGACCCTACCAGGCTGAGCCCCAATTTGAGGCTATTCTTTTTAGTTGTCAGTAAGCGTTATATATTTAATATTGTCTACACAATCCCTATTGTTAGAGCAAAGTTATTGTAACTAACTAAATTATTGCCCGTCTTATTATGATTATGAAGCCGGAAGTTTATGCATGGGACAGAGTGAGAAAGGCATACGTATACTATTAGAATTACACCCTGGCCGAGAAGTCTTTTTACATGTTATTAGCACAGGACAGTTAGACATGTAGGTAAACTGCGATGCAATAAATTAAATCATGGCGATAGAAGTGGTTTCAGTATTGAGAAGAGTTTGGTCGCCTCGGTATGGGTTAACGAATGTCAGAATGCGGAGAAGACAATGAGAGACATTTTAAGGGACTTCGCTGTGCGCTTTAGAAAATCGTCGCCATTACGACCGACGTTATTCACATGGGAGAAGAAACCCTTTGAAACTGGAAGTGTTGCTGTGAGAGAATCAATTGTATGATCGTCGATTAATCCAACTCGTAATCGGTTTGCAGAGCTGGGCGTCCCGTTTTAGACTACGCACAACTATACGTGGAATGACTTGCATGTATCAAGTTTTCGGCCATTCTTAGTGAATGAGTTGAGTGATTGTGACTTGATGCGAGGTGTGCACGCGTGTGAAATGATGCTCACAAGCTTTCCGCATCCAAACGATAGAAAAACGTTATGTTCTCGAACGAGTGTGCAATTTATCGCAGCTGGTGAAATCGGATTTTTGTTTGGGCACAAGACAATCCGCACTTTTAAGGGAAAATCGAATGCAATTCACCACATTTTACTTTTGGGCAGGGATAACATCGGACGATCTGCTTTTTCATATTTTTTGATGCTCCTGTGAACCAGCACAGTTAGCTGCACATGATTAACACATGGTTGCTTTGGAATTAACGGCCAGAGGAATAAGTGACATTGTTACGCTCCAGCAAAGCGGTGCTTTACCAAATTTTACCGTGAGTGTCCGCGCGGATAAATGAACTGTTTATAAACCGCTGAATTGAACGTGGATCACGAGACCTTCCTGCACCGTTGTTCATGACTCCACGAATCCCTTACCTCACTACAATGGGCAATGTATTCTGGAACACAAGAAAAAAAAGATTCGTAAACAACGATACGTGAACGACGATCAACTGAAATACAGAGTTCGCATGGCATTCCAAAAAACCACCCCTGTTATGCTGCAATGGATGAACACAAGAACGTGTCGACGCATCAACTTTTACACCAAACATGGAGGGATGTAAACAGACGTTGTTGATAAATAAACAATGAACCTCAAACCTTTGTGGTACAATGATAAAATGTTATTCATAGCAAATGTAAACATAGACTCAAAATATATATATTTTTCTGTATTCATATCACTGTTTATTTAAATGCCTAGCTGTCCTATGCTGATAACATAAAGGACTACTCGGCCAGCTTATGCATATAATAGACTATTATAGTCCATAAAATAATCCACAGCCGCAGTATCAAGCAGAGTCTCATACAATGTGCTTATATCAATAGTCAAGAGTAACCTCGCAGTAGCTAATATTAACTAAACAATTTCTAACTGTACAGTGTGTTCCAAACCGAATGCCGTTTATGGAGAATAAAGTCCTCTCTGGTTGCTTGATCGTAGGTATCAGATCCGATAATATTATTTTCTAATACGTTTAAAGGGGACCTTTGTAACAATTGTTGTCACGTCATAGTTAATATAACCACACGCTGCAAGGTAATTTACATTACAAACACAACTCAAAAGTGCTTACAGTAATTAATAAATAACCGCAGCAGCATAACTTAGTTTTATTGAAAAACTTTGTATAAACAATTACTGCAGCTTCAAATTACTTTCACCACTCACCTATATCACTTACAGATAAGCTGAAGTTGATTCTTTTTTAAAAGAATTCTAGCCGGGCAGGGCTTTTCAAATCTAAAAAACAAGCCCGGCCCAGTTTGAGTACATAAAAAGCCCTACTCAGTGCGGCCCAAGTACATAAGCGGTCCAGCCTAAAAGTCAGACCCTAATCTAATATGGAAAAATAAACATCCACTTGAAATTTTTGTTCTTGATTTAATATTGAATTGCCATGATCTTCATAGCTAAAACGTATTTTTTTCTTCGTGTCATAATTTTGGATTCTTTTTAAACTGTGGTTTGATTGCTTACAGTTTTGAACGTCTGTAGCTTGGCTCTGCTTTATTTAAATTTTTCATCATTTATTATCTTTCTTAGACTGAAAATAATATTTTCAACGGTTTTTGCATCATCTTCTAAATGGCATGTTACGCTTAGTAACACTCTGCTAGCAGAATTGATCTTATCGAGCACATTATACCATGTAAGCAGTGAGCATATAAATTGATAGAATTTCAGTTTTGTAGCAATCCCTGTTACTTTGTTTGTTGTTTTGGCACCATAAGTGCCAATTATTTTTCCATCTTTAATTATTTCTATCAAGACATCACAAATTTTTTCTAAATTAAATCAGGGGCATAGCTGATATTCCACTTACCCACTTTGTTGAACTTAAAGGCTTTAACATTAGACCTTTAAGGTGTGTTTTGAAAACAGACCATAGGAGTATTGAAGATAAAAAAATATATAAAATGACTAAATAGTGTCAGAAAATAAAGCAGCATCAGTGTTGCAGCTTCTAGCATCATTCGAAATAAAATTTAATGTACGATTGCTAGAAAAAACATAAAATGCTAGAAGACTTTCATTTATAATAGGTTCCTGAAGCCAAATATTTTTTTCTTTCATGTTTGCACTATTATCATAAACTTGTCCTGGGCAATTTTCCAAATATATGTACATGTTTAAAAGTTAAAGAAAAATAAATCTCAGCATTTTTACCAGTGATGTCTTCCACCAGTAAAATCGTTATAAAATGTGTTATACCTGACCTTTTTCTACAACAGAAACAAACCCTATTATAATAGAAATTTGCTCTGCGTGGCTTATGTCAAACATGAGAAACGGGTTTCAGCCATAGTTAAACTAACGCAAGACGTTTCTTCCACGCAACACGTCGACTATTATTAATGAACATGTTGTTCTCACATATCATGGCATGAAAGTAAAATAAACAACACTAAAATCGGCATATGAAAACTACGATTGCATGCACGCAACTTAAATGAACACTTTGAATGCTCAATAGGTGGCAGCAATAACACGATAACAACTGATTTTAATGAGCGTTAACACAAATGTAAACCAAAGAAGAACGTTAAATTATTAATACTAAAAAAATAACCTTGTGTATAATTATACAGGAATTTAATGTGCAAAATTAAAGCAAATAAATGTATTACGTGTTTGAATGTAACCAAATTACTTTCGTATAAGAAATACACAAAATTCCAACTACAAAACTAGACAAACATAGAGCGAGTAAACATAAGCAAAATTTTATTTCTGTAACAAACTTTCCTCGAATAACACGCAGTACTAATCAAAAAGAAATAAGCAGCACACTTGAGAATGAGGACACACAAAGGGTTTTCTTTAGATGTCCCATATCCATCTATATCTTAAAGAGTAAAGATAATTTTTAGCAGGTACTGAATCAGACTAATGTCCGATGTGCCTAAAGGAAATGAAAGCTAATGCAGATTTTAAGTGCAGGTAGCAAGATGCAGGGACCTCATTGTTAGTATAAACATTCTACTAAACTTATTCATATTCTTGGAAAAACTATAGCAGCATTTACTGTGTTTTTTCACAAATTTAAAAGATAACTAATTTGCATAAGACGCAGTTATTATTGTTTGTTTAGACAGGTTTTGCCGCCCCTTGCAATTTTGCGCTAACTGCTTACTCCGCTTGTACCTAAAGTCGTCCTAAAGATAATATACATTATTTTAAAGAAGGTCTTTCCAATTTTATTAAATTTTTCCACGTACTTTATATATCTTCTATTCAACTACGAATTTTTCTATTTTTCTTCAGTGCGCGTTTTGTAAAGTGTCCATAATTATGGTAGCTTTGTTTATTCGTATTTCCGTTATATCTTGTCTATCATAAGTTATTAGCTTGTCAGTCACTGTTTCTCAATCTCAATAAAGTTTGAATTGATAATTTTTATCGGCAGTTTTAGTATGTATTTATAATAACAATCTTATTTCTTGAATTCTGTATTTATTTATAAGTTACTTATGTATAATTTTTGGTATTGAGTTGTTTTTCTATTAAGACATTATGTTTGCGCGGCTTATGTTGCCTGATTGTATGTCGTATGGTTCTCCCCGAAAGAGGGCAGCAGCTCATTCGGTACTTAGGGTGGCAAAGAAAACAAGGTTTGGTATGGCATTCTAAAACACACTACTGCGATGTGGAACGCAACGGGAAATCACCACATTACCTCCCATATACACAGCATACTACAATTGTTATTTAAAATAGTGGCATCCTCTGGGGTAAAAGATTCTGGAGCTAAAATAGTCCCTCATTCAAATTTTTCGGAGGGGACTGCTTCGGAGAAAGTTTAAAAGAAAAGCCGGGAACATTTTGCGATTCGTAGCATGGAACGTCATAAACATGAAACAAGTAGGTAAGCTAGAGAATTTGAAAATTAGATATAGTAGGGATTGGCGAAGTTCGGTGGTCAGACGCGGGGGATTTTTGAAGCGGATACTTTAGAATAATTCATTCATACGGGATTGAAAGAAGGAAATGCTGGCGGTGGGGATAATTATGCGGAAAAAGATAGGACACTTTGTAGAAAACTACTTACAAAGGAACGAAAAGGTACCCATGGTTAGTTTAGAATCTAAACCTGTAAATACAGTAATAATACAAGTACACATGCCCACCCCTAGCTACAGTGAGGAACAGGTAGAAGTGATCTATCGAAGATATACTAAGATTCGTAAAAGGACATGAAAATTTAATAATTACGGGGGATTTCAATGCAGTGGTAAGTGAGGGTAGGGAAGGAGCGGTGAGTAGGTTTATTTGGTTTAGGCACGAGAAACGATAGAGGAAAGAGGCTGGTAGAATTTTGCGACAAAAACAATTAAACCATCATAAATACATTATTTCAACATCATGCTAGAAGAGGATACACGTGGAAGATACCAGGAGACATAAAGATATCAAATTAGAATACATTCTTGTTAGACAACGGTTTACGAATCAAGCAAAAGACTGTAGAAGCTACTTGAAGCAAATACAGACACTGACCACAACATAGCAGTTATGAGAGTCACGTTTAAATTTAACAATTTGAAAAAAAAGAAACGGAAAAATGCACTTTGATTTTGAACAACTAAATGATAAAGATATCCACAAAAGATTTAGGAAAAAGCCAAAAGAAAAATTTCTGTTACTAAGGAAGTTGAAACCGAATGGAATAACATTAAATTCAGCTTAGATATGACGGCCAGAGGTATCTTGGAGTATAAACAAAAAAAAGAAACAGTGGTTAATTAAGAATATCTAGAATTCAATAGAAGGAAATACAAATACAAAAACAGACAAGACGAAGTCAGAAAACAAAGATACAAAGCAACATGGGCAATTATTTGCAAATGCAGAAAAACTAAAGAACAATGGATTGATGGAATGTGCAAAGAGGGACAAACTAAGGTGGAAATGGGAAAGACAGACGAAGCATACAAACTAACGAGAATGAATTTTAGGGATATAAAACCGTATAGCAAAAATATGAGAGGTGCGGGATGAGATATCATTATAAAAAATGTAAGGAGAATGGTTAAATGGCAAGATTGTGTACGGAATTTATATGCTGGACCTGAACTAGAATCGATAGAACAGAAATCAGACATTGAGAATGATGACTTGGGGTATTACTTAGAGATAAATTTGAATTAGCAAAGAATAAATAAAATACAAACAGAAACTCTAAAAGTCGCTAGACAAGCAGTAACAGAACGTCTCTTCCAAGTTGTAAGCTATATCAATGAATAATTTTGCCTGGCATGGGGAAAGTAATTCGAGCATAAGGAACGAAAATCAATGTAAATTGTTGGTTATTTTAGAAAAGGAAAAATTCGTTTCGATGTTCTTGCAGCTTATCAGAAGGACGCACCTCTTTTTGCAAAACAACCAACTAAGTTCTGAACTTGTACACAAATCAAGGTGTATTAATAAAGCAAAATGTTTCTCATGCGTCCTCAATACTCGAATATAAGCAACTAACTATCGATGACTCCTATTGAATCGAGAATCCAATGTGGTATTTCCATAGTCAAAACATCTTCAAACCTAGTTTCAACGTCTGAGTGAAGCAAGTTTACATGTTGTGCGTAAGTTGAAACATCATCAGCCTGGCAATTTGTATGCGCCGTCCAAAATTTTGCTGTATTATGTTAATTCTGACAAGTAAAGCTAAAATGGTGGACTTTGCTCTTGTCAAATTAATCCTTGAGACTACAATTTAACCTCATTAAATTTAGTGAACAATTCTGTTAAATAATAAATATCTGGTTTCCACTTAATTAAACGTTTTTTAAAATTAAATCATTGACATTCAAAAACTCTATAACTGTCATAAAAAGTGAAAAAATTTTGCAAACGCAAGACTGTTGACAGCCAACGTACTTCAGTGTGAAGAAGCAATTTATAAAAGTTCTTGTCATTTTCTTCACACACTTGCGCAAATAACTAAGTATTCTACTCGTTACTTCGAATTTTGTTTACTGCGTTAAAGACAAATTAAAAAGATTGATGTATTCTATCACTCAGAGTTTTAGCAATTAACGTTGTATTGTATATTTAAAAATTTGCTGCCTTATTAAGTAAATATTCTTCAGTTCCTACTTATTTAAATTTACGCATTTACATTTCTCTAATTTCAAGCCGCGTAGAAAGACTGCCAACTTTACTCGTCCTTTACTTAATTCAAAGTTTGCACATTTATGTTTATATTTTCTGGTTCTATATTTATACCTGTATACATTCGAAGTATAGATATCATTTATAGTGATTGTGAGAAGTTTGTTGAGTGTTATAGAATTCGCACGCGCGCGCATGCACGCTCACCCGTGCGCGCGTACACACACTCACACACACACATTACGCACAAGTACTTTTGTATGTTTTTCTTATTTTCTTTTCGCTCCTCGTACTTATCCCCGAGTGGGTCCGGATTCCAATAGCCCCACGGTACGGCCTACCTGTTGTAAGAAGCGACTAAAGTGGTTTAACACACTCTTTTAACACATTCTTCATACTCAGAAACACTCTCAAGACGCTCCACACACACACACTACACACACACACACACATACACACACAAGTAGATTCAAACACGCACATACGCATGCTTAACCATAACTACCCTCGATTTCGTTTTTTGTCTTCATCCTTCGGGCCTTGTGCTGTATTATTTAGTGGTTTGAATTTTAGTTTGCTCCTTTGTTTCTTTGCTACACATTCCGTGTCTTTACTTTTGGCTAGTTTTCTTACTCTCAGTCCTCACACTGACTTCCTGTGGTGCATGTGCTTTCTAAATTTTTCTTCTTTTTTGCGAAAACTGCGACTTAGTTGACTCTTCCGCCTATTTATCTATTCTTTTCTTTGATTGTCTGTTTGATACGATTCTTTTCTATCACAGCTTGAGATACATGAATTTTTTGTATCCAGTGTTCTTGACGTTCCCTAGCATTCTTCAAGGCTCGACAGTTATTGTTGCGTTTTGGCTTTTGTTGGTGGTGTTCTTCCTCGCTTTTTTACCTACTTTTTAGTTTTTTGCGGAAACTAATTCTTTTCTCGAGATTTGTAGACTTTGCCGTTTTTTATTAAAGATATCCGTCTTTCGGCGACTTTTGCACTGTTAATGTCATTCCATTTTTATCCTCCTTGATTACTACCCTAGACCTTTTCTTTTCCTATAGTCCTCTACATTTTTTTATTTTGTCCGATATATTGGGTCTTCGAGCCGATGAAAATTATTTTTTTTCTTTTTTAGTTTTCTCTTTCGTTTTCTGAAACTAATTTTTTTGTGATTTGTCTTGTTAGTGCATTGCCTGGTCCGTTGCTATTATTGCCTACCCCGACCTTTCAATTTTGCTAAGGGGATTTGTTACGTTCTATTTCATATTTAAAAATTTACTGCCTTAATACGTTAACAGCCTTTCAGTTTCTACTTATTTAAATCAACGTTTGCTACATTCCTCTAATTTCAATCCGCGTAGATAAGTAACCAACTTTACACGTCCTTTATTTAATTCAAAGTCTGCACGTTTGTGTTTATATTTTCTGGTTCTTTATCCGTATGTGTATTACCTTTGAAGCAGAGATATTGTTTATGGTGGTTGGGAGAAGTTTGTTGGACGATATAGACTTCGTACACTTTTAGTTAAAGTTGTCGTTTACTTTGAAAAACAATAGTTGCATTTTCTCTGTCGTTTGCCTATCTTACGTGGCACCGGCAATTTTAGTGGTCGTTCCATAAACAAATATTTGTTTGCTGTTTTAAACATAAGACCAACTTTAAGTGAGATATGACATGATGGCCAGTGTTACCAAGCAGTTTTAATCCTATAATAACAGACGGAACATGGAGTGACGGATAACGTTTAAATTGGTGAGTTATTGTGGTAATAAAATAATTGTATTGTTTACGTTTATACACTTGACATTTATTGTATAAGCACAAACTAAGGTGCGATTTTTTTTGTATAAATTTTTTAACGGGGATTGCATTGAAGACCGAGTCAACTGCAAAATACTATAATTAAAAAGGTTGAGCATTAAAATGAACATTTGGAGATGAATAATGAAAAAAATGAAAAATATGACTAACTTCAACTTGAACTAATGTATAAAATCCTCCTAGGCGAATCAGTATTGAGGTTTTTTGATCCCTCCCCTCATTCAACGACTAGTTAGTTTGCATGGCATTCTCCCTTTTTCTTTGTTGTGGTAATCGGTGTGGACTACCTACGCTGCTTTTGTTGCTCTCTTTTTTACCTGCCCGGTATATCTTAACACAGCAGTGTATTGCAAATACCCCAGGGTACGTTTTATTTTAAATGGCTTCTAAATGCACGATAACGTCCAAGCATGACCGGTACTCCATTTGTTAGCAGTGATATTATATTTGATAGAGAAATTACTTTTTACAAGAAATAATCTCTTAAAACACCACATATTGATTGGCCTGTAGTTTCTGTTGTCAAAGTTCTCGCAAGGAGCAGTTCTTTATCGTGGGCCTCTTGTGCAGTTTTATTTTAAGTTTCCGAAAACATTTTACATATTTGTCTGTTTTATAAGGGTACCACCATCTCAGATGATCCTTTAGCTTAGATGGTTTTATAGCGTCATTGCTAAAACCTTTGTAGCATAAATGATGGAAAGAAGCCAAATATCAAATAATCAACATTATACTATCTACATTTCTTTTAAGATTCGACCATATTCAGTACGAGTTATCGGTGGACAAAAATTACGCTATTTAAATATGATAAGACATAGCATTCACAATTGATTCCCGGTGTAAAACCTTACTTTAATTTAATTTTTACATATCTTTTGAATGTATATATAGAGAAAACATGTACTATAGAACCTTGTTTTTAAAGATAGAGGAATATATTCTTACTACAACAATTACTTACTGATGTGGTTAATTGAATAATTTTAGTAACCCGTGGGTACTTTAATATTCTCAGATGAAATCAGTGAACTTTAAGGAAGGATTTCCTTAAAATGATGGGACGCAAATATCTTCTGACTATGCTAGGGGTCTATTCCTCGGGTAGAGCTTATGAGGATTGGTCGTGGTTCTTTTTACAAAACATTATTTACTTACTATGGCTTAATTCATACCAAAATAAGGATTTAGGGAGGGCGCCACCAAGTCATTAAATTTTAAACACAGAGTTTTCCTAAGGGGGACTTGGGAGTTCTTAAAGGGGAAAATTGTATTAACTGCTTACGCAGGAGCTGTAAAAAAAATTGCATTAAATTAACAAAGTGAAGGCACAAGAGGTATACCCTTACTACCTCATAATAAAAAAATTCTGAAAAGATTAATTATGCACACAATTTTATAGACACAAATATTAGGCATCAAATTCTGAAAGAGCTATCAGTGCTTCTTCGTTAAATAGGAGCTACAAATATCATTATCTCGAAGGTATTTATGCCTTTTATTCTTTGATCTAGTTACACTATTTTTGAACTCACTTGTTCAAAATAAAACAATTAATTAAATGAATTAAATGGTGATTCTTTAATTAAAAGTTGCTACATGATAAAAATTGTATGTACAAATTTTGCATATCAAAAAGGTTACTATAATTTCTTCTAGACAGATGTAGAATTATAAGTTCGAATGAAATATCAAATACGTTAAGCGTTTTTTTTTACTACAAAATTAACTCAAATCAATACCCAAAATATCAGATCTGTTATTTGGTTTACCAGTTTATATGAAAATATCCAAAAATCAAATAATTCAATGTTCAAAAGCTTTAACTATAATTGCACGTAAATGAAACTTTAATCAGAACTCAATGGAGTTGCTTAATTTCGTTAATAATAATAACGGTTATTACACAGGATTTAATATCGACAATAAAAATCTTATCAAAGTCCTTTATGGTTTGTTAAACAAAATAACAGTTATAGGTCATCACAAAGTTATTTTTCTGGTGTAGCATTGTATCAATGTTTGCTAAGTGCGGACGTCATGTAAAAATAATATAGAGCGCTTACCTCGTTTCAACAGGTTTTTGTTTGTGTGACAGCGTTACATTGTATTAAAGCAGATGTATATACATACGGTTCCTGGACAAACAAATGACGTCGCCTTCACATTTTGCACTGCAAACAACCAGCTGCGTGTTTCTTGTACGCAATTATACGAGCTTAAAGCGTATTTCCTCTACGCAATAACGGGACAAACCAAAACCCATTCCAACGGTTATCACAAAATGAAAAGCTTCGATGTATTACTTCATTTAGTTCGTTATCGATACAATTATCTTGAGTGTAATTATCCACATAGTTACTTGTAAATTTATCTCAACAATTTTAAAAATATCATTACTGTTAATTATTGGACGTTTAGATTGAAACTAAAGAATTGCTATCTAAATTGTAGAACATTCTTGATAAATCTCAAATATTATAGTTTCATTGCAGAACATTTTATTAAATCTACGTATTATGGTAAAGTTGAAGGACGTTCATGTTAGACCAAAATTTATTATCGCTACACTGAAGTACTTTCTTGTTAAATTTAGAATATTATCATCAACTTGATAAATGCTCACATTAAATGGTAAACTCGATAATCGTAAACGAAAAGAAAAGATCCATATGATCATACAACACAAAATTTAAACGGGATAATTTTTATAAGACAAAATAAAACAGGATAAGACTAGATAAAAGAAGATACGAGAAGAGCGCATTATTAAAAACACCACATCAAGTGTTTATTACACTTGAGCTTTCACATAGGCGTAGAGCCACACGTAAATTACTGGCTAGAACTCTTAGGTTCTCCATGATGCCTTCGTGCCAAGTGTTCCAGCCAGATCGACCGTTGACACGTTGCCCACGAAATATCAAAGGTGTTCGGCATTGAAACGTTTATTCAATTAGTTAACGTCTAATGTTAGCAACTAAACTAGCATCTTTGATTGTCATTAGACTACATGATCCCAATACGAATATTTATTTAATTGACGACGTTTACGTGTTTAATGGAACAGACAAAAGGATGTATTTAACTAACAATTTATTGGTGCTTTGCAGTCGTCAAAAAAAATTGTTACAATATAATACCGATTGCTAAATCTTTGGGAAGATAGCTATTACGAAATACTCGTAAATTGTGGTTAACTTAAATATTAAACTACTATTACCTCAAATTATGATCGGGGTATCTATGCAATCAGAGGAACTACAAAAAATTTCTCCGGCACTCCCAAACAAGATGACATTAATTCACTTTGACTTGTACATACCTAACTAACTGTTAATATTTTTAAACACTTGTTTAACACTTTGCTTTTCAAATTTCCGAACTCAAATGAACAGGGTATTGTTTCCGACATTCGTATTTTTAATTGACGAATTAAAAAAAGTCAGTGCAAGTACAATTGGTGCAAGTTTTGCCGTCCTTGCAAAACTTTGGTCCAAGTTTAGACAAGCGTTTTAGTTTGAGGCAGGAATATTTTTGCATTTTATTTTGCCAATTTCATAATTCCTACATGTTTGGGATCATTTATTATATACCAAACACATCACACCGCCGTGTTGGTATAATTCATTTGCGTTATTCATTTGTTAAAAACAGGAAACCGAACATTCTCGTTTGATTACTCGTGGCGTCAAGATGGTGGTCTTAGTTGGGTTGTTCAAAATCATGTAGTCGAAACCTACAGAATCAATTTATCGAGCGCGTTTAAGAATCACTTAAGGACTTTAAGAAGTACCTACATTAGAGTACTTTAGTATAAATTTGAAGTACGTTTGGATTACAATGTAATACGAGGAAACGCTTTGTTTTACACAAGGATTAAAATACTTATCAATTTCAATTGTTGTCTGTATGGAACGTAAAGGATATCAAGAAAATTTTCATTCTACACATGGTTTGATTTGGATCAGCAGGAAGCAGACATATTGTCGTTAGTCTGGTAACCGGTGGGATCCCATCGTTCACTTTCAACAGATGACGCTCTGACGTCAGAATAGCCCAGCTGCTTGTTTACGCTTTTGGTTTGTATAAAATAGCTAGATGGCGGTGACGTAGGTTAAAAACTTCTTTATTCTACCCACAGAAGTTGAGATTCTTGGATTCTCATTTTGTTAAAAGTAATTCTTTACGTTCGGTTATAACTTAAAATACGTGTATAAATAAAGTCTTTATTATGCTAAGCTTGTAATAAGTAGTGAGTGCTCACTAAAGTTTGGAAAAACTTGGTTTGTTTTTAGTGAAGTTTGAATTGTAAAGAAATGTTTTAAACCTTAGAGATAAATTTTAGAGCGTTTTATTTTGAGATTAATAAATTTAAGATAGTGTATAAACTAATCAGATCTGAATATGACTTGGTAAATTATAAACACAAATATTTTTGCACTTTGAGATTTGTTATGTTTTGCTAGGATATGAAATGAAAATATATGACTATGAAATTATTGGTGAATATTACCGTTTTCTAACTATTTAAAGAAGAGGAGTCTGATTCATTTAATTTATTTTGTGAATATTAAAATTGCATTATGGGGTTCCGAGTGATACTCAATGCATCCGGTCGATCATCATTTTTGCAACATTGGTGCCAATGTGTAGCTTTGGCGGAATAGTGCAATAACTTCACGTATGCGCGCAGCATATTGATTCTAGTACCAAATGTGTAAGTTTTTTACAAGTTACAAGTATTGCAACTACAAAGCCAAGAGCCTACTTGTATAATTCTATGAAATATCCTTCAATAATATTAAATTGAGTGTAGTAAGTAAAATTTGCTATGAAATTTATAATAATTCGTAAACAGTTCGATATATAAGAAAACGATAATTTAAGGTTCAATAACAAAAGTATAACAATACTTTGTCAGTAAAACGAAATAGGATAATTGAACTCAAGAGAATATTCAACAATTAGCATAAATTAAAATTCAAAGCAATTATGTTGTCGGTTTGCCAAGTCCAGGGAAAATAATCCCATCAACGATATCGAATTTTCCCATGATTAAAGCATGGAGTCATAAAGTTCCCCAAATCTAGCTTCTAATCTTCATTATATCTCATAAAAATTTACGTTTAAAAATTATTTTGTTTCATATGTAATTTATATGTCAATTATTAAAAAGTATTATGCATAGGTACCATCTGTGTTATGTGAATTACTCCATTTATTGAAAGCCAAAATTTCGGTCATGACATGCTTAAACGGCGTTCATCTCGTGGACCCCCATTTATATCTCATGCACCCCCAATTTTTGTTTTCGCTTACATGAACACTTGCAGTTCAGAGTCGATTCCTAGGAGTCGATATAGACCGCTTTGGGAATCATTAGTCTAAAGGAAGAAATTTTGGATTGAAAATGTTAAACCAGGAACTCTCCAAGAAGGTAGGAAGAAAACAGGTTATATACCAAAAGGTTGTTATTGCATTATCTAAAAGTAATCTTAAAAAAGAAACATATTTGACTTCCGTATGTTTCAATACAAAATATAATAGTCTTTGTTTGTGTTAATATTACAACGTATTTTGGGTTTCGATCATGTAATATAAACATTAATAATGTCTACGTTTCACCCACTGTCGTAAAGGGCATCATCAGGACAAAATTCAGAACGTTACTTTTGAACCTGCCGACTCACGAGGTCCATTAAGTCAAAAGCCGTTTTCTGGCAGAGTAACTGAAGAATAATAAGAAAATTATGGTTTTTATAACTTTTATCACTTCAGTATGACTTTCTTATTGTTCTTCAGTTACTTTGCCGCAAGACACCTCCCGACCCGATTGAGTATGTAAGTCTGCACGTTCAGAAGTAGTGTTCTAAATCTTGTCTTGATGATACTGCTTACGACAGTGACCGAAACGTCTTCATTATTAATGCCTATATAACGTGCTAAAAACCTAGAACTCGCATTGTTATTAACATGATTCCGGCCGTAAAAGCTTTAGCGGTATCTGGTACGTAATTGTGTTAAGAAGTTTTACAAACAATGAAGGTCATATATATAGCAAATGATAGGTATTTTTCGAGTAAACAATATAATCTAAAACAGTTCGATTTACTTTCACTATAAATTTTATAAATACTAATTCTAATAGTGGCGAAAGCTATTAAATTTATGGTCATGATAACTCGATAATTGTATCGGAATTTTTGAAAGTTCGGTCGTAAAATGGACACTTCTTTATAATTGAATAAAGGCTTCTAATATGACTAGACACCGTAATGCAGCAGGTGTTAGATTTCAGTACTAAGAGAGTGTTTTATTAAAGCTTCACGCGAAAAATAGCATTGCAATGCCATAGTTAAGGTATTATTGTGGCATTAGAGTGTAGAAGTGAAATCCAGTTTACATCGGACGTAAAGAGGGTTTCAATGATTTAAATAATTTTCTACGGGGTGGTTTATGTAAGCATAGGTGATTCATACAAATCCGTGTGTGTGGAACTAAGTAGTGATCTCTGTGATTGAAAGCGCCACTTGGGGCCGCTGAAATGCGGCTGTGAATATAGTATCTACAAATTTCGCTCGCAACAATTGGCGTTGTTTTCATTTTATTTTCGGTTTCCCCTATAAAATGTTATTCCCCCGATATAATCGTATTATCTTATACTACCCCTCTTTAGCACGATAAAACGAAAAAACTATCAGAGGTGATCATAACGCAACCGCAATAACAGTAGGTGCCGGACACCGGACGCTAGGGACCCTTAGCAGTAAATTGGTCCAAAGAATTGTTTCTGTCGGCAACGCGTCTGCTCAATTTACGGTATTTGTAAGGGGCAGCGTGTGAAAACAAAATTAAGTCGAACTTTTGGTAAAATTGGACGAAATTGGTCGACGTTAGTTCAACCGTCGTTTTAGTCCGTAGAGAGTTACCCCTCGCCAGACGATTATTAGGTTATCGGAATCCTCGTCGCTGCGCCGCACAGTACTGTACCTGGCGACACCTTATGAAAACCCGCGGGACTAAAGACGAAGCCTTTTATCTTCTCATGTGTGCATCGCAAGCAATCGCTCTCCCTAGTCGATTGGATTTCCAAATAGTCCATGTCCGCATAACGGTAAAAGCAAAGTAGTAGCCCTAGTGCTGACTGGCAGCCGCGGATGAAGGTTTATGACCCACTCTACGTGTGGTGACGTGTTTTACTAACGACCATTGTCTCAAGAGATTTTCCACTCAAACCTCCTGCTTTTACGGATAATGCTAATGCATTCAATATTATATATTAATGTCATTCTTAAATAGTACATTAAGCGCATTCTGTTTATCTTAAGTTTTCGAATTAATCTCGAGCATTTACAGAAAGCTTTAATTTTATCCCTTAAAACAACAAGCGCGTAAGAATTCCAGCATTCGTGGTATTGAACCGTCACTTAGAAGATTGGATTCCCAGGTACACTGGTTGACTTTAGGATAATAAAATAGGTCCTTCGTCATCAACGTTAGTTTTTCGATTGCTAGTTTCCCTATTTAGCGCTAGGCATTTCAGTTTAGGAACGTCTAATCATCATCTTCAGCTCGCTAACCCCTGGCCTCCACTACATTTCACTTTTATTCATCCCAAGAGAGCGCTGTCCAAGTCGCCCGGTCCCGATTCCGAAGCTTTTCATTCTCAACTTATACCTCTGGGAGCTTTGATTTCAATACGGCCCACTCTTTATTATTTCAAGCTTTCTACTGTAACACCCAACATTTACATTTGTTCGCTATTTGGTGGCCAAGATATACGTAACAGAACAGAATAGAAATTATCTATTGCTTATACTAAAGATTTTATCAAGTTTATGTTTACAAATAACAAATATGTCCATTGTATTGTAGATTCTTTTTATAAATAATGAAAATGTACGGTTATGAGCGGAACAACTCTTAGTGAACTGAAAAATAGCTGTAAACTAACCCCCGGAAAGCTTTATAAATTACTAGCAGGTTCTGAAAGAGTAACAGCTGAATTCAGTTTACTTCTCATTAACAACAATTTCGTAGCTGATGGACTTTTAGTTTTTATCGTTTATAACACTTTTTCTTAGTAAATTAAGTTTTGAAGGTGGTATGCATAATTAACGAATCGGGTAAAATCGTATTCTACTTACCAGCCTTATTTACATATTTCAAAATTATTATGTCTCTATAATATACAGTGTAACCTGTATTGTAGTTTAACACTCTATAATAAGTGTTTCTGTAATGTGTACTGTGCAAAAATGTACATCTTAACTTTTTATAGTACCGTTTGTTTAAATTATAATTCATTCATATCGCATTAGTTGAAAAATAGCTATGATTATTAACAAATAAGTTACTGGAGCAAAATTTCGAATTTGAGCTGGCTCTTTTATCTAGGATTATCCTGGCAAAATAGATCAATTTTTTATTTTTTATGTTTTTTTTTTCTTTAACACATTAACTGCCAAATTTATTATAAAGCATTCGCAGGTCGTCCCTATATTATTTTTACGTTTGAATATTAAACACAGTTGTTTGAATCTTAGCAGGGAATTTAAACTCACGCGAAGGTCACTTTGAAGAATATAACAAAAACGCCCACAGGCGTGGTCGGCATTTTTTCATAATCTTTTAGTACAATGCCAAAAACGCCGTTGGGCGTTTGTGGGACAAATATTTATTTAGCTTATAAAAAACAATAGATATTGAATAAATTATCTAGAATTTGAACTCACAAGCCTTATATTACTAAAAAACACAAATGAATATAACTACAACATATCAAATAAAACAAGATCAAAACATATATGGATAAATATATAAGTATAATTTTATGCAAAAAATACTTATTAAATTGATTTATGAAAATTTACAAAACACTCCCCTAAACATTGAGCAGGTTCGTTTGGGCAAGCTGCACACTTATATATTGTGTCTTTTCTGATTTTTATTTTGGAACATTGTTTACAGGGTTTTCGTTTTATCCTTTTACCATTTTGGTTTTTTTCAAATTTCATTGCAACGTGCTTTCCAATAATCAACGTGTCACATGTTTTTACTTTCATTATTTTAGGTGTCAATAACTCTTTGATAACTTGTTGTCAAAAGTTATACAATGACATCTTATCACCACTATGCTTATTATATAAATCATAAGAATTTAACCGCAACATTTGAATTATGTGTAAGCCATTCTTTTTTGTACCAGCGTACTGTTTATCTATTATGGCCATAATAGGATATCATTTGGCCCTGTTGATCAATGCGACTCGTAAACATATGATATTGGCTAATTGCAAATGGTTTTTCTTTTACATTTCCTCGCCGATTTGTCGTTTCGACCAAATCGCAGCTATGTTCCGTAGTGGTAAATATCACTTCAGATCTATCTCTCCGTTTCCCAATACTAACACAGTTACTGTACTGAACCATCATTTCACCTCTTTTTAGTTTTTTCTTTATAACATCTTTTGAATTATTTTGCCTATAGCACGAGGCGTTCCTATACAAAAGGTATTGTTTTCTAATAATTGAGAAGCAAGGTCATAAGTATTATAGAAGTTATCCATATACAAGGAGTGCCCCCTGTTGAGTCTTTTTCTCATTAGATTTATTACAACTTTGGATGCATGACCTTTACCACCTATATCATCATCATTAGAATATACAAAAAATTTAAGCATCAGTCCATTAGGCTCTGCAAGCATGTACAATTTTACACCATACTTGTACTTCTTATTCTTTATGTATTGCCTAAATGAAAGTCTTCCTCTCCATAAAATCGTCGCTTTGTCTAAAGACATTTCTTTCCCAGCACTATAAATGTTCATCATTTTTCTATTTAAATGTTCAATCAAAGGTCTCACTTTATACAAACGATCTGCAGGAGCATCACTGTCTTGTCAATTGGATGCAAAATACAAATATCTGAAAATGAGAAAAACCCTGCTCCTTGCCATGTGGTTTCTGAAAAAAGGAATATTATAAAACTCGTCTGTTCGCCAATAGTCAGTAATTCTATTTATTTTATGTTCCCCATGTGCAGATACAATCCCAAAAAAATATTGACGTCAGTTTCGTCTAGTTCCTCCTATTATGCGAGCTTTATCCCTAACTTCTGTTGTAGTAAATACTAGGCGGCTCCGTGGCGTAGTGGTATGTGTGTGACTACTACGCCCAAGGTCCCGGGTTCGAATCCCGACACGGTCCGCTTGAAAAATGTTAGGCGAGCATTTTTCGCAAAAATACACCCTCGTTCGGATGAGAGGTAAAATGGAGGTCCCGTGTGTGAGTGTTGTCACGCACGTTAAAGATCCCTACCTTGCTTGGAACAGCAGGGGTTCGGCAAAATTCTAAATTTTCCAGGTAAAAAAAAAACTCGCTTCCTGGCCAATGTAGTACCTTCGGGTGGAGCATTGGAAAATCAAATGTAATGTAGTAAATACTTCATCGACATAGTGGTTTGTTTCATCAATAATAGTTTTTGGTATTCAAAAATCAAAAAGCAGTTTGAAATAGTCGAGGGTTGATTTATCTTTAAGCCGAACTAAAAGCGATTTAGCGCCTTGGAAGCTTATCTCCCTTTTACCCAAATTATTATCCACCCACATAATTTTTGATTTGTCATTATTGGTTTCCTTTGTGATCAAACGTTCCACATGTTATTTAATTAAAAAACAGGTTACACTGAATACATAGTCACAATCACTTTCAGAACTACTAGAAATCAAATTCCGATGGTTTATAACTACTACCGCTTTTAAAATATATTTAAAATACTATCCATTTCCTCATCTGTAACATTTCTAGAGTCTCTTATCTGTAATGTCTTTTTTTTTTCATAATTTTATAGTATTATTATCATTCATAGCCATCATCTTTCGCTTTATTGTAACACCCTTTGATGTAGATGGTTTGGCACGCTCCGCCATTATGGATGCACTTATACAAACACAAACTCGAAACCGCAATTGTATCTAGTATTCGTAGACCTTTACTAAGATGCCGAAGAGAAATAATCAATTTCTCTCAACAGCCAAGCTCATACTAACGTTATCAATCTAAAACTGCATTTCACGTTAATGGGCGTAGTTGACATAGCGCGAATAACACCGATCACGCCGATGGGCGCTGGTGGCACTAAACGTGTTAAAAAGTAGATTTACAGAAAGTTTAATTTTTGATAAAATTTTTAATTTGGGATCAACATTGAAATCGAAAGTGCTGGTGCCACGACCATTGACTTTTCGTATTAATCTGACAGCAACGCGATCCTTAAGCAAACCTAAGCAGGACTTTAACGTTGCAGCGACGTAGGTATTTCACACCTAACGTCGGATTGCAACGGCAACAGGACGTTTAAGTGACTCACATCTATACCTATTTGAATCAATTTTGAGTTGGTTCGACGTCAGCAGTCGACCGAAGTAGTCACTTAAGCAGTACAAATTTGCATCTTTTTTAACGTAGTTCTGTAGATTCAAACTTTACCATATTACATTTAAGTCGACATCGTTACAAATTTCAGAACTAGTTCTATAATAATACTATATAATAGTAAATAAATCTGAACGCATTCTAACAACTATTCGATTTACTCTACTACTTTTAACGCTTTTGAGCTGAATATGTGTATTATTTAAAATGAAATTTGTGTCCGGACAAACGTGAAAATGTAAACGAAGGGCACTTTACCGATAAAATTGGGCGAGATATGTAGAAAAAGTAGGACGTGTAAGAATTTAAATATTTACTGTTTTGCATAAATAAAATATTGCAAAGCCTTTACAACCCATGTTAATAAAAAAATAATATCATTTTAAATAATATTTCCTCTAGTAATGTAATATTTGCATTTTAACAACTTTCATATATAATAACCGTGTACATTTGTGTTAAAGTACATTGCGACATCCTTTCTTAATCTAACATAGACAAAGAGCAAATAAGTATACTAAGTCCGACTAATAGTAACAAGATTTACAGAACGTTTTTACCAATTCCGGCATGTAGTTCAAATAGGCGTTGCAAACTGCACTGTATAAGACTTCTAGTTCAAACTTTTACACCAAAACCGACTTGTGGTAGTAGTAACTTCAATAACCTTGCTAGTGCCGACATATTCTGCGTATTTTGATGGCTTATATTATATATAGATTACAGGAGTACTTAGTAATTTAGACTTAGAATAGGACGTCTACTGACATGTACACAAGTTTTCCAAATCTATTTGTATATGTATAAAACACGTAACCAAAACAAAATTGACTTGCAGTAAAGAATTTGGTGTTAATCCGACGTCATTCAAGCACTTAACTATTACGGTAAATTCAATAACCTTACACGTATTGACATATCGTGCGTATTTTAATTGGGTATATTACATATACATCACAGCAATATTTATTAATTGAGGAGCATGATCAAGCGTCTACTATCAGATATGCAACTTTTATAAATCTATCCGTATATGTATAAAACACATAACCAAAACGAAATTGATTTGTAGGTTAAAAATTTGGTAATTAGAATTATAAGACTGATCCGACGTCGTTCAAGAACTGAACAATTACGGTTAGTCACCCAATGTTTAGAGGTCGTTATTCGTTTAGTAAAATACGACTTCGAGCTAGTTGGTTAGTTGACGACCATCAAATAGCGTTTTCTGATCTTACTGAAACCGACGAAGCTTATAGGTCGGATTCAATCGTTAATTAGACGTTCTTGTATAACTGGAAGTACATTGCTGGAGTTCTTACATTATGTTAATGCCGTATGGAAGTTGCGTTTACACTTGAGTATATAAGGTAAAAACTGGCCACAATTTATAGCATTTACAACGTAAGCGTAAGAAAGCCAGTAGTCGCTAGTTAGTAAAAGGTTACTTGGGAAAGGCAGAATATTTATAGTGCAAACGATTGTCCGTTTGCTGGAAAAACAGTTTTAATAAGAAACATGGTAACAATAACGCACAAAACGTTAAGAAAGTGTTTAAATTGCAGCTATTGTATTAACAGATTACTAACGCTAATTATATCGTTAGTCTAATCCGTATACATATTGCTATTTAAGGTCAAATAAAATAATAAAGAAATAATTTTAAGTTTATAGAAATGTGCCATGAAACTGGTTAACTTTTTGTTTATATGTTAATGAATTGGAGCTAGTATATTACGATCGACTCTTGGACAAGAAGATATTGTCTTCTGATCATTAAAAATTAATTTCTTTGGAGATACCGATTTTCTGAACTTGACATGAATATTTTTGACTCGCTTAATTTATTGGCAACCTGCATTAACTACGCGGATACGTCTTCAGCTATAAATTAGGCAAATCCAGATTGTTTCCTATTTAACTTCAGGTCACCTTAAGTATAGCACGATTCACTTACACATAGAATTGTTTCTTAGAATAAATGATTCATTCCTATTACATTGAAGCTAACTCTTTCTTGTTGTTGTTGTTAAAAGTGTTAGCGGAACAAAGGTTCCAGATACTGTTGCCGGTGGACGGCTGATGGAAAAGTTCTTCAGCGATTGAGCGATAAACAGGGAGGTCAGGGGGAAGCGAAGAAAATAAAGATGATAAAAATGTTGAGCGCCACTGCACCTAAACAAATTAGAATAAATAACTAACCTATGGATGGTGCAGGTACCGTAGGGTCACATATCGTAATGACAATCAGTACCCACGAGCATGGAGTTTATACCTGAAAAACACACATTTTAGAGAAATATAAATACGAGATCCCAATTTGCGGCTTATAAGTCAAAAGTAGAACTAACAGTAGAAGATACTAAATCCTTGTTACATAAAACTTCTAAACTTTTACTCAAATAATTATATAGCACTCTGTATAAGTTAGGACTACTTCAATAAATTTTTGAACCTTCTGACCTTAGTTATATTTATCTTCAATCACTAAACGTGTAGTTTGAAAATACAAATTTTAAAGTCAGTACATACATATGATTGTAAATTAGTTATTCGACAAAAACTGAAACATGAAAATAATAATTGAAAAACTTGACCTATTTTGGAACTTAAAGGAGATAGCGCTGAATATCTGATCAAACCATTTTGTTTTGTACGTACAAAACTTTTTGTAGTAGCATTTTTGAAATATTTTACAAAATTGTGTCTGAAGTACGCTTAAAGTATTAGCATTTTCATTTATGAATATAGACGAAAATAATTCTTTAGTTTATGTATAGGCACAAAATTTTGCAATTAGCTAGATATGAATTCCGCTGAATTCTTACATCAAGTACTTAAGTTTAAAATCGTGTATGAGAAAACTGATACTGGATAATATTCAAAAAATGTGAATACTTTTCATGGATTACAATTAAAATGATACTTTCCACACTACACGTAATCTTTTGCTAAACTGTTCTATATAAATTGAGAACCCTAAGATGAACATAATATGGTTCACAATTTTATAAACATGTTAATACTTATATATAAGGTGAATATAAACTTCTCTTAATATATCTCTTTTACATAGTTGAACTTTGAACTATAGATTTTATCGAGTAGCTTTGAATATTCTAAGGTTGATACGGCGAAAACAAACTTTAAGCGTCAAAAGATTGTTTGCCAGATGTGGAATAAAAATGACGTTTGGTACGGCATAATTTAAAACCCACTTATCAAGATTTGATGAAAAACTCTACAAACAAAGTTACGCAATGTTAAGAAGATCAAGAAGGTAGTGTCATGCTGTCTTTACTAAGATGACAGGTTGCTACACAAATCATCCTTCGCTTGCGGAATTATAAACCTCTTTCAAACCTGGCTAACTTGTGATTGATTACATGTATCCGAGGACGTTGGGAATCCATTGCCAAATTGAATTTTGAACAAAAAAGATAACGAATCGCCAATTGTTATATTTGGAACGCGAAAAATATATTACAGGAACCGTATACAATATTAGACCCGCTTGCTATAGTTATAGTTTAATGTAAATCAATAATAGCTTTTTAAGTAAAATATATGTGGGAGTGACGACAATTATGGTATGAATGAAAGCGTCTGTCTTTTGAAGATGCTTTAAGATATAATAATGAAGTGTTAAAACTAAAGAATAAACAATTCATTCTTATCACATATAAGAATGAATTGTAAAAAATTAAAATAAGTACGCAAACGAAAAGATCAGTCCGACCTCGTCTTGTTAAGAACATTTAAATTGGGCATATCGTTATTTTAAAAATAATTATTAATAGTAGTGTTACTCAATGCTTTGTAAACAATAATCAATATTTCATTTAACCAAGTGCTCACTAAGCCCGTTATCTATCTACATCTTCTGAAATTTTATATCTTTAACGCACATAATATTTATACCCTAAATTTTTAATAACTAAAATGAATTTAAAACTGTATTACTTAGTGACGGCGCGACCGAAACCGAGACTAACGTAATCTCGGTCTCGTTCTCTACATTCGACCATGGTCTCGGTCTCGGTCTTAATTCGAGAATCTCAAGTTGGTTTCGGTCTTGACTTATACAATTAATTTAACCTTCGTAACTTGAACGAAATTAACGTAGCTATAGTCCATTCGCTTTAACTTTAAGATGACGTCACAACTGGATAAAATGCTACATTCTCAAAGTTAGTTTAAATTGTACTATGATTAATGAAAGATATACGAAAATTCCCATTGGCAAGAGAAATTGGTGGCAACACCGTACAGAATTGCCAACCTTTATGTGTTAAATAACAGTATCCTTTAAGCGGAATTCTACGTATTCATTTGCATGCAGTTGGCAACACTTTATCACCACTTTTGACCAACAAATGACCAAAGAAGCTGTAATTATACACGAATTTAATGAAATTGTATATTGTATCAAAAGCTTTGTACATATTACAATGAATCTAATTTGGGAACAGTGAGTTTTCATGAAAAGCTCACCTAATTTAAGAGAAGGGAGAGCGAAGAATACTTTGCTTCAGAGTAAATACATATGATTTTTCTCAACATATTCTCAAAAAACCCTTCTGTTATACTAGTCAAATTTATGAAACTCGATAGTGCGATAAAATTCTGCCAAATGCTAATCAAATATTGCTAATCTGTTACCTTGATTTGTATTTTGTAAGTAGAAGGTTTTGTTAAAGACTGTCTTTTAAAGAAAATTTGGAAAACGTTACTATGAAAAGTTATTACATGGCGATCGGGTGTGCAGAGATTAGTCGATTATTATATGGAAAATCCTATACAAGTATTTCTTGGCTCTCTAGGATTGGATGCTATTAATACTGTCACACACTATTATATATGCTTAAGATATGTATTAAATTATACTTTTTATTAATATAATATAATTCACTATTATATAAACCTACCTGTTTAAATAAAAAATTTCAGCTGGTTGGACAATTCAGAATTCACCTAGCAACTATTTATACACATGGCATATCGTACTAGTTACTAATATTTGAAATTTCTGTTTTGAGTGAGACAAATTTTTGCGAAACACACGTTACTGGTGGCATGTGTGCCTGTTTTACTGCAACACACAAATAATCAACTTTGATTGGTTAACATCCAAAGTTTAATGGTTAAAATCATAAACATAAAGAAGTTGAATAAATAAATTTAGTTTAGAAATGGAATTACTTAAAGCTTCTTTGTCAGGCACTTCAGAACTTTTTAAAAACTAAGAACAGTAATTTCTAACAAGCGACTGCCACTCTGTCAATAGGTTCAAATAAACTTTAACATTTTTCAATCCTTTGACAATTTGTATTTGATAAAATTATGAAAACTTAAGTTTCTTAATTTATACAATATTAATTGGTCGGATCTTGGCCATGACTATATGCAGTTAGGTCTATGAGCCTAGACAATCGTATTGGTATACGTAAATGTAGTTATTTGGTCTTGTTAGAAAAACAATCAAATTATACGGATTAAATTATTCATAACTTATTGTAGCCTAAGCAATGACACTAATCTGAATTTTCAATTACTTACCGTTTGAAATTTTGGTTATTTAAAAATATACAAAAAAGGGCATTTTTTTTTATTTGACATGTTTCACCGCTCGCAGAAAGTTTTGGGCTAGACCTATGAAAACAAAAAGTAGCAAATCACCGGTCAGAAGCTTCTGTTAAAGCTATACCGCATATTTCTAGATTACGCAAGTACCCTTTTCAGAGAAATTTCTCAAAAGGTTTACGGTCACGCAAATTTAAAAAAATAAAGAAAAAGGGTTGCTGACCAACCGAACAAAATCTAGTGCATGCATCCAGAATTATTACATTTTCAAAAACTGAGCTTCTTGAATTAAAAATTGTTAAATAAATAAAGATGAAAATATAAAAATTATTTCTAACAAACCGTTAATAGGATCATTAGTGTCTAATAAACAGAAAATTTTCGTTCCGATGCTTTTGTCAAATTTAACCCCTTCAGGTAGCTTTCACGCAGTTAGATTTTTAAAAATTTATATTTATGTTTAACACAAATTGTAACTTTTTAAGGCTAACTGGTTTAGAGAAAATTTGACAAAAATCTGTGATCAAAACGTTTGCTGTTTATTGTACACCCAATGAATACACGGTTAGTCAGAAATTGTTTTACACTGTAACCTGTATTTTTATTCGAATATTTCTGAATTAGGAATTTTCAATTTTAGAAAATGTAACAACTGAATGGTTTAGTCCGGACGCTTGCTAACTTTTCTTCCAAATTGTTTTTCATTTACCAGTCAGAAGTTTTGGTTATAGTTATGCCGTTATGCGCTTTTTCTTTTGTCCTTTTTTTCTTACGACTCTAGCCCGAAACCCCCCGTGAACGACGGTAAAGCATGCCAATTTAAGATCAAGATTGAAAAAGAATACAATAATGTATGTTTTTAAAAACGACACTTCACTTTTGAAGAATACATAAACACTAAAAGTTTATTAGTCTTTACTTTAAATAATTAAGAATCGTGAATGGACTTGGGATGACCTTTTGCCATATTCCTAAGCTCTTCACTTAAGTCGCACGTAAATCATGAATTTAAACACAATTGTGATTTTGCAGATTCTAAACCAAGTCTATCTTTATGCGTACGTATTGTTATAGCATCCTTTAAAAACATACGTTCCGAAGGGACGAATGCTGTAGTCACCGAAATAAATCTAGAACTGGTGCAGACAGAATTGGATACACTTCTTGATGTTTTTTCTATCACATTGAAATGTCATCATTTACGTCACAACGTCGAACAAAGGTATAATCATCCAGCTCTTGTTTCCAAGGATAAGATGTACACTAATCACGCTAGGCTTTAATTTCTGTCGAAAAAGCATATTTAGTTTAAAAAGTTGTCTTCCCTGTGATGATTTTGTTGAGTTTTGTTTGTTCCAGTTTCCATCTCCGGTCATCATCGTTTTGTTTTTGACCTTACTTAAGGTCGGTTTGACGCAGCTCTAACTTCTTTTCTATTATGTGCTAATGTAAAAAGTTCTACATACCCTTTACAACCTAAATCTCTAATAATTTGACTAATATAGCTTTGTCTAGGTCTTCCTACTCTATTTTTATTTGGTAGACCTTATTAAATAGTTCCTCATGTCTTAACTGGTGCCCTATCATTCTATCTCTCCTGACCTTTATTTGTTTCCATATACAGGGTTCCTCACCTATTCTTCTATAAACTTTCTCATTTGTTACTCTATCTGTCTAACTAATCTTTAACATTCTCTTATAACACCAAGTTTCATCCATCTTCTGTGGGTGATATTAATGTTATAAAGTTATAAACGTGTTTTTTTTAGGAAATCTAAATAAGCACGATACATTTAAATCTTTCTAACGAGGCATTTCGCATTTCGCGACCCTATTGAGTCAACTGAAACGCTTCCAATTTCTGCCGTGAATTAAGTATTGAAACAGCAAAATATGTTCAGTTTGCTAGCTCATGATGCTTTAAGTATTTTGTTTCGGGTAACTTGAATTACGAGTAAAGAGTCTCATCGGTAATGCTCCTATCAAGGTTTTCGTCTAATTTCCTTATTGTCGATTCTATTTTATCCAAAAGCAAATTAAATAACACTATTACTATTGGTAATGGAACAAAGTTCTCATCACCCAAACGAGTTGAAAGAGTTTTAAAATTTCGCAAAAAATAAAGATTCTCTAAAAAGATCCCAATCGAAAGCTGAAACAGACCAGTGTTTCAAGTCACTGTTGTTATCGCATTAAACATTGAAAGACTGCTTCAGTTGTAAAGCTATACCTACCATATCATGTGTAGTGCTCCATCGCGTTCTGATATCTAACCTAGGTGAAATCGGTTTTATTCTGGTAGTTTCCGATGCGCTCCTTAATTTGTTTTTTAATTGCTCGGACGGTTTTATTTTTGAAAACCAAGTACATATTTTATTAATAGGGGTGGTAGAATTTTCCTGCGTATATAATTCTTCATCATCATCGTTTTCATTCTCATCTTCTATTTCAATTTCATCTACTACTAAAAGTTTTATGATATCTTGGACAACTGAATTAAGAATATGGGCAAAACAACGAAAGGGATCATTTTTTGCTCGGCAAACAGGAAGGGTAACTTCTACGAACACAAGCACGCTGGTTACTATTGCTTTTGCAGTTTCTGTAACAGACAATATTATACCGCCATATTCTATATTTCAAAGGTGAACTACAAACCATACTCTTAGAACCAAAGTTCCGTTGGTAGCGCTGGTGGAGCAAATCCTATCAGATGGATGAAGGAAAATCATTTTATTTAATACGTGGAACGTTTTGTCATGCCTACAAGTGCCTCTATGGAGAGGCCAGTTATATTATTGCTAGACAATCATGATTCGCATTTGTCGGTTGAAGGACTTACGTACTGTAAGAATAACAGTGTGACACTTCTGTCTTTCCCATCACACTGTAACCATAAATTACACCCTCTAGATAGGAGCGTGTACGGTTTATTAAAGAAGTATATTAACACTGCCTGTGACGCATAAATGACCAACAATCCTGCGCAAACCATGACAATTTATTTACCTGGTATTAAAGCAACAACGTTATCCACTGCAGGTACCCCAAATAATACTATAGCTGGATTTAAAGTGT
The DNA here is from genome assembly GCA_036346225.1 of Platerodrilus igneus. Classification (NCBI taxonomy): domain Eukaryota; kingdom Metazoa; phylum Arthropoda; class Insecta; order Coleoptera; family Lycidae; genus Platerodrilus; species Platerodrilus igneus. The sequence continues at coordinate 415,180 of JARFIW010000593.1, read as the reverse complement.
CTAGAATATCTCCGTTCAATTGTTTATCTATTTGGCCACACTTTAGTGTATATATAAAAATAAGCTTGTTAATTAACTACCAAATATATTGCGTTTCTATCTGTGGTACACATTTTTTAATACCAGTTCCGAGGGCCTCATAAAAAATTAAAATTTAAAAATCGTACCAGCCTGCCCCGGTCTCCCCTATTGCTTATTTTGGAAAGCTAATCATAGTGTATAGTGATTATATACGTTAAATGACCGGAACAAATAGACTAAACATTCAGTATCGTACGTATCTACAGCTAGTGGTGTAACGATATCATCAGTGCACATTTCCAATTAACACAATGAGTCAAAACTTGCTATATCAAGTTCATAGAATCAGTATAATCAAAATAATTAATATTCAAGAATCGCATACAATACTGTTATCATGCTCAAGTACTTCGTCGTATAATTCAAACTCATTTATATGCATGCAAACAAGTTACGCAGTTTGTGTACCATATATTTATAGCATTTTATTTTACTTTCCCATACTTGTATTCAACTGTTGGGTTGGCTAAAACATCCATCTGTCACAACATATATAAAAAATAAAATAGAAATTAATATACATATCAAAATAACAATACGATTCGTGACACAAGCCAGTGTCTTTAACGTTTTCCAGCAGCTTAGGGTGAGGCTACTTTTGCACTCGATTATTTTTTGCAAAACATTCCAAATGCAATCTTGCTAGAAGATGCCAAAAGGATGAGAACGGGAAATTTTTCAGTAAAAAATGGCCCGCAATCAAATAAAGGTGCAGATAATAGCCAACCATATTTAGAAAACCTCAGGGAGAAGATATGGCTAGCCGGGGTCGGATTCGCAGATACATGAGTGTGCGTGCGTGCGTGCGTGCGTGCGTGCGTGCATGCGTGCGTGCGTGCGTGCATGCATGCGTGCGTGCGTGCGCGCGCGCGCGTGTGTGTGTGTAGGAAGAGGGACTAAAATTTAACAAACAAAATCAAAACTTAAGCTCAGGCCAAAGTAAGGATAACCTGCACATAAACGCTGCGTCAAAAATATACGATTACCAGTTGCGGTACAAACTAATAAATCTTAGAATGAAACACATAAAAAAAAAAAATAAATTGGACAAATACATAAAGACTTGCAATTTTTTATGTCAAATTAAATATTTTTGTTATATGTAAATTAGACTCAAGAGAAACATCCAAGCTCTAAGATCATCTTGTTGATTCCTAACTTCACCTTTAATAAATGATTTAAAAATAGACGAAAAATAGGAAATAATAGTTTATTTATTTTTATACGTATAGGTAAAGTTAATTTGGCGAAAAATATGACGGACAGTAAAAAAGAGATAATGAGAAATTTAGAAGAAATTTCGAAGAAATAAAAAATAAAAAATAAAAATAAAACTAAAAACATCCCTTTATTGTGAACGGAACCATACAAAATTTTCTGTTACTAGAGATTCCAATTTTCAGAACAACAATAAAAAGTTTGATGTTCCAACTTGTTAGCAGGACAGAAAACAAATCATCCCAAAAACAAAAAGCACATTTATATCGCCCTTTTAATTCTGGAGTTCAAACAACTAATGGCCGCACCTAACACATGAAGGATTACGAACGTTCAGAATAAATTGGTTCCAAACTTTCTAAGTGGATTTTTAATCAAGCAATGACAAAATACTTTTCGGCTCTAACTGAAACTTCGAACACAAATCAAACAGTCTTCAAAATAAGCTTATAACTACCAACAAAAAAATGTAGCTCACCCCATACTTAAAACGACCAACGCACACACTACATTTAGAGCGATCAAGGCCAAAATACATTAAGAGCGATCAACTTACGCACTACATTTAGAGCAATCAACGAACAAGCTTTGACAAATGAACACATAACAAAAACCTTACACTCGTACAAAGAAAAAAAGTTCAAACTGTATAAATGATTTGACTACCATAGCCTTAAACAAAGCATGGTTTAAAATCCTTTACATGCCAAATACCAGCATTCTAACCATTAACATTATCTAATTTATACAGCGATTTTGAAATTTCTTCGTAAATTTTTTGAAGAAGTGACATCTTCCGATGGAGCGTAACCATCAATAAGTTGCCGTTTAATTATTTTTGCAAGCTCACAGTAATTATACATCAGGTTTGTAATAATACGAAATAATCCTCTTACAAACAATCTTTTAAATACAAAATAATGCATCCACAACGACTTTCTCTTACAAACAATATCTTAAATATTGCATCTATAATAAATAACTTTCTCTCAACACATACCTTGTATACTAAACATAGAGTCCACGAGATCTCTCTAAACCTAGGATGAACACTTATTAATTACTTCTTAAATGTGTACAACAATTACCTTGATGAGTCATGTAATTTATTGTCCTTCCCCTTAAAATCGTATTAAATTTACCTGAATTTAGCGTTTTGTATAATTAGATTGACTGCATGCCGATGTTTAAAGTTTCAATCAACACTTATCACCGCTAGGCATAGATTGACCTTTATAAAGCGAACCCCTTCTGACATAACAGCTTCGAGAGTATTCGACGTTGTACTATCCGCATTGCTATGTGTTATTTCCACGTTCAAGTTTATTTAAAATATAGATGTGTTATTTACATATAATTATCGACATTCGAGAATTTTTAAGATTATAAATGCTACTATCTCAATCTTCCATCGTTCTAGAACATGGGGTAAATAAACACGCTTTTTAATTAAAAATACGTCACTGAATGTCGGAGAAATAAGGTATATAATTGTAAAACCATAGAAGGGGTCCGAACTGCATCTAACAAGAAAGAACATCGCTTATGATGAAAGACAACAAACAGAAACAAGACGGAAATTGTTCAAAGCGTATGTGTGGGACACAGCACAGTATGCCTATGAAATACGGGCAGTAGGGAAAGCAGGCAGAAAAACGGTAGCAGCCTTTTGGAATGTTGTACTTCAGGTGTATGAGGAAGATAGCATGGAAAGACAAAGTTAATAATAAATAGGTTATAGAAATAATAGGGAAACAAGGATATCTGTGGAAAAAAATAGGAGAAATAGAAGGGCAGAATACGTTCTAAGGCATTTTTGGGGAATAGTATGGAATATATTACAAGCATAGATAGGAAAAAGGAGGTAGATGTAGATCTAGATTAGATAGAGAGTTAATGATGATCATCTCATATATATATATATATATATATATATATATATATATATATATTACATCCGCATACTTTACTATCACTGAAAGATGTAATGCTGATACTTTGAAATTAAACCTCATTATATTGTTTCTAATTATTATTGTTCTTATGCATCCGTGTGGTAATTAGAATGTAAATAACTAATTAGGAAACTTTTGTACTATCACCCTTTATGTCATTATAAAAATCCATATAAACAATGATTTCAATAACACATAAACTTAGTCTTCATGTAACATTGAAACTAGTTCACTTTAAGAACTTTGTCTTCCGTTATGCTTTACGCTTGTGAATACTAGTTCTAAAATTATTATTGTTAATCAACGTATTCTTTATATTAATAAAAATGTGTCCTAATTGTTTTTAAAAATACTCATTTTACGACGAGAAACATAATTGGCGCTGCGAACAGGATTTAAAGGGTGAACTACCGAAGTTAGTGGTGATTTTCAACTCTTTACTGAATATCGAACAACCTTCTTGAACTGATTAGCAGACAAATCCAGCTTCCCGGATTACATTTGGGAAATCAATTGTAAATCATCACCAAACCATAAAGAAGCACTCCAATATACGACAAAAGCAGCTCAACTATACAACTTCGGGATTCTAAGCAGAAATGATTTTTGCAACTATCCTACTATAAGTAAACTTTTGAAATTCTATTCTATCCCTTTATTTTTGTGATAACTTCACTTCTATAAACATGAGATAGATCTCCTATAAATTTTACAAGAAATATTAATATAGAAATGAGAACTAAATCTAGCTAAAGGAATAATTCCATAATATGATGGAGGTAGTAAAAACCTTCGTTCTTTTTCCAATAATGCGACAAATTTATAAATTTGTATCAACAACTCCAGGTCAAGAGTAATGCTTATTAAACACATTATTATTTGAAATTTTGTTGTTCTAAATTAACTGGTACCGTTAGGACTGCGCTAGTAATTTCTAATTGTAATACGTGGACACAGGTCTGGGATTCACTTTTAAACAGGTTCGGAGATCAACAGAATAAAACACTATTAGAAAACGGCTTAATTATAATGAATCCTATAATGATTATTAAAAAAGAATAAAAATAAAATTACAGCAATTACTAAAACAAATAAACTTACGAGAAACTGGCAATAATATAAAAAGTTATAAACTTGACATGTATCACCAAATGGCATTAAATTCATTTATTGCAAGATTATTAGAGCCTATCAGATTATACATAACTTATAAGAACGTAAATTCGTTAGAAGATTGTCTTGCACAATTACGAAACTGTGATAACCATAAACAACAAGTCAATTTCTTAAATTTTGTTAGACTAAAAGCCACAATAAAACCGCCCTACGAACAAAATCTACAGAAAAAATTCCATTTATAAATTCCCATTTTAAAACACCATTCAAACAAAACCAACCAACTAATTTTAGCAATCAAACAAGACCTTTTCAAACGAACTTCCCCACTGATTCCCAAGTATTTGGAAAAACACCAGTATACAAACAATAAGCATGAGAAATACTTCTCCAAGAAAAGTAACCAAAATAATTCTAAATTTTCTAACTTCAAAAATTTTAATGAATTGCATAATATTGAGTAGCCGATTTACAACTACGAAGAAAATCACATCGAGTTAGAAACAGACGAGTATCACGATTTTACAGAAATTTAATATTCAAATACAGATACTCACTTAATACTAAAGAAAAAGGGGACGACGAATTAAACTCACTCTCAATTTTCTCACGTGTAGATTCAGAACATGACTTATCTCTAGAAGACTGTGACAATATCTTATAAGACAATTCCGTAATAGAAAATAAGACTGACGATAATACACAACATACTTCCGGGGAAGATCCAGTCTTTACCATGCCTATTTTAGAAAATCTCCTCAATCACTTCTCTTACAGAAAAATTTTAAAATCTGGCGAAAGGTTTGACATTATACACAAACAACCCTTTATAAAAAAAAACACCTATACTATCACGGTTAGACAGGGACAAAAAGAAGACAATGTTACTCAAACTCTTAAACAGATTATAAATCCAAAAAACCTATATGGAATCCACTTTAAGCACCCAGAACTATAACCTATAGCTAAAAAAGATAGGGCAACGACCTCTTAATCATACAGTAAAAATAATGAAAAGTAACCTTTTTGCTAAAGACGTGGAAAACTCAAACGAGCAATATGAATTAATAAATGAATACCATTCAGGGAACCATAACGGCGTTTTGGAAACCTACCACAAACTAAAGAAATAATATTATTGACCCGACATGAAAACCAAGTTAAATAAAGTTGTAAATGAATGCGAATATTGTCTTATTAATAAAAACGAGATGGATCCGCAAAGGTTAGTCTTTTCAGGACCAATGCTAGCGAAAAAACCCTTCGACATAAGCTTTGATAATCACAAATTTCTCACCCTAATCGATTTATTTTTAAACTACGCACAAGCTTACTACACTACAGATACTCCAGGCATAACTATACTTAACAAATTAACACATTACTTCTATCGTCACGGATACACACGGCGCATGGTTTGTGATGAAGGAAAAGAATTTAAAAATTCAGTGCGCACTTTTTAGAATGAACATACACTTTACCACTATTTATAACAATAATTGCAACTCTCTATCGAACGCGCAAATTCAACCATACTAGAAAAAAAGAATCTTTAGAACACAAGAATAGAATGAAACACCACAAAACATAACGAGTTAATTTACAACAAGCAATTTCAAAAAGGAGCCAAATTATTATAGAAACAAAGCAAAAACCTATCTAAATTCGAAGAATCACGAACCCATACTATATTTAAAAACCACAACTTAGAAATGCTAATCCTTGCTACAATAAAATAGACAAAAATAAAATTTTAGGTACTAGAGACAAAACAAACAGATACATTGATATTCACATTAGGAAAATAAAAAAGAATTAAGAACACTTTTCTCTTGCAGGATCACCATAAGCCTCTACAGCCTGGGACTCCAAATTCAAAGAATTGATACCAACGGTTATTTTCTAGAAGAATTAAGACAAGCAAAATTTTTGAACATATCACAAATTTCACTTTTATTTCAATATTACAGTACAATAGAACTAAATTTTACGAATTTGCTAAACAACGCGGCACTTTTAGAACTTGAATACAAAGTTGATTACAACTCAATGAAACTGCAGAGCTCAAGATACACCAACGCCCAAATCGAAAAACACCTATCAAAATTACATCTTAATAGACGGAAGAGAGGCGTAATCAACGCAGCAGGAATTCTCATAAAATTTGTCACCGGGAATTTAGATAATTTAATAAAAATATAGACACACTATACAAGAATCAAAATAAATTCATCAGACAAATGGACAAATGCGTATCGTTTGCCAAACATATAACAAAGAGATACGAAAAAGATTTACAGATAATAGAATACAATTTAAAATCTAACCAAATGCTTTTGAAAACTATCAGTCACACACTAGAATATCACGCTCAAATAACTCATTACAATTATATAGAACTACTATTACCAAGTATAATTCAGAATATTAAAAGAGCTATTTCTTTGGCATTTTTAGAATCAGTAAATTTGGAAATATTTTCTATCGAAGATCTATTTGAAATTTCTGAACATCTAGAGAAAATTACAATACAAGTAAATCAATTAATTTAGATACCACACATATTTTCAAAATGTTAAGATTTTCTAAATTTAAAATAGTATTCACAAGTGAGGTTATCACATGTATATTGTACATCCCTATCCCTAAAACTCCAATCTTTAAATACTCGAAATTTTACACAATTCCGAATTCAAAAAATCAAATCCTTATACCACCATCGAAATATCATCTACAAAGCTTAAAAGAAGACTTTGGACCGACGAATAGTGTTAGATATTAAACGAACATATAAGACGTCTGCAAAAACCAGAATTGTGTAAGTGCATTCTTAAATCTAGTGAAAAGTGTAGTTTCGCAAATGCAAATAACGAGTATAAACTTTGTACTCAACTAGCAAACGGTAAGATATTAATATCTTGCAAAGCAGAAATAGACATTAGCGAAGAATGTAAAAAGGATCTTAACCATTTCATTATTACAAAAAGTGCATTAATACAGTCTGAAAGTAATTATAAAATACTCATAGAAGATATTATTTTTGAAACAAATGTTATCAATTTTACTTTTAAGAACCACATAGAATTCGAAATTATAAACCTAATCATGTAAGACACTTAGAAACAGAACATCTAGAAAGTGTTAAACGATTGTAACAAGCTATAAAATCACAGTAAAATTTAGAATTATACCCTATAGTACATTTTACACAAATATCAGTCATCTCTATATTAATTATTTTGTTAAGCGCAATTATTACAATAACCTACGCCTTTAGAAGAAAACTCGCAAAGGCAAGAAAAACAAGAATGCTGAGAGACAAGACTTCGAGATTCTTTCGATAAACACGAAAAACAAGGTCGCTTTAACTTAAGGAAGGAGGAATTACATCCGCACACTTTACTATCACTAACAAATATAATATTGATACTTTGGAATTAAATCTCATTATTTTGTTTGTAATTATTATTGTACTTTCACATCCGTATGGGAATTAAAATGTAAATAGTTATTTAGAAAACTTTTGTACTGTCACTCTTCATGTCATTATCAAAATCCATATAAGAAATGATTTAATCTTCATGTAACATTGAAACTAGTTCATTTCAAGAACTTTGTCTTTCTTTATGCTTTATGCTTGTGATTACTAGTTCTAAAATTATTATTGTTAATCGGCGTATCCTTTGTATTAATAAAAATAATTGTCTTAATTGTTTTTAAAGATACTTCTTTTACGACAAGAAACATAATTATATTTATTACTCCTTGGATTAATCGCCTGCAATTGATAAGAAGTTCATCCAACAATGATCAAAATTAATTTTCTTTTTGTTACAGCATCCTTGAACTCAGGAAAGAAAAGAGTAGAGACGCAGCTCGATCTAGAAGAGGAAAAGAAAATTTTGAATTTTATGAATTAGCCAAAATGTTACCGCTGCCAGCTGCCATTACTTCTCAATTAGATAAAGCTAGTATAATTAGACTTACTATTTCGTACCTGAAATTAAGAGACTTTTCTGGACATGGAGATCCCCCTTGGAACCGAGACGGTCCACCGCCTAATAAATCTCTAAAAGGTATGTATTTAAGTATTATGTAGTTTTGATCATGTTTAACTAAAATCGAAATGATGATTGAGCCGATTTTTTGTATTAAAATGAGGGGTTTATTAGTTTTGTATTTAATTCGGCTGTCATAACTATATACACACTTAACACTAATTAAACTTTTAAGAATATTACATTTACCGTTCGTACTCGTATACCCTTCGCGGAGACCCTATTTTTGTGTTACTACCTTGAAACCATTCTCTACAGGTTTTGGGGTAAGAGTTTACACTGTTGCGGTTTATCGCATTTTATTGTCGCAATTGTAAAACCTCAGCATTTGTTATTATTGTTATCAATTTAGTGTTCATTCATTAAAAATCAGTCCACTCGGCTATCGAAGAGTTGCACTTGATGAGCAATTTGGAAAATATTCCATTGCAGGATTTTTTACATCCATTGCTCATCGTACACGATTTTGGTCACTTCACGTTTGCCTGATTAAAAACTGGGATTTACTATTTTTATATTATTAATTTGGGGTTTTAATTCTTATTTTGTAGTAAAAATTGACTTTAATTCCCTAATTGATAACTTTGTACAATACATGATTACAAAACATCGTTTGCTATTAAAAATAGAATTTTAGGCTAATCTTATTTTAATACTTGCATTATTGGGTTTGTTTATAATTCCCTTATCAGCTATGCTAAATGATTCATACCGATTGTTATATTCCTTAAAATGGAACCATCGCTAACTTTAAAAATTAATTAATCGTAAAAACCATATTATCGTCGTTTACAAGATTGTCATGATCTAATTAAAGGTTTACCGGCACAGTTGGAACAATTCAAAATCCGCGTTACTCAAATCCATGGAGTACGTAATCGATTTTTAAAAATGCTTGATGAACTTGCAACATTATCAGACGCCTACGAAGGCCTGTCTACAAACATTGTTACTTTGAAATTGAATTTTAATTCTCTATATTTCAATAATTTGTTAGTCGCTAGTTGCTACAGTTCACCGGTTACAGTAGCGCTTAATGTTGCCGGAAAAGGGTTAAATGTGCCTTTCCTGAAATAAAATTTGCTAAATTTTTTCGCGAACCACAATTTTGCGCGTTCAAATCACTATATCAGTGGTTGGCAACCTTTTGAGTCAGGAGAGCCAAAAATTACAATTTACAAAATTTCAAAGTTTTTAAAGGCCACAAAATTTTTAGGTGCCAATAAAGAAAATAGTACTCGCATAAATAAAGTTTTTTGGTAAAAAAAACTAATCTTTTATTCATTAAAAAAAATATTTATTTATTCATATATTTGTAGTGTTTTTCACAACAAATTAGATAATATACATACATATTTATATGGAATTATTAGATAATTACCTATTTACTCACAACCCTAACTTGTACTTCAATAACAAACAATTGGACAAAAAAATTCAATGGGAACGATGGCTTTGCATGGTCATTCAAGTAGAAAATTTAAACTTTACTAAACAATGTAAATTGTACTTAAAATAAAAAAACAATAACATACATTTGAGCAAACAAATTCAATGGGAGCGTTGGCTTTGCATGGTTTTAAAAAGTTTGGATAAATTTGGCTCATAACTTGTTGTTTTAAGTTTCAAACATGACTCTAAATTTTCATTTGTTTGTTGGCTTCTTATTTTACTTTTAGTTATATTCATGCAAGAGAACGCTTGCTCGCACGAATATGTCTATTCGAAGATAGTCAGTACTCCAAATGCCAACTTCTTCACCTCACTGTAGCAATCTGGAAGACTAATCCATGCGTCGAATATAAGAACCTCAACTCGCGGCATTTCTTTCATGGGCGGCTCCGTGGTGTAGTGGTATGTGTGTGACTACTACGCCCAAGGTCCTGGATTCAAATCCCGACACGGTCCGCTTGAAAAATGTTAGGCGAGCATTTTTCACAAAAATACACCCTCGTTCGGGTGAGAGGTAAAATGGAGGTCCCTGTGTGAGTGTTGTTACGCACGTTAAAGATCCCTACCTTGCTTGGAACACCAAGGGTTTGGCTAAATTCCAAATTTTACAGGTAAAAAAAACTCGCATCCTGGCCAATATAGTACCTTCGGGTGGAGCATTGGAAAATCACATGTAAGGCATTTTTTTCAGAGCTGTCTACTTTTGTTGCGTTACGTTTCTGGACCTCTAACTCTTCTAACTTGCTTTTCAACTCTGTAAATTTTCCTTTCCGCAAAGCTTTTCTTTTTAAATCGATCAATTGCATTTCTAGCGATCCAGTTTCAATTCCAAATGGCTCAATGTAGATTTCGTTACTATTTGTGTTGAGAGGATTTACTATGAATGCTAGAGTGGTTCTGTTGGTTTTGAATTGCTCAAATCTGTCAGCAAATACATCTCTAATTTTTTTTATAAGTGTGCTGAAGTAATTCGTGTCAACAGTTGCACTAGTTTTATCGCGATATTGCTTTAAAAATTGAAAATGAAGTAATTTACCGCTCTGAATAACTTCTGCAAAAAGAATTAATTTTTCTTTAAAACAAAACAATTCTTCTACCAAAGCATAGGCTGGGTTTCCCTTTCCTTGCAACTTTAAATTTAGTTTATTAAATTTCGCTGTGATATCTACCATAAAGTAAAATTTTTGCAACCATTTGTCGCTCTTTAATTCAGGGCGGTTAATGCTTTTTTCATTTAGGATTGTATTTATTTCATTCAAGCACAAAGCAAAACGTTTCAACACCTTACCTTTGGAAAGCCATCGCACTTTATTATGAAGAAGGAGGTTGGAATACTGAGTCTCTTGTTCGTTTAACAATTCTTTAAACTGGTGATGGTAGAGAGCTTTTGACAAGATGCTATTAACAATTTTGATTACCAAATTCATAACCTGAACTATTTCGACCGGAAATGATTGGACACAAAGCGCCTCTTGGTGTATTATGCAGTGAAACTTCAGAATTTCGTGGTTTATTTTGCTCTGAAGAATCGTTGTTGCCCCTTTATTTTTTCCTGTCATACTTCTGGCTCTATCAGTTGCTATTGAAAGGATTTTATTTAAATTGATCCACGGTCTTCAAGGCATTTTTGCACGGCATTCGCTATATCTTCCCCTCTAGTTTGTCCCGAGAACGGTAGCAATCCTAGAAGTTCTTCTTTTGGACCTTGGGGAAGACATATATCTAACAAAAAGAGCAGCTTGTGCCGTGTCTTTTATGTCGCATGACTCATCGATAGCAAATGATAAGGCAGAAGTAAGTTGAATAACTTCCACCTGCAAATATGTTACATTTGACGACATTTTAGCTATTCTATCTTGTACTGTTTAAGCGGATAATGACAAATCTTTGATCTCTTTCAAGATTTCTGGTTTGTTTTGGAATCACTAAACAGTTCTTCAAATGCACGTATGAAACAATCTTTGATATATTCACCATTTGTGAATGGTTTGCCTTTTTTTTTGCAATTTCCAATGATACCGCGAAGCTTGCCAGATTAACACTATTGGTAGATTGGGTCCAATTACTTAACATGGAACTTGATTGCTGTTTTTGTTTTTGGAGCTCGTCGACAGCTTTTTTTCGTTCTTCGCCGGCTGGATATTTACTAACAAACTGGGTATGTTTTTTAGTGAAATGTTTCTCTAAATTTGATTTTTTATTGTTTGCGAGCTTTTCGTGGCAAATGAGACAAGCCGGAAGGCCATCTGAGTTGCATATGAAAGCGAACGACTCCGTCCAATTCCAATTGAATTCTCGATGCTCTTCTTCAATTTTTCTTTGTAGATGTCATGCTTGCGGTGAAGCTGTAATAAAGAATTTTTAAAATTATTATTTAGATATCGAAAACAGCAGATGACAAGTTTCTCAATTATTTACTATGTTAACGTATACCTAAGTAAATACACACGAGAATCTGGGCATAACGAAAGATAATTTATCAAAAAAACATTCTACAACGATATTTCCCGATTAAAAATACTTACCTAAATAAAATAAATAATTCTCTAATAATTTAATTATTAAAATAAATAATTTAGACACAAAACTCTGTTTGTCTCAAGGTGTTATGCCAAGCTATGCCGAAATCAATAAAAATTGCCAAACATAAACAATATAAAACTGCAAATACCTACCTACTTTGATCCTCAGAGTTCAAAAATAGGTTTATTAAATAACAATTTATAGGTCTTTACATTTATAATTATTATTTTAATGCTAATTTTTAAATAATAAAAGCTAGAAAATAGATAAATAATAAAATAGGTAATTTATTAAATATATATTTTAATAAAAACACTTTCGCAGTAATATCCAACAGTAGTACTTTGTTTCTTCTTTGACAATTCTTATTGACTTCAAAAAAGTAGCTAGGTATCTTATTTGGAAAAAATATGTATAATATGTATTTTAAAAATACAATACTCATTATGTTACCTATCTTTACTTCGGTTTTATTATTATAATTATTATTATTATTATTATTATTATATATATATATATATATATATATATATATATATATATAGTAGATACATACCTTTGAGAAGATAATTCGCTTGTAACTCTTTTACTTGAAACAACTATACGTCACAGCCAAAGCACTGGTGAAGACGTCAAATTGTCTTACGTCGAAAGCGAATTAAAACATAGAAATATTTGACGACGGTGTCATTCGATAGCTTCTGACGGACTAACGACAATCAATGGTCTCGGTCAGCAGAAAAAAGCAGCTTGCGCTACCGCTACGTAGCGCTGGCGTTTTTTGCTGGACACTGGACAGATGTTCGTAAGTGAGCGCACAGAGAGCGTAAAATATTTGCGCTACAAAAAATGGCGACCGCTCCCAAACAGATTTGTATGTAGCGTACGTGTCCAGCAGAAATATCGGAAACAGTTTACAAACTGTTAACTCTGCTGAACGGGACTGATTTTATTTTAAAAATTATAATACATAAAAAATGACGAAGGTGGTTGATTTATGATAAAAGTACGTTGCTTTTAAAGTCCGAAAAAGGTTTGTAAATATGTGGCATTTTAGTTTCGGTCCTTTGATATATATTTTAGGACTTTTGGGTACGGTAGTAAAATAACAAATTTTATTACACTATTTTTTGTAATAAAACTACTTTAGTGTAATTCTATAACAAATCGTGAGAAGGATACAAATCGCATTCAATTCATTCATTTTTGAAATTTATTTTTGTTCCATATATCTAAAAAATACTATTATATTTTATGATCCCGAGAGTAGTAGCATCTGCGACCTGGTAAGATGAAAGAAGATTTTTATTTAGAATCTATATTCGAAATCATTCTTATACCAAAATATTTCCGCTGCAACAATTTTTGTATTGATTTATGATTTCTAAAATAGGTAAGTAGGTAAGAATAAGTTTCAGGAAAAAAATAAACAGAACATTTTTCTCGGTTTTATTTCTGTTTTTAGAGCGAATCTATCAAAACAAAAAACGTAATAGATTTGATTATTACGATTGTAATAGCCGTGGCAACCCTGCTAACGGCCGTGATGACGTGTGTCACAGGGGAGGAGGCGAAAAAAAGGCGAGTACAAGACGCTGAGAGATAGAATCGGTGCCTAATTCTCGTTAATCGATTCAGAACGATTTTTAAATATTTTTTTTTGATAAAATCAATAATATTTGCGTATGGAACTAAAGAGCCGTAGCTTCACATCCAAAGAGCCTAGCACTATATGATAGTTTGATTCATGGCAACCAATCCTTAACGAATACAAAAAATTTACATACTTGATTTCTTATATTGAAGGTACGTACGGCTTTAAAAGTAGTTCAAAAAGTACGATTTTCGCCAAAAAATTATTTGATAACCTATAACCTTCTTGTTCATCGTTACACGAACAAACGTTTAATCGCCAATCATTATTTGTCAAAAATAATGTCACTGTCTAATTGAAGACTAATTCAGAACATTTCCTCGGTAGCATGTGTGGAACATTACAAGCTAACGTTACTGCGCTAATTGACATGAAATTGCACCATTTGTCAAATTACACATTTTTATATTTTTCTTTAGAGTTGTTAGATTCTAAAACCCGACAGGAGTTGAAAAAGATTATTTAGAACAGGAATTTTCTACATTTGAGGGTCTGTTGCATTTTGGGTAACAAATGTTCTGTTTCTGCTATGATTGGAAACAGCACCACTTGTTCGTTAAAAAGTGTACCTATGTTACCTCAAAAATCGATTTCATGCTATTTTGTTTCAAGCGATAAACGTGTAGCAATGGCGGCACAAGAAATTAATGTTATCGCATCCAAAGCTGCTTTGACGTTTTGATCCGTTTGTAAGAAATCCCATAAATTTATTAAATGCCCGAAATTACTGGCTTTCTCGCTATAGATAGGCACGAAAAATTGAAGCAACTACGCAGATGCTATGCATGATTGACACCACTTAATGTTTCTTCCTGCTGATCTAAATAGCAATGTCGTCATTGCGGCAGCAAAAAGCATATTCTTTACTGCATTTCAACGAAACCACAATATTATATCGTGTACATACTGCACCATGCCCTATTGAGGACTAAGGGTTAGTTTCTAAAAATACTAATTGTTTGGAGAAAACCACATCTACCCCTATTTCTTTGATTCATTTTAATGCAAATGAAAAAGGAATTGTTGCGGTTTTAGCCATAGCCCAAGTGCGGATTTTTTCTACCAAAGGTAATTGGTATTGATGTCGCCTAGTGTTAGACACAGGACCCCGCTCTAATTTTAACACTGTTTCTTTAACAAACAAATTGGGCATGAAGCGTAAAAAATATCCTCTTGA
This sequence comes from Platerodrilus igneus, assembly GCA_036346225.1. NCBI lineage: Eukaryota > Metazoa > Arthropoda > Insecta > Coleoptera > Lycidae > Platerodrilus > Platerodrilus igneus. Next base: position 399,946 of record JARFIW010000593.1, on the reverse strand, counting down.
GATACGGTTGGACAATCCGTATTAGACAACGTAGGTGGTCTCGTTGATTATAAAATTTCGTATCTCTGACAGAGCACTTGTCTTAATTTTCAAACTGTAGCCTTACCTCGCATTACCCCTAAGTTACCTACAGCAACGTTACCATTTCAACTTAAACAACAATTTTCGTCGCTTCAACTAGCCGACACAGATTTTCATATAAAATCCCTCGTAGATATTTTGTTGAGGATACAAGCGGTTGTAGATATTACCTCTATCGAACCATCGTATTTGAAAGGAAATACTACTGCAGTCGTTACGACGTTTAGTTGGGTACTTATGGGTGAAGTATCCATCTTAGTACCCGCACCTAAATGTATTTCCTTGCACGTTAGCGTATCTATCGACAGAGCCTTCGTGCGACGAGAAATAATACGTTCCTTCTGGAAACGGAAGAAATAATGTTTCCCCAAATATTTTCACCGCAAGAAAGTTTTTACAAAAAATATTTCAATTTCACAACTAAAAGCACCGACTGTGATCAATAAGTGGTTCGTTTATCCTTTAAAGAAAATCTTTCTCGTCAACTAGGATCAACTAGACCGCTTGCAGTAAATCGCTTGCTGAAACTGGAAATGAAGTTCTAGCGTAATACAGAATTTCACAAGTTATATTCAGTAAATACATCGATTACATTTCTCAAAATTACTTGGCTCCTGCTCTAGTTTCATCTCCTTATATTATGATTCACGGTGGAATTATAAAGAACACGCCAAATAGCAAATACGTTCGTTTTGTGTTTAGTCCCGCTAATAAGGACGCAAACAATTTAAGACTTAACAACATTTCTTTAGTGGAGTCTAAAATAATAATCTTATATGCGTTTGGTTATCGCCAGATTTCGTATTCTGCAAATTGCACTCACGTGTGATATTCGTCAAATGTTTCGTTCGATATTAATTCACCCCGAAGACAGAAAGTTCTTACGTATTTTTGGCGATTTGACGCGAACTAATCATTAATTGAATGGGAACATACTGGTGAAATTCTTGGCGCTACTTGTAAACTGTTCCTTGCTTTTCGTGTTTTAAAACAATTGTTGAAAAATGAAAGCGGTCGCTATCTGCGGGCCTTTGACACTCTTCTTATGTCCACATATGTGGACGACATTTTGGTTCGTGCCGACACTCTAAAAGAAGCACTACTTCCCAAATCTGAATTGTCAGATTTATTGAAGTAACACAGATTCGGACTTAGCAAGTTCAAATACGCCAGTGGTTGACACTCCTAGTAACAGTATTCTAGCTATATCCAATATGAGTACTGATACTAGTATTTTAAAGGTTTTGGGTCTTTGTTAAGTCATTCATACGGATATTCTGAAATGCAAAATGCAATATGTTGTGGCCACATCCACAAAAAGGGATTTTTTTTGTATTGCTATAATATATAATGGTTATATTAGTCAATTTACCTTCATTCTTAAATCCCTCATACAACAGTTATGGCTATTGAAAATAGGTTGGGATGACCGTCTTCCTTGTGATATACGTCAAAAATAGCACCAAAATAGCACCAAATACAATCCGAATAGCCCTTTCTGGAAAGTAGGTGACGTGCAAGCTCGCATCGTACGATTTTCCCATGCTAGGGCACTTGATATCGATACTGTTGTATATTTAAAAATAGAAGTTAACTATAAAATTTTTATTCATTTAGTAGCGTTGAAAACACGTCGCCCTTCTTAAAACGCGAACAATTCCACGTCTTGAATTAGGAGTTGCCTGTCTTTTGTCCAAACTAATGAAATAAACATCTTTAGCTTTTGATAAGCTTCGTTTACTAGTCCCAATTTGTTTCAGTGACTCTACAAATACTGTGAAAATATTTTGTACCAATAGGATTGTTTAAATTTACAAAAATCAACGCACAGCTATTTAGAGATATGTCCCTAGAGCGGATAACCCAACTGACCTTGCTAATCGCTGTTTGATGTCGTCAGAGTTCGCAAATTGTAATATTTGGTAGATGTGACCCAATTTCCTAAATAGCAGTTATACAAATTGACGCGATGCTAAATTTTCAGATATTTCTGATTAATCTGCTAATATTTCTGAATGTGTTCTACTGCCCACGGTTGAAGTGGAACAATTCACCTGAGTTTTACTGCGGTTTGCCAATATATTGAAGGTGCAAAAAATACTTGCGTGTGTTTTACGATTTAAGCATAACTATCTTGCTTGAGTACGCAAGTTTTAGTCATTTACTCATCTTACTGCATCTGAGTATCTTTTTATTATTATAATTACTCAGTACAAGTACTTTCACACTGATATTTTGCTTTTAGAAAATGGTCAACTGAGTACAGGAAACTTCGCGCGTGCTCTCATTTTCTTTCATCCGTGGGTTTTATCACTGCGGAGAACCGTCTGCGACACTTCAATCTCCCATCTATCACTAAATATTTGTACTTAGTCCTTAAAGAGAGTCGATTAGCTACATTAATATGTGACTACCATCATATATACTCCGGACGCGGAAAACTTTATTTTGTACTCCTAAATAAACAGAACTTATCGGATCCCGTCGATTAAACAATTAATCCGAAATAGGATATTTCATTGTTTTAGTTGTTATAATTAAAGGAAAAACCCATTCAACCTGCGATGACCGATCTTCCGCTTTATCGTCTCGAGCGTGGAAAACGCTTTATCCACACGGACCTAGGTTTTGTTGGCCGCATTACCGTGAAGCTATCTTTGCTACGCGGTGCTAGATATAGCGTTGTTTGTATGCATGGTGTCTCGCTCTTTTCATATCGAGATAGTCACAGCTCTGACTACTGAGGTTTAACTTGCTGCTTTGCATCGATTTATCTCACGGCATGGTTTACCGACGAATATTTATTCAGACCAATGTCGAATTTTTCGTGGAACTGCTCAAGAAATATCCGATATTTATAAATTCTTTAATGCTCCTAATCAGACGTCGTCCATTATTTACCCACTAGAAGTATAACGTAATGTTTCAATCCCCCCGTACGCACATCATTTTGACGGGTTATGCAAGGCGGGGATCAAATGCGCAAAATATCATTTGACATAAATAGTCGTTAATGTTTCCCTCTCCCTACAAGAATTTATCAGTAGTATGATGAGGATAAAGAGAATTTTGAATTTTCGTCCATTTTACACTCCTTCTTCCCTGAACGATGGGGGTAACCGATGCCCTTACACCAGTGCATTTTTTGACAGTAGTCCCATTTTATTCAAAGCTGAAATTGATTTAACTACTGTTTCCGTTAACAGTCATAATTGCTGACAGCTTGTCCAACAATTAGTTCAGTCGTTTTGGCGGCGCTGGTCAAAAGAATATCTTCACGGTTTTCAGCATAGACCTAAATGGACTACACCCACGCAAGCGCTACAGGATAACGAACTTGTTTTTTATTATACTCATAAGTCTCTTCCCCATACGTGTTGACTTTTAGCAAAAATAGCGCAATTAATACCGAAAGACGACGGAATTTTCAGGGATTTACTACTTACAATACTTTCTGGTAAAAAAGTGCGCACTGTCCACAGAGTCATACCAACCCCTCTCTAGTAATAATTAGTTTAGCACATTATTTATTATATCACTTTTTATGTTTAGTGAACTATGTTTTTAGTTACCTTACTTTTTCTCTATAGAAAATTATGATTTTGGTAGGGGGCATGTTAGAAACGTACAAAGTTTCCTTTTCAACGATATTAGTCGATTTTATCAAAACTGTGAATAAACGTGAAAGATAACAACCGTCCTATTACCTACACCAACATTTAAACGAATTGTGTTTAATACTTCGTTATGTTCGGTTGTTACAAGGCCTTGTGCGTCACATTTAGCGTTTGTGCTGGTACACCCTTAGCGGGGACTTAAGTTTTTTCTACTACCTTGAAGCTATCCTCTACAAGTTTTAGGGTAAGAGCTTACACATGACATTTTTATTGTCGAGATTGTTAAACCTCAGTATTTGCTATCATCGTTATCAATTTAGTGTTCATTCATTACAAATCAACTACCGAAAATTTGCACTTGATGAGCAATCTGGAAAATATGCCACTGCAGAATTTTTATATTTATTGCTTATCGTACACATCCGTCAAAATTATTATGAAACGGAAATTGCAAAGCGTGCTTTTTGCCAAATAGGTTCTTTTAAAAGCAAGAAAATAAGGCAGGCAAAATGTTTAAAATAACACGAGTTTGCAACTGTATAACAAAATGTTGAACGCAAACGCAACATTTCTGGATCGATCAAAAGTTTTTAAAAAATATCTATGAAAAGAATTTATAGAAAATGAAAATAGTGTTAAACGGTGTGATAAAATCTGAAAAGTAGGTATAAAAGATTAAAAACAATACTAATTTATGAGAACGAACGTCTAAAGAAGATAAGATTATATTTCAAAGAAACTTGAACTAAGAAAAACAAAATTGCCTAAAAGTTCCGAGAAATACGGTTTGAAAGAATTTATTTATATCGGTCGACAAGAACGAAAATATCCGTAGTATTCAAAATTAAATGTACTGCATTTGTCAAGCGTAAATTATTTCCAGTACATTTAAGACAGTTTGAAGTGTTTATAACTCTAATTATTACATCGACAAGGTTCGCTTTCGTAACCATTGTGGAACATTCCTATGAATACTTAATTATGTTTAATTTTAATAGTTTCTCTATTAATAAATCTCAAGAATAGGGTTAGGGTTACTTCTTCTGGGAAATATAATATTATTTTACATGCATTCTTGGTCTAAAGTGAGATTGATCTAGTTTATCTTCTAATCTTACATTATTCATACCCAAAGTTGTCAAATTCATTATAGTGGCGTTTTGAAAGTTGTGAATGGCATCATCGTTACTTTTTAAATAAGTCTAAATAATTGCAGTTATATGATTCATTTGTTTTGATCGATATTAGGCTGACGCCTATGACCTATCATTGGGCAACAAAGAATATTCACCCTTTAATTGTGTCTTCACGAAATCGTAAATCCCCTTGTTTTGTTCAATCTAACGCTTTATCAAAATATAATTCTACATAAGTTAGATAAAGAAAACAACAAAACTAATTTAAATTTGCAGTCTTAATTCATTTTTTTCCTTAATTCTACCGAAGATGATTTCGGATCGTTTTATGGGGGAAAAGATACTTTTGCTGGCCACTTCGTTAAGGTCATTGAAAGAGGTAATGTGCAAACTAGAGTAGGTAAAGTTAACCTTTGGATACGTAGGAATCGAACTTGATATAGTGATTAGTCAATATAGTTCGGGTATACATTCTACCAGGTTGGTGAACTATACTTTTAGGAAGAAAGGTTCTCTTGAGTGTACACAACTTAATGTTGGAGAAGGAATGTTAATTTGAGAACATCCAAATTACTAACAAAGTCGCAGAGTTTCCATTAGGAACTGGTTAAAATGGCTGGATTGATTCCAAGAGTCGTTTCTAAGGCAGTTACAATTACTTACTCCTCAGGCATCTATAATACAATTTGAAAACTAATCTACCTCTAATTGATGAACAATTTAATTTTATAATTTTATAAACCTATTCAAAGTACGGTCTTGCTATTAGTTATTAAAAAATTAGAAAGTAACCTTGTTCTCCAAAAAAGTTTTAAATTAAGTTAAGTAATTTTAGCATACTTGACTTTTGCTTAACAATATTTATATATACTTGTGCTCAAACCTTAATTGTGAAATAGAGTAAAAAGTGTCGTGCATTGGCATGTTTTATAGCTAATGTAGATGTAATAGTTTTCAGCCATGCAACAATAAAAGATATTGCTATTACTTAGAGGTGATTGATATACAGGTAATTTAGTACATGATTTTGGGAACAACTTTAAGCACTAGTAGTTTTAAATAGGTATATTAGTGCTCGTATTGTTACGGTTATTTTAAGTTTTTTAGTTAGTGTAATCGGTTATTCTTTCTGTAAATTTTAGGTCAGAATCACTTTTCTGACTTCGGGTTTTGGTGCTGTAAAATGCGGTAACAAAACTACGATAGCTAACTAGGAGAGAAATGTGGACTGTATATAAATAAGTGATAATTTAAACAAACAACATATAATTAATGTTTTTAATCAGTTCAAGCGTTTACTAAAAGCACTCACTTGTTGATTACGAAGCCGCGCCAATAAAAAGCAATGTAACATCTACTCTGCTTTTACGGGTGTAGCGAAGCACATTTATGTCAATAGCGGTGTTCTGAAGAAAAGCGGTTCATCTAATTAGGAGTTTTACGTAGAACGTGTAAAACAACGATGCGGTCTGTTCGAACGACAAATCGATACTCTTGAGCTTCATGGATTTTCCAGTCAATACTGTTCTTGCACATGCGGAATAACACAGAGTTTTGTCACTCGCGGCACTTGTTGGCGCGTGCTTCCAGTAAACCATGCAAATTTTACTAACAAATTTAAATATACCGAGGCGAACGTAAAATAATCAACAAACTCGATGTAAAATGAATGTAGCTTTAATTATTTACACTATAAACGGAACAGGTGCCCTCTTGTAATTCCTTCTGGGGTTTTTTCTATATATCCTCGTACTTCGAGATTACGTGACGTCCGAGATAATTTCCGATTGATACCAATATTTCTACTCGATAGTATTCCGGGACCGTCCTAAAACACTTACACCACCCTTCCCACTGAGTTAGTTGCCAACCGTATATTGTTGGTACAGTCAAAACTCATAATTTAACAAGGTACTTCATAGAGTTTCTCTGTGGATTACCGGCTAGATTTTCTGTGTCATAACTGTAGGTAACAATTGTTTTGCGGAAAGCAGCACTAGGGTACTATAAACTATATTTTAAAGTCAGAAGGACGTTTACCAATATTGACTTTATAAGTAAAAATATGAGGTGAAAACCGTCTTCGGCAACTGTTTTATCATATTAAAGGAAGGACACTCACTTATAAATTAATCAATCTTTAATAATTTAAAGTTAGTGTTCAATAATTTATACGATTAACTTGCCCACTAGTACTGAATGTTTTTCAGATATAATTGTAAGAGTAAAATCTAGGTTATGGAATTTTGACTTTTTAACGTTATTTAAATTTGCTGCTTTGTCCTGTAGAGTTTAGGAAATAATAAAATTCTCAAAACATAGGCAAGTAATTATTGCAGGTACAGAGATTGTATAGTAAGTTACCTTACGATTAGACTTTCGCAAAAATTAGTCACATTCGAGCTTGCTATCAGTGAAAACGACGCGTGTACGTCGAGTAACATTAATTAACAACCTAAAAGACTATGTTGTAAATAGGCAAATTATGCCTGCTCTGGCTCCTTTTGGATTGGAATGAGAGCGACAACTAAAAAAGGAAACTATCGCATCAATTACACGATTATAACTGGCAGAGTAGAAGATTACATGTGACACCTGCAAACAATTCCAACCTTAAGATTTCTCCTTTATCAGAAGACTATGACGTGCAAAATGGCCAGTTAATTAAATTAAAATGCCACATTATAATATTTCAGTGCAACATTTTAAAATTAAAGAACATTCTTTTAGATAGTGCCATAAGTAGTAACGGCATTCTAACCTTCAGTTACCGCTACTTTCATTTACCGTGAGTAATAATTCTTAAAAAACATATTTCATGTGAAATTTTAGAAGTAAACAAATTTTATGATCTCTTGAATTTATCGAGGCACGTCAATAACACGTGGGGTAACTGCGATACTAACCCAGTAATGCAATCGTTTGTTCCAAATGGGCATAGAATTCAAGTAAGTAAGTTTACTATTATCATCAAATCTAGAGCTAGAAAGGAAACTGGGCGAGGGATAGGGGGTAAAAGGTATAATACATTTAATCTATGCTTATGTACTAAATACTGAAAAAATCAAAAGAAATAAAACTTGTATAACAAGTCTAAAGCTTAACATTTAGTAACTATGAAAGAAATAGTTTGTATTTTAAAAATTGCACTGTCTAAATGAACATCACCACTTGCAATGCACTTTGCTGCTCGTTTAGGCACTTCGTCCACATCTTCTATAGCACATTCTAATTTGTAGTTGCTGGAGTACGCGCGGTTTGTTAACGAAAACACTAGACTTCAAATACTTCCCACAAAAGACAACGTCGCTGTTGGGTTTTGGAAACATATTCGTTAAAGCATCCATTGCAATTCGTGCGGTGTGATTAGTAGCGGCGCCTTGTTGTAATCACAATTCCTGATTTTGCACTTTTAGCGCTTTATTCCAAAAGGTATAAAGGTAGCACCATTTCCACATAACGTTCATATGTTACAGCATAGTTGCATTATTCTCTTCAAAGAAATACTTGGTTAGGATGCCGCATGCTGATACACCACACTATACAATCACTTTCTCAGTATGTAGAGGAGTTTCTTAGATTGGTTTGCTTTGTTATTGAGTTTAGAATGGGAAATTGTGCTTATTTACGTGCTATCATAACTGAAAATGCGCTACATCTGGTATAACCAAATTGTTTAAAATGTAGTTTTCCACGCTAACAGCTGTTGAAACACATTGCAAAATTCAAGCCTTGAAGGCAAATCATTTGGTCGAAGCTTCTGTGTATGCTGTACTCGATACCGGCGAAGCACTAAAATTCTTTGCACCATCCAGTTTGGTAATTACAACGCATGTGCATCGGGTTTTGCAGAACATTCCGGTCTGTAACCAGCAGCTTGTCTTACTTTTAAATGTTTTCAGTAGTTCTTACATTTTTATTTCTGCCTCTATGAATGGACAAAACATTGCCGGTCTCAGTCCAAAAATTAGATTGCTCGAGAGGATTCTACTTTATGGGAGAATATTGAACCCACGACGAAACCTTATACGACCTGTATTCACCTTTACGCAATCGACTACTATCTCCACTGCTTTTTGTCAAACTAGCTCACTCAGCTTCATCAAATCCAACTGCAACACCTCTTAATACAAATGTTAATACCAGTGTGCTTATTTAAATAATCCCGAAAGAAAACTCGAAGTCATGCTTTGCAACTTTTTACAAAAGTAAATTTACCCTTTCAACCTTTTCGTTGCTGTTCGGTCTCTTTGTCGCACGTTCGCGTGGTTAATTTTAAGTTATTTTAAATTTGTAGTTGTAAATCTAATAGTAAAACTGTCATTCCTTGTTCCCTTATATCCTGCCGTAAAAATTCCTTGTGCATGTGTAAATAAGTTGGACTAAGAGTAGTGAACAATCACTCTCTTATGGATATCGAAGCAGAACAGTCGGTTTTTCGTTCGGTAACGTGAGTTAGTCAATAGTGCCGCGGACTTTATCGATAAACCCCTAAAAAACACAGTGCAAGTGCAAAGTAACACGTACTAAATCTCGCATACAGTCCACTTAGTTGAAGGAATAGGAACTGCAGCTTAGAACAACAAAAAACCGCGGAGGTACGTTGATGTACAAAGTTATAAGACCCCCCGCGCTGAACAAATGGCCTTCATCACCGGATTATTTAATTAGTTAATTAGTTCCTATCCTTTAAGCTCCTTATTTATACCAAAATTTAATAATTGTCGTAGTTTTGAGTATGTTTAAACGTGTTACGAAGAGAATAACATCCTGCTTACACATTTAATAGTAGAAACATCTGGTGATAACGGTAGATTTTACAATATATCCTTTATTCCTTGTTGCAAAGATTAGTGGTCGAACAGTTTACTTTAGGTAAACTAAATTTTATGAGGGGTTATTGTATTGTAAATCTTTACCTTATTTGTCGTTTAAAGTTGGAGGAACCATTCGGGTTTATGCAACTTGTTATGCAAAGGGGTTGAAATTTATTTGAAACGTTAAACGCTTTGTCGGGCGAGCACTGTAATTAGTTGCATTTGTCGATTAATAATTTAATTTCGTAGATTAATTATTTGTAGCGTATTCGAGTTACGCATTGTTTGTATATTAATTTTTATTGTCGTTCATTAATCATTAATCAAATATGGTTATATCAATTGATAAAGCTATTCTTGAAGCTAAATTTGTAGTTAAAAGGTTGAATCATATATATATAGTAAAATTAACCAACCGGAAAACGTATGGATTGCTTTAATTAGAGCATCGATTAAAAGTGTCGAGCAAATTGAAACTCATTTCAAATCTTTTTGCAAGGATATTTTCTTTGATGAAGAAAGTGAACAATTGGATGAATTTTCGGTTCTTAGGGTGAAAATCGATGATTATCTATTAGATATTCGTATTATCGCTGAACAATGCGAATTAGATCGGGTAGAAAATAAGTCAAAGGTGGAAAATATGAATAATTTTTTTTCGCCAAATAATGGGATTAGCTTGAAACATCTTTATGTCCCACGGTTCTCGGGATGCATTTCAGATTTTGAGAGTTATCATGCAATTTATAAGCGACTGATTCGTGATAATGTCAGTTTATCACTCGTTGAAACATTTTACCATCTCGTTGATACACTAGATGAGTCGTCGCGTGCCTTACTAAAACACTTGCCATTAAAGGATTATGCATACGAGGAAGCATATAAAATCATTACTAATCGTTTTCAGTCCAAGAGGTTATTACTTTCAACATATTTTAATGCTCTTGAAAAATGCCATAAGGTCAGTTCCTCAGACTTGCATGCGGAACTCCGGAAATTAATTAGTTGTTTTGATGAAAATATATTCGCGTTAAGGCAGATGGAAATAGATTTATTAGATTTCACGTTGTTTAATCTGTTATCAAAAAAATTAGATGCAAACATTTTAAAGCGTTTTGAATTAGGAAATAATGACGAAATTCCCTCGTTCAAAGATTTAAGGTCGTACATTGAAAAACAATGTAAGGTGTTGGAAATAAATGACATTGCTTCAGGAACATGCTTAAAATCTCGAGATTCCGTAAAAGAAAGAGAAAAAGGAAGGTTTGTTAGCACTTCGGCTAAAACTTCTTTAGTTGGTACCACCACTGATGGTAAAAATTGTAGTTTATGTCAAGCGGTGCATCCTATTTATAGATGTAAGCAGTTTCTCGATAAAACCCCTCAAGAAAGATTTGAGGTGGTAAAGGTTAAAAATATTTGTATTGTTTAAATACTTCACATTCGGTGAAAAATTGTACGTTAGATTGGTCGTGTAGAAAATGTCATCAGTCACACAAATCGTTGCTTTACTTCGATAAACAAGAAAAATCGGTGTCTCCACGCAGACAAACCCATCGTCAAAGGTCAGCGTCTCCTCGGAGAGCGGCGCGTAGACTTACTTCTACTAGTAGACCTAGTGAAGACAATCTGTCGTCGTCGGTTGTGCATGAACAACATGCCACTAGCTCGTTGATTTCGACGTCATTAGAACACACAACCACGCTGTTAGCTACGGCAATGGTGTCGGTGCTTCATTATACAGGAACATTGCAATCTGTTCGTGTAATATTAGATAACGGATCCATGGAAAGTTTTATGACTGAAAGGTGCCGTCAGAAATTAGGTTTAAGGAAACGGAAAGCCAATGTTACTGTTTAAGAACTTGGCTTGAATTCGTCGTTGGTGTCTGGTGCACTATCGTGTGTTGTCAGCCCCTCGGGAGCACGGTCTCCAGCATATGAAATTGAGTGTTATATTTTACCTAACATTTGTAATCAATTACCTTCGTCGTCGATAGGGGTCAAGGAATGTTCGCATATTCGAGGTTTGGCCTTAGCTGACCCTAATTTTAATATTTCTGGTAAAATTGACATGCTGCTCGGAGCGGAAATCTTTGCTCAGGTTTTGTTGAACGAATCTTAGTAGGGTGTCGCTAAGGAGCCAGCTGCTATTAAAACAACCTTTGGTTGGGTTTTAACGGGAAAGGTCGTTTCCCCGAATAATTCCATTACGTCGTTATGTGCTTTAGTTGAGCCCTTAGACAGCGACATTCGTCGATTTTGGGAATTAGAAAATAATCCCTTCAAAAAACACATTTCTCCTGAAGAAGAAAGGTGTGAAAATCAATTTGTGGAAAATTATAGACGTAACAAGGACGGTCGTTTTGTAGTGTCCTTGCCCTTTAAAATCTCGGAACCCTCATTCGTGGGTATGAGATCAATTTGTATTAAAAGATTTTTGTCGTTAGAACGTCGTTTGCTAAAAAATCCTGAATTGTATTCGGATTATAAAAAATTTATGGAGGATTATATGGAAAGCGGTCACATGGTTCAAGTGAAATCGCCTATAAATTCGTCGGTTCATGAGAAAATGTATTACATTCCCCATCATGCTGTACATAAGCGTGATAGCACTACCATCAAATTGCGTGTGGTTTTCGATGATTCGTGTCCGGATCAATCTGGAAATTCGTTAAATGATAGCGTGCTATTGGCCCTGCTCTGCAAAAGGACATTGCAGTTTTGTTATTGCACTTTCGTGTACATCCTATCGTAATTACAGCTGACATCAAACAAATGTATCGGCAGATTTTGGTTAAAGATACTCATCGTGATTATCAACGTATCGTCTGGAGATTTTCTCCGTCAGATCCTATTATGGACTTTAAATTAAATACTGTGACTTATGGAGTTTTGTCGTCGCCTTTTTTGGCCTTGCGTACTGTTCAAGAATTGGCAAGGTTAGAATTGATTAATTTTTCTTTCGCGTCATCGGTATTGGCGAGCGATACCTATGTTGATGACTTAGTCACTGGATGTAATTTGATTGAAGCTGCTAATCAATTAATTGGTGAATTAAATAGTATTTGCACTAGTGGTGGTTTTCAGTTAAGAAAATGGAGTAGTAATTGCTCGGAAGTGATGTCCAACTTGAGGGAGTCCCTGTCCAGTTCGGACGCAATTGCATTTCAAGATAAAGATAGTAGTTCAATAAAAATTTTGGGCCTTTCGTGGCGCGCTCTTACAGATGCATTTTTATACAACTTAGACGTTGAAGAGCGCACTTGCACTAAGCGTAATATTTTGTCGGCTATCGCAAAAATTTTTGATCCTCTCGGTTTGATAGCACCTTTAGTACTGTTCGCTAAACGTTTAGTTCAAGATCTTTGGCTTTTAGGTCTCGGGTGGGACCAAGAGCCTCGATTGGAAGTCATACAAAAATGGAAACATTTTTTGGGTGAATTGCCAGCGGTTTCGAATATTGAGATTTCGCGTCGCATTGTATGTCATAATTTTAAAAAGGTGGAGTTGCATGGGTTTTGCGATGCTTCTGAAGCCGGGTATGCAGCTGTCATCTATTTTCGTTCGTTCGATCTAGAAGGTAATATTACCATGTCCTTAGTATGCGCAAAATCGAAGGTTGCTCCCACTAATCGCGTTCCATTTCCCCGTCTCGAATTGTGTGCTGCCGTACTTTTGGCAGATTTAGTAGATTTCGTCAAAAATACTTATACAGGTATTTTATTTTTTAGTAATATTTTCGTGTGGTCAGATTCTACTGTTGTTTTGTCTTGGATTCGGTCTTTCTCGCATAAGTGGAAGACATTGGTTAGCAATCGCATTTCGCATATTCAAGAACGTATTTCTCCATCTTCGTGGTTTCATGTTAAGTCCCAGGATAACCCTGCGGATTGTGCCTCACGTGGACTTTTGGCTTCAGAGTTGGTGCATCATCCATTATGGTGGACAGGACCTTCCTGGTTAGTGCGTCGTAATAAAGAATGGCCAGTAACATCGCTGCCAAAACTTATCGACTCATCTCAGATGGACATCGAATATCGTACGATGTCGTTAACAGTCATTATGTCTGAGAATTTTTTGGATTTGTTGTTGGATAAATTTTCAAAACTGCAGAAAATTTGTAGGATTATTAAATGTATTCGTCATTTCATTCGTAATGTTCAATGTCCAGCAGAATTGCGTTCTAAATATTCTGATGGCTTGTTTCTAGCTCAGCAGCAAGAGGCTATACATTTATTGATTAAAAGTGTACAAACAAATGTTTTTGCCCAAGACATTGCAAATATTAAAACTGGAAAACTTGTTAGTAAACAACTTCGTAGCCTTAGTCCGTTTCTAGATAATCGTGATTTGTTGAGGGTGGGCGGTCGCCTACGTAATTCTGAGTTGTCGCATGATGCAAAAGTTCCAATTTTGCTTCCTCGGTCGCATCGGTTGACTGAAATTATTATCTTAGATTGCCATGAAAGACATTTACATCCTGGTAGGGACGGTATCGTTCGGATACCTACAATCAAGACAGCCCAAGGGCTAGTTAAACGTCCTCTAGTGAAACTATGTTTACTGCCAAATACTTAATATTTAATGGTATGTATACATATATTCACGTATATAAGTTTGTCGGTTTAGGTTTCGTAGTTAATAGCTATAATTATTTTTAATATAAAATAAGTTAGTTCATACTTATTTTGGTGGGCGGGATGTTCGGTCTCTTTGCCGCACGTTCGCGTGGTTAATTTTAAGTTATTTTAAATTTGTAGTTGTAAATCTAATAGTAATACTGTCTTCCCTTGTTCCCTTATATTCTAGCGTAAAAATTCCTTGTGCATGTGTAAATAAGTTGGACTAAGAGTAGTGAACAAACACTGTCTTATGGATATCGAAGCAGAACAGTCGGTTTTTCGTTCGGTAACGTGAGTTAGTCAATAGTGCCGCGGACTTTATCGATAAACCCCTAAAAAACACAGTCCAAGTGCAAAGTAACACGTACTAAATCTCGCATACAGTCCACTTAGTTGAAGGAATAGGAACTGCAGCTTAGAACAACAAAAAACCGCGGAGGTAAGTCGATGTACAAAGTTATAAGACCCCCCGCGCTGAACAGTTGCGAATAAATTTATCATCATCTATATTAAGGTTTGCTCTTTAATGGACGGACAGTAAAGCTAACATCATTAGTCTTTCCTGATCGGCGGTAAACGTTTTAGAGTTGAAACCATCGTATTAGAGATTTAGAACGTGATAGATAACGTCGCCAAAATTTTTTTGGACTGGTGTATATTTAAAAATAGTTTTTTATTACACTCTTCAAGAGCTTCATTGCACATGTCGGACGATCATCTTTTGGTTTCAGCTTCCAATTTGTTCTACATAAGTGGATTTCCGCTTATACGCAGTCCCATCCTAAAAACTTTCTATACAAGACAAAATCGTTAATTTTAAAGAAATAAAAATTTATAACTCGCACAGCTCGAATCAACATGTAAGAACGTGACAACGTTCAAATTTGTAGCGAAGCTGTTCAGTAAAATCATCTAAAAGCGTAATCATAAGAGTAACCTTGAAATAAGGTTTAGAATTTGTGTATTATAGTTTCCATGTCAAGGCACTTTTTGTGGAACGCCCATTTTTTGTCAGAGTTATGAATAAGTCCATCTGCTGTTTTAAAATCACTACAAACTTTGAATAGTTACTTGTGCGAATTTCTTGAAAACTTTTATTAACTAAATCGGCATGTTCTGAAACGGCAACTAATTAGCTACACCAAAGACTCAATGAAATTGTGCATGGTATTGGAAGTTTCTATGCCGCTAGTAAGAAATATAATTCACATACAGCAACGCTACACGATTGTCTCAAAGAATCGCAAAACAAGAAGAATATCTATACTGTTCCTAAAGAAATTGATACGGAAGTTACCGAGAAACACGAAATTAAAGTACCTATATAGAATTTTGATTAATTCGTCACTTCCAGCTCCAGGTAAGTTGGGAAACATGGATCTCTGTTCCTACCTAATATACGAACTATATTCGCTGGACTGTCAAGTTGTGGGAAAACCCAATGCTCTAATATCTTTAATTTTACACGAGAATGGGTTTACATTTCACAATATCTGTTTTCTAAAAGCCTATATCAACTTAAATATGAGCCGTTAAGAAATGTATTTGAACCGAAATTGCATAATACGAATTTGGAAACTGAGTTGACGTGTTTGGACATGCGTCTACAAATGGAGATTTCTATAGTGGTAAAAAATTTGGAAATTGAACCTTGCATCTTGTTATGGAGATTCACATATGAAAATGAACGATTTTCTGCTCGTACGAGGGTAGCTTATTTACTAACCATTAACACACATGGTTTATGGTAGTGGTTTTCATTTTGGCGTTTAAAATCTAGCAGAGCGTCTTTCTGTTAGCAGTGCAGTTGCTTTACTATCGGCTTAATATACTGATGAAAGCCTTTGCTTACCCAGTCTTTTGCAAATAGTTCACTTTGTTGTTCGTTTGTTTTGCAACCCAGCAACGGAAAACGATTGAATCACTACAATCAAAATCTTGGTTTTCTCTTAAGGTCAATCAACTGAAAATCGAATGAGATTATGAGCTTTCAAAGTGTATTCAATAATCGTTATGTCAAATCTTCGTAAAGTTTGCCTTTATTTCCATATAATGGTCTTTATCCTAGCTATCTAGCTATGTTAAAATAGAGCTACGAGTAGCTTTATCTACTGCATTAACGGGCGCTGGTACAAGCAATAACTATGCCAATACCGGTAGCAGAAGTCGCAATAGTAAAATGATTATGGCTACTTCCACTTCCTAAATCAGTATCAGTTTTCTTGCGTTTTTAAATATTTATTTGAACAACATGTGCTTTCTGTTTGTTTTGAGACCTTACTAAGGTAACAATAAAACCTTCATGACCCGCTTGTATTGCAATGATTTGAGACACCAGTCAACCGCCAATCACCTTTACAGACAGTTTACTAGTGTAAAACAGCTTAATAAACTGATTCGGTATTGCCGATAGTATCTCAGAATAAATCGTGCAGCTCGTTCCGCTAGTTCCCAAATTGAATTGCTGATTTTGTGTCAGATGGCGTTGTTTATATGAAGAAACAACAGTCACAAAAAATAATTGAGAAACGTCGCGTTCCGGCTGTCCTCTGATATTATAAACAACACAACACAACAACACAAGTAGATCAAGTAAAAAATTTAAAAAGAACAGTTTGTTATCTAGCTAATTCTGTCCTTAATAGCGAGCCAACGGTTGGGCGCACCAAATAATCCGGTTGTATTTCTGTCTAATAGTTCAAACCTATTAGATATCTATTATCGGCATCTATTCATTCATATAGTCCAGGCGCTGTAGGGGGTTGAGCATGCACTGAAGGTCTAATACAGTTTGACTTTTGATTGTCTTTGGGGGCACATAGTAGATGAAAAAAATCGATGTCGCCATCCCAACAAGTGCACAACATGGGGCGAAGGGGAGGGAAATCGCGCACAGGAGCTGTTCACTTAATCGCTCGTATCTCAGTAACGATTATAGATGGAGCGATGTTTTAAAAACCATTCTTTGCACAAAATAACGTTCTACAAAAAAATTCTGAGCTATAATGCCGTATCTATAAACGTAATCACAAAAATTCAAATGTTAGTAAATATTTGTCTTTTAAGAGGTGGTTTTATATTGTAGGTAAGGAACTACTTAGTACATTTGGCAATAACTAAATAAACGTAATATGTATTGTTTACTTACACCACACGCTGTTTATTAAGTACATTTTAATCCTTATTATATTAGTAAAATATCACTATAGCTCTTCTTTTTGTTAGTTTTCTTCGTCTCCGTCACAAGCGTTGAAAGGGTTTTTGCATCTGTCACCGCATTTGCAGTAAAAACAGCAAATTGAGCTATGTGAAAAATAACCACAAGTTTTCTTCCAGCAACTTTTACAATGGCAGGGCTTAATTAAAGAAGAGGGTGTTTCTGGAAGCAACACCAATAATGGGCGCAGTTTGTTATTTTCGTCTTTGAAATATCCAAAGTTAGTTAAGTCTAAAGGCTCGATAAATGCATTC
This sequence comes from Platerodrilus igneus, assembly GCA_036346225.1. Lineage (NCBI taxonomy): Eukaryota > Metazoa > Arthropoda > Insecta > Coleoptera > Lycidae > Platerodrilus > Platerodrilus igneus. The sequence continues at coordinate 382,200 of JARFIW010000593.1, read as the reverse complement.
AGAGAGTTTTCCCAAAAATGTAGTTGCGTTGAACACCTCAGGATATGTAGCCGAAAGCTGTCTGATGTACAGGGCATTTTGACAAGATTACCTATAGCAGATGAAGTAGTTGAGAATTGAATGAAACAGCTTTCATCACATGCGGTACCTTTTTTTTTATGAGGTTTAGGTACCGCAACTCTAGTTGCTAAACATATCTTTTGTAATTGACTGTACAGACAGTGACAATAATACATCATACGAGTATTGGTTTTTTAGCGTATTTAAATGCAGCATTTTTAGTGCTTATCTTGCTTGTAGTGTCGCATCCTATTAATGGATGTACTGCAAGTAATACTTTACAAAAGGTTTTTCCTAAATTTTCAGCGGCTATGTGGCATCCCAAACCTCTATTTTTATCTCCGGTCCCAATTTTCTGCCACAAACCTTTACAATTATAGTGTTTAAACTCATGCCAGAACCTTACTCCTAACACAAACACATCTGTATCTAAACTGTGTATGATCACATGATGGACTACAGAATCTGATTTCAGGCAGTCTTTCACATGAAAAAACATCCTTGTATCAACCTTAATATGATTACTGCTGAGATTTAGCTGTGGTAATATCTTTTGGTTGTCTCCTTTAGAAAAAACGCAAACTTTCATCGAAAAAGCAGCCAGATATGTATAGCTTTTCCCAGTGAAACATGTATTTGGTTCAAAATGAATGTAGAAATGTATTGAATAAGATTTCTTTTATTTTCTGGTAATAATAAGTAACGTGACCACTGTGTTGGTATTTTTGTTAAATCATTATGAATCTTAACAATGAGGGAAAGTTTGTTACCTGCTCTAATTTGGTGCTCTATATTTTTTATTGAATTATTTCGATAACAGTCATAAACAACATCAACTCAGTTGGTGTGTTCCTGGTGCAAGGCTTTTTCAATCTGATTGAACTCATTTCGCGCAAATTGTGCAAAATATTCCATTTTAGAAATATCTGAATTTGGTATACTATGTATGAGTGCCATACCGTTATAAATGTGTGCCTGACTTTCAAGTTTATCAAGATTTTCCAAAATTTTGCTACACCGATACTCAAAATCTAATGTATGCATCAAATTTGCCTTTATACTTTTTTTTAGATGCCCATTTTTATTTGAGAGGCTTAGAGGGTATGACATTAACTCATCTTCCATTAATTCTTCTATGTAAAAGTTTTTCAGAGTGGCTAGCATTATTGTTTGGCTTATGTTCGCTTCAACTGAAGCATGCTTTTTGGGTTTGTTTTTCCCTCTTCAGCTAATGCATTGAATGAAAAAACTTTATTTCTTTGTATAGGAGCATATAAACTTTTAATCATTTTAACCATTCGGTCATTTTTGAACCTATCATACAATATTCGTCGATGTTCACTTAGGTTTAAGAGGAAAAGAGCAGCTTTTTCCGTCGCCAATGTTCCACTAACAATATTTCTTAGCAGGGTGATTGATTCTGAAAAAGGATTGTCATGGTCCTGTTCATTTTTTTCAATTCGATTGATACTCCAATCTTTATGTGTATTGCTTAAATCCCCTGTTGGATCTTGATTCATATTACAGAAATTTAAGAGTGAGAGATACATCCGCCTTGTGGTGGTAAAGTAGATACCACTTTCGCTTTGCTGACTCATTAGATGTTATATCAATCAAACCCCCTTCAACCTTGGATGATCGAATAAGGGATTGCTCCAGAGTATGGTTGTCAGCAACACTGTTAAACTTTCCCGATTGTCTCTTTACAGAAAGGTAGCCTTGGTGAAATGCTGTCACAAGTTCCGATGGTATGTTGGACATGATTGGACATAATTGTAGAACAACAGAGCAATAAAAAGTAAGGAATCATTTTTGAAACAACCTGTAAATGAAGATTCCAGTTCCCATCTCGGTCATATTTCACACAGTCTAATAATAGCTCAACCATTTTACAATACTCGTGCCAAAACTTGAGCGTTTCGTTCTTCTCTGCCTTTTCCTCTAAGAGATCCATGAAACCGTTGAAAAAGTTGCAATGCTCGTCTTTTAAAAGCTTAAAAACTGCAGAAACGTCTTTCTCAATATTCGTTATAGATAATTGCAATCTCCTTACTATGTCCTTGATGTGCGCAAGTTCTTCATTCTCCAGAGCTTGTTCCAAAAACTGCTTTAATTGCAACCTCCTGCATGCTTTGTACATAAGTTTATGCACACGAATACCTTGATTGTAATGTGTTCTACGCAATACAGTCTTGGTTGTGTTTTCCCCATAAACGCTACTTTCTACTATAATATCGACAAAGCCAGAATTCATCAAATACTGACCAATAATGGATAACCAATTTTTTGCAAGATGAAACGCCCCTATTCTTAAAAAAGATGTTCAAACCCACTAGATTGTAAATGAACTAGTTTAGTAAGTAAGTACACAGCCACGTCACAACTGAGCACTGCGTACTTTTGTTCCAACTGAACATTTAACTTTAAAAAATTACACATCACTGTATACACCGCATCATTAGTGGTTGATGAAGATGGAAATAGTGTGCAGAATCCGATGTTTGTCAATGACATGACCGTTGTTGATATAACCTGGTTAAAGGGAGTCCATCCCGGACACGCAGCATTTTTCGGCAATATAAGTTCATTGTTTTTGGACTCAAGATCTAGTCTTGATAACGCCCATATTATAACATTGTAACTGGTAATAGGATTTTTAGAATCAATTTCACTCTCAGATAGTTTTGGGAACAAGTCAGGCTTTTTGCCGACTGGGGGTATTTTCTCATAACTTGACAATGAAGTAGTTCTGGTATTTCGTAGTTCCTTTCAGTTACAGGAATTTTTTCAAAATGAATTTGTTTTTGGGTTCTTTCATTAAAGACTTGGTAAATGACCATACCTGTTACATGTGTAGTGTCTTTGCCATCATATGTATCTCTTTTAAAATCGTCATTGTCTATTGCCCTGTGAATAAACAGATTACAATCACGAATTGTGTTGGTTGGTACAGGCACATCATTCTTGTTAGTGTTCACTATATGAGTCAACACATGGTCATTCAGTGCCCCAACCTATTTAATAAACTTATAAGGAATTTTGATCTTGTGTGGTGATTGATACATTGAGCTAAAGCCACATGTTTTGGCGTCATATCACAATCGTTTCTTAAATAGTGTAAATCCATATATATTGAAATACACTTTCTTTTCAAATCATCTGTAAAAACTTTATCTTTTCCCACCACCTGGCTAAAGAATAATTCCCAAGAAGAAGAAAACTGAAACTCGCCAAATGCCTTATCAATAGTTGAATCATTGCATAAAAACCCATTTAAACTAAAATTAATGTTCTTAGCATCTTCTCGCAGGGTGTCTGTGTTTACGTATTTTTCCGACATGTACCTAATACGTTCCACTAATTTACTTGGTTTAAACGACGTTTTGAACACCAGAGATAACTTTGATTGATCGGATGGATGTTGAAAAAACAAACTGTCACCATACTACTGAACTAATAATCTTTTTTGTAAGCCGATTATTTATACACAAGTCGTCACAGTCACAGAGTTGTCGTAATCGTTCTGTCAAACAGGTAACCTCGAGAAGCTTCCTACTCAACTCCACATCTATTTCTAGGATTAATTTAGAGAAAGCATCTTCTATTGGAGAGTCTTGTTTAGGCTTACTACTAGAGTTACCCTTTTCGGTCTCGCAAAAATATTCCAGCAAACACAATCTGTGATACAGAGCGTCTGCTGCAAAAACATCATTTTCATTCGTACATGTGCTTAGCCTGATAAAAACATGATCCTGGCTTTGTCCACAAAGTAGCAACAACTTTTTAGCAGGTTCTACTTCACTTAGTCTAAAGGTCTCTTTGTCACCTTTTTTTTGAAACCTTTTGATAGAAAATACACTTTTTAAAATAACACGTTGAAACTACACTGCGAGTAGTTAATGTATTTGATGAGGAGGGTGTGTTAGCGTTACCTAAATTGTAATCTTCTTGAATATCATTAAACGTTGACCGGTTTTCACACCATTTAACATTGTGTTTACTAGTGTATACCGAGTAACAATTTCTATGCCATTTGTACATACTTCTTCTTTCCTCATTTTCTAGTAAATTGCTTAAACCATCCTGCCTACGGATACTTGCGTCTCTGACTTTTATAAAAGATGTATCTTTTGACTTCTTAACAAAGGAACCGTCATTTTTCGCCTGGCATAGAAAACATAAATTAATATCAAACTCCTTTTTAATTACATTTGAATCCTCTATTTAAAATTTAACAGGCTTAAGTAGATATGCTACTTATGTTCTAGAACAAAAGGTGCAATTTTCTAACGAAAAAGACCGGTTTTCCCATGTATTTTGAGCATAAAAAGTCTTAAACAATCTAAGGTCCGTTCTGGTCATTTTTGTGCCATATATTGAATTCCCCATAAAAGTCTTATAAATCCTCGTCCAATAGTAGGAGGAATACAGGGTTTCTGCCGCCACATTTTCCTCCAGCATCGACATTTTCCTCACACATCTGGACCAAATAGTTTTCTTCAACTAATCATTTTTCATTTTTCGAGATAGCATCTTTCGAGATAAATATATCTTGCATTTTCATCTTAGCATCCTCATTTGCTCCCACATCTGAACCAAATAGTTTTCATCGACTAGCCATTGCATCTTTTGAGATAAACCTATCTTGTTTGGTATCAATTAATATTAGATTTTTCTCAGCTACCCGAATCTCTTTAAATTTTTCAGATATCATTATTCCCCAGGGAGCTACCCCAATTTTAAGATTTTTTACCGGTAGCGATTTTTGTCCCGTCCTTATAAATTTTTTAACCATGCGACACATCAAATTAGTCTAGAATTTTATACAGAATTTGAATCTGCAAACAGATTTAAAATCGCAGCACTCCTTACAAAGTTACACTTTTAAAGTCCTAAACCTATAAATTTTGCTTTTTGGTCTATAAGCAAACCTAACAAATAGTTTTCTTCGTTGCATCTTTGCATCTTTCGAGATAAACCTATCTTGTTTGGTATCAATTAATATTAGATTTTTTTCAGCTACCCGAATCTCTAAGAATTTTTTTAGATTGCATCATCCCCCAGGGAGCTACCCCAATTTTAATATTTTTTGCTGGGTAGCGATTTCTGAACGTCCTTATAAATTTTCTTAACCATGCGATACATCAAATTAATCTAGAATTTGAATCTGTAAATAGATTTGATATAGGACCGCCCCTTACAGTTTTACACATATGCCCTCTGCGAGATAAATCTTTCTCCACATTTCCATCCACGAGATAAATGTATCTTGTTTGGCATCACTTAATATTAGAATTTTCTCAGCTACCCGAATCTCTAGGAATTTTTTAGATTGCATTATCCCCCAGGGAGCTACCCCAATTTTAAGATTTTTTGCTGGTAGCGATTTCTGACCGTTCTTATAAATTTTTTAACGATGCGACACATCAAATTAGTCTAGAATTTTACGCAGAATTCGAATCTGCAAACAGATTTAAAATCGGAGCACTCCTTACAAAGTTACACTTTTAAAGTCCTAAACCTATAAATTTTGCTCTTGCTCTATAAGCAAACTTAACAAATAGTTTTCTTCGACTAGCCATTGCATCTTTCAAGATAAACTTATGTTTTTGGTATCAATTAATATTAGAATTTTTTTAGCTACTCGAATTTCTAGAAATTTCTTAGATTGCATCATCCCCCAGAAACCTACCCTTATTTTAAGATTTTTTACCGGTAGCAATTTCTGGCCATCCTTATAAAATTTTTAACCATGCAATACATCAAATTAGTCTAGAATTTTATGCAGAATTTGAATCTGCAAACAGTTTTAAAATCCAACCACCTCCTGCAAAGTTACACTTTTAAAGTCCTAAACCTCTAAATTTTGCTCTTTGCTCTATAACCTAACAAATAGTTTTCTCCGACTAGCCATCGTATCTTTTGAGATAAACCTATCTTGTTTGGTATCAATTAATATTAGATTTTTCTCAGCTACCTGAATCTCTAAGAATTTCTTCATCCCCCAGAGAGCTACCCCAATTTTAAGATTTTTTACGGGCAGCGATTCTTTGGCCGTCTGCATAAATTTCTTAACCACGCGATACATCAAATTAGTCTAGAATTTTATGCAGAATCCGAATCTGCAAACAGATTTGCAATAGGATCACCCCTGCAAAGTTACACTTTTAAAAACTCCGAGCCTCTAAACTTTTTGCTCATCTATGACATGCTTTAATCGAAAATCTAAAACCGCGGGGATTTTCGAAATGAGTTTTTTATAAGCCATAAGTGTTTATTATTTAAAACCATTTTCAAACAGTAATGTACTGTTTTTAGAATATTCAAAACCGCGACATTTTAAAATTTTAAACAGTTATCAATTTCTGGTTTAACATTTTCCTAATTACTAAGTACGTCACAAATAATTATATGCTCAATGCTAAATATGTACTTTGGAAAATACATTTCTCTTCCAAAACTAATTGCTTTACAATTATGTGAAGTAGAAGTGAAAGTAGCGTAGACTTTTCTCTTTATTATTGACTATATGTTTGAGAAATATATTTCAATGTCGCGCATTAGGAAATTCGCGTATAATTGCTTGTAGATTCTTAATAACACAATGTACTTTCTATTACGTCCTCGACTAAGTATTTAGGGAAATGCAAATTTCATTTTGTAATACAGATCGATTAGCGGCTAATTATTTCAAACCGTATATAACGCGGTCTGTTTAGTAAAGTCTATTAGTTCCGCACGCTTTGTGTAAGTTCGTCGAAATTTTAAACAAATCGTTTCGTGTAGTGATATTTCTTCAAAATCTTTTAAAAAAATTTAAGGTAAGTCTACATTTTTTATTAAAATAGAACTGAATTTATTTGCAAACACCAATTAGTACAAAACAAAATCCGCACTATAGGACTTTGGTTAAATTTGTAAGCGAACTAACTTATAAACTAAAAAGTTTACTCTAGCATACCTGCTTTATGTACCCTATAGAATGCAAACCGAAGGTTTCCGAAGACAGCCGAACGAAGTCGAGGATTCAGCGGGGAACTAAATGACGTCATCTTTTGCCAATCCTTGCTGCTCGCCCAGTACATTTAGCACCAATGCATGCACCCAGTTCGCATCGTCCATGCTGTGAATGCAGTTAGTAGAAACACCGGACACGTCTTCCATGTTATACGGATCAATAATCGCATCGCGTGCATATTAAAAATTTGAAAGGGTTGTAGCACGCGCACACAAATTGGTTGCAAGTCGTGCTGTAGAAGATGCAGTGCTACTATAAACAAAAACTTAATAAAACACTTTAAACCTTTACTAAGGGAATACCAAACTTGTTGTCTACAGAATACTTACTAATAAAGCAATTGAATTTTAAATAACTTCTACGTTATATTTTAGGAAATGGTAGGTTTGAATATTTTCTTTGGAAACAATCGAAGATTGCCGAAGACACTCGAAAAGTGCGCAAGCGCGATCACTAAACCAATTAGCATTAATACCAAGTATTCCGTACTTTTGTAGGTTGCTCATTTCCTAGAACCAAATCTTCCGCATAGCGTTCGGTAGCACGTAACTATTTCCAGAACCGGTAAGTACTCGATATCGACCAAATAGAGAATTAGATGCTCGATGTCTGTTAACTTCCGATTCCCTCGTAAAAGGTAGAAAAGCTCGGTCAATCATCCATCTAACTTATACTTCAACCCGCCCCCGTTCTGATAATTTTCAAACATTTTTCAAACGACAATGGTCTCAGAATTTTTAAACCTTCGAGGGTTCTATAAGTCGTGATCAATTACACATCCGAGTTACCCGTAAACTAACAGTGCGCTGTATAATACATGCATACCCCTTCTCTGCGCTACAGCTATTCTTGTAGTTGCTTGAAAAAGTCAGTCACTTTTTTTTACTGCTAGGACCGCTGCAAAGCACAACTCTATATTTTCTTTAAAAATATAGCACACCGTGCACTTTTTTGTCTGATAATTAAATTTTGTTTATGTAGGCTTTACACTTTCGCATATTTAAACAGCTAATACGATCGATTAACCACTTTCGATTATTCTAACGGGGACCACCATACATTCCGCCGCACCGTTTTTTTTAAATCCAACGATCCGATGGGCTTCCACACTAACACCTAACGTATCTTTTCTACTATTTGTTAAACAAAAACCACCGGCATCGCCATGTCCGTATGTGGACGTAAGCAGATGTTTGTGGATCTGTACGAGAATATGTAACCATATACATTAATCAGTCAAAGCTATTTTATTTAGTCCAAGAAAATTACTATTTTTCTAAACCGCAATTACTAATCGCCTTTATAGGTTTAACATTTCTACCATTTCTCAATGACTGGTGCTACGTACATGGAAGCTTTAATTTCTTATTGGAGAGAATCCTTATTCTCCCACTCACTGTTGCGTAGTTGCATGCCCACCCCTTTTGGAAATATATGCTCGTTATAGATTGTAGCATCCGCGGTTTTACTTAACTACACTTCGTGAAACCCCTTTAATCTTTTTAATCGTGTCTTTCTCGCTTACATTACAGTAGGACTTGGTTTTTGTACCGACGAATTCTAATACTATACCCCCATTAAATTCGTCTTTAAATTTCTCTACAACTTTTTTGTTGAAAAGCGGTATATTGTATTTATTATTCTTGGGGTAGTCACTCTTTTAAGATAACTATATTTTGTTTGGTATCAACTAATATTAGATTTCTCTAGGGAGCCCAAACCTGTAAATACGACCAATCCTCATACAAAGTTATGCATTTTAAAAACCCAAACCTCTAATTTTTGCCTATCTTCATTTAACTACATCCTTAGAACCTTTTTTCGCTACCCAAGACATATGCTTTAACCAACCATTTCCCTAGAAATCTAAAACCGCTGTGTCCCGCGAACACAACGTGGAGATAACACGTATATTCTGTCAACCGAGATAGAAACAGGAAGGATTTGGAAGGTGGGCGAAGAACTTAAAAATTATGGATTCTTAAAAATAATATATACAATAGATTTACAAAATCTATACAAATATAAACAACTATCTTATATCTTTATGCCCCCATGCGTAGATTGCTGTACTAGTAGGAATGATGTACCTTTTGTCATCTTCCCTCGATAAACTAATTTTATTAATAAGCTGCGTGTACAAATCGTGTTTTTTACTCCGGATACATACGCCGGCAAGTACTCGATACCATCCAAATAAAGAATTAGATGCTTGGTGACTGTTAACATCCGCTTCCCTTGTGTACGCCCAGACACATCCCAGCCCATGCGCACCCCCTGCCCATGAGCAAACCTGCCCATGTACACCCCTGCCCATGCGCACCCCTGCGCGTGCGCACCTCACTCTGTGCGACTGCTATTTCGTGGTAACGTCACAGTCTTTTGTAAATAAAGAGCAATGTAATACTATGCTAAGATGTTTATTCTGACATACATAACAAAATTTAAAAATTTTTAATATCAAGCATGGAGTCATTTAAACTCAATTTTAATAAAAAGTTAAACACAGAAAACAGTCCTTTCTTTATGTTTGTTTGGAGTGGTTTTAATTTTATTCGAAGCTTAAAATTTAAATCGACACCCAAGTCTTCTATCTCCTTTTCTAGCCAATAGTTTGATACATAGGGACCGTCTAGGTTTTCGAATTGCAAAATGTGCCGAAGTTTACCTCTATATATAAAGTCTTTGATCCAACGACAACCAGATCCATTCCTTCGTGTAATTCTTGCAGCTTGTGACAATCTTTTAATCGCGGCTCTCCCACTATATCCTGCATACGTATCTTGTTAGCTTGATCGACTTCTTCTTATCGGTATTGGAGGAAATCCTTATTCTCCCACTCACTGTTGCGTAGTTGCATGTCCACCACATTTGGAAATATATGGTTGTTATAGGTTGTAAGATCTTCGGTTTTAAATGATCCGAAAGGTTCTTTACTAGGCAAATATACAATGTTTAGCGGAACCCCTTTGCGTGTGGTGTACGCCAAGGTTACGAAACCCGCATTCCTTAGTTCGTCTTTGTTATATATACGGATTTAGTACCATTCTTTTCCGCAACGACGCCTACATAACTAAAAGAGTTTTTTTTACTAACCACAAATGCATACAACTTGTAGAAACCAGATGTATCTAAGTCAGTCCATCGACACATAAAATAATCTTTTAAATCTTCCTCATTTTCTCTAATAAGATGTTCTTTGTCTAACACATCTTTGTATTGTTTGCGTATTGTCGCAGTGTTTTCCATGTAGTCCAATTTTCGCCTTTTTTGCATCCATTTCCTCTAATTCCAGTTGTCTTTTTCTTCCACTTACAGCGTATGGCGTGCATAATGGGACAATTTCCTTTAGCGTAAACGGATAGAGTTTACTGCAAATATTTACGCGTTGTCGTACAACCTCTGGACGAATGTTAGGCGTATCTATCAACCCCAATTCCGAAATGACTATTTCTTTTGGAATTGTAGAGTATGGTGTTGCAGATTGTGTAAAATATGTACTACCTGCTTTAATGCAGCACTTGTGTAAGATTTTTATTTTATCTTGGCTATCTTCCTCCTCTACTATCTCCAAATAATTTACAGGTAAATAGTTAAAACTAAAAGCCGAAAGCACATACTTTATCAATTTTTCCCTTTCCTCTGGTTTTTCGGACAACTTAATTTGCAAGCCTGTCAATTTCTTTGTATTGCCATTCCCCCAATACACGTACTGTAGCAGGTTATTATACACTAAACAGCAGCTATTTTGTAGCTTGTCCGATAGCTTACTCCACATTTTGGCAAGTGGTACCGAGTACATTGGCGCCTTTAGGAAGTATAACTTACTATCTTCCAATAAGGTTAAACAGTCTTTTAAGGGTTTATACACCCCTTCCGCACTGACATAGCTTTCAATTGTACAGTTGTATATTGTCGCTTCCAATCGCGTAATACCATGTTCTTTGACCAAAGTAGACGCAAATGTTTCCCTTATCCGTTCATATGGACAACGTAAAAAATCTAGTATATGATTGCCAAGTTGTTTATTAACACCAGGACTTGTTATCTGACACACAAAATTTGTTGTATATTTTAATTCTTGCATTGGTTGTTAGCCATGTTAAACAATCAATTCCCGCAGCTACATCGTTGTCAACTATAATATTACACTTTTCTTCGTATTCTCCCTTATAGCAAAAGTTATGCTTTGTAGTTAAATAATTACACATCTCCATCTTGCTAAATATGCCAGCAAAATCTTGGGTTACATCCATGTCAAAAAGATAGAAATAATTTTTTTCGAGTTCGTCTAATATATCTGGTTTATTGGAGGAACCTCCAATAAAGTTTCCAACTTAACATCTGTTAGTTCCACTTTATATGGAACACATATAGGATTTTGGAATTTTTTATTAATACATTCGAGGTCTTCTTTCCGATAATTTCTTTTACTCTCTGGCTCATCTTGTTAGTGCTTTCCAGAGAGAACGGAAGCTTAGCTTTAACACCATGCCTAGCGGAAACAAATCGGTCAAACTTTCTTCGTAGATAGCTGTTAAATGCGCCACAAATTTCTTTTTTTAGAATAAACATCCTTTTGTTTGCAAATGTTTGTTCGGCGTCAGAAAGGTCGCAAATTTTAACCAACATTATATTGTCACAAAATGGTTCTGTAATTGGTGTGTGTAGTCCGCCAGTCAGCATCTGTTCGCCTTCCACATAACAAATATTACCAATATCTGTCACCAGATTATTGTTGCAAATATTTCCGCCAACAGCCATAATCCAAATCGCTCATTTGTCGGTTTCACTTTATTCCCAAGAAGTTGAGAAACGTTAATCACCTTGGAGACGCTCATGTTTACCGTTCTAGCTACTGTCGAATACTAAATTGAATACGAAAAAATTGTCATCCTTATGTATCCTACAGAGTGGGGGCGTATATTGCCGAAGATAGTCGAATATGTCGGACACCGCCATATCGCTTACATTCTCTGGTTTAGGAACTGTTTTGTTATCCGACATAGGTCGGCAGGGATACGCATCGACATATGTCCGAATATATGCAGGATGTTAGGTTAGAGTGAAATTGCCCCATAGGGTGAAATTGCCCCATAAGGTGAAATTGCCCCATAGGGTGTAATTGCTCCATAGGGTGAAATTGCCCCATAGGGTGAAATTGCTCCATTGGGTGAAATTGCCCCATAGAGTGAAATTGCCTCCGACCTAGGTTGGATGTGGACTTGTCAGGAGTTAGGTTAGCTAGTGTTGTCCGGAGTTAGGTTAGGTTAGTTGGACTTGTGTGGACTGGTTAGATAAAAGGAAATATTGATAGGTTAGGTCAGCGCGGCGGCGCTGACCTAACGTATCAATTTTTTCTTTGTAAAGAGTGCTCCGATTTTAAATATGTTTGCAGATTCGAATTCTGCGTAAAATTCTAGACTAATTTGATGTGTCGCATGGTTAAAAAATTATAAGGACGGTCAGAAATCGCTACCAACAAAAAATCTTAAAATTGGGGTAGCTCCCTGGGAGATGATGCAATCTAAAAAATTCCTAGAGATTCGGGTAGCTGAGAAAATTCTAATATTAATTGATGCCAAACAAGATACATTTATCTCGTGGGTGGAAATGTGGAGAAAGATTTATCTCGCAGAAGGCATATGTGTAAAACTGTAAGGAGCGGCCCTATATCAAATCTATTTACAGATTCGGAATCTGCATAAAATTCTAGATTAATTTGGTGTATCGCATGGTTAAGAAAATTTATAAGGATGGTCAGAAATCGCTAATAGCAAAAAATATTAAAAATGGGGTAGCTCCCTGGGGGATGATGCAATCTAAAAAATTCCTAGAGATTCGGGTAGCTGAGAAAATTCTAATATTAATTGATGCCAAACAAGATACATTTATCTCGTGGGTGGAGATGTGGAGAAAGATCTATCTCGCAGAAGGCATGTGTAAAACTGTAAGGGGCGGTCCTATATCAAATCTATTTACAGATTCGGATTCTGCATAAAATTCTATATTAATTTGGTGTATCGCATGGTTAAGAAAATTTATAAGGATGGTCAGAAATCGCTACTAGCAAAAAATATTAAAATTGGGGTAGCTCCCTGGGGGATGATGCAATCTAAAAAATTCCTAGAGATTCCGGTAGCTGAGAAAAATTTAATATTATTTGATACCAAACAAGATATATTTATCTCGAAAGATGCAAATATGCAACGAAGAAAGCTATTTGTTAGGTTTGCTTATAGAGCAAAGAGCAAAATTTAGAGGTTTAGGATTTTAAAAGTGTAACTTTGCAGAGGGTGGTCCGATTTTAAATCTGCTTGCAGATTCAAATTCTGCATAAAATTCTAGACTAATTTGATGTGTCGCATGGTTAAAAAATTTATAAGGACGGGACAAAAATTGCTACCGGTAAAAAATCTTAAAATTGGGGTAGCTCCCTGGGGGATGATAATATCTGAAAAATTTAAAGAGATTCGAGTAGCTGAGAAAAATCTAATATTAATTGATACCAAACAAGATAGGTTTATCTCGAAAGATGCAATGGCTAGTCGATGAAAACTATTTGGTTCAGATGTGGGAGCAAATGAGGATGCTAAGATGAAAATGCAAGATATATTTATCTCGAAAGATGCTATCTCGAAAGATGAAAAATGGTTAGTCGAAGAAAACTATTTGGTCCAGATGTGTGAGGGAAATGTGGATGCTGGAGGAAAATGTGTCGGCAGAAACCCTGTATTCCTCCTACTATTGGACCAGGATTTTTAAGACTTTTATGGGGAATTCAATGTATGGTACAAAAATGACCAGAACGGACCTTACATTTTTGAGACTTTAATGCTCAAAATATATGGGAAAACCGGTCTTTTTCGTTAGAAAATTGCACCTTTTGTTCTAGAACATAGGTAGCTTATCTACTGGCTTATTATCTGTCATCAATAAAAAGTGTAGACGGTTGGTTAACTTTACTGCTTTATTGATTAAAAGTATCGTCCGATAACACTACGTCACGATAATCCAGCAAAAGAACAAAACTTTGTAAGAGTATCTTGCAAGCTCTAAAAACAGTGTAGTCTAGTAAATGTGCTATTGCATAATTGTACAATTCAAAATAAACACTTATAAAAATAACATATCGAAACGCATCAGCAAATCGCGGAATACTGACTAATTGTAATCTAGTATTGAATAGGTCGCGCCACGACTTGTCACCAAGTACAAGTTTGAACTAGTACACTCTTAAGTAAACACATTTGAATAAGTTGCTTTAATATAGCGACTGTGTGTTGCACAACAATTTTCAGTATTAAATACAATTAAAAACATAATCTTATAAAACCAGTTACTGACAATATAAAACCACACCTGAAAAGTCAAATATTGTTAGTACTTAAATTGTTTTGATTACACTTATAGATACATTACATGTGATTTTCCAATGCTCCACCCAAGGTACTACATTGGCCAGGAAGCGAGTTTTTTTTTACCTGGAAAATTTTGAATTTTGCCGAATCCTTGCTGTTCCAAGCAAGGTAGGGATCTTTAACGTGCGTGACAACACTCACACACGGGACCTCCATTTTACCTCTCATCCGAACGAGGGTGTATTTTTGCGAAAAATGCTCGCCTAACATTTTTCAAGCGGACCGTGTCGGGATTCGAACCCGGGACCTTGGGCGTAGTAGTCACACACATACCACTACGCCACGGAGCCGCCCTTACACTTATAGATACAGCATTAAAGCTCAGGAATTTTTTATAGAATATTGTTTTGTGCAAACAATGGTTTTTAAAGAATCGCTCCATCTCTAACTGTTACTGAGATACCAGCGATTAAGTCAACAGCTCCTGTGTGCAGTTTCCCACCCTCCCTACTATGTTGTGCACCAGTTTGGAAGACGACGACATAGGTTTTTTCATCTACTATGTACCCTCAAAAACAATCAAAAGTCAAATAGCGTTAGATTTTCAGTGCATGCTCAACCCCTAATGGCGCATCGACTAATAAGCGTAATCTGTATAATGGCAATGCCAAAATTCTAGAAGTACAACTCTAATAAATTAACGTTGAGTGAAAAAACTGTAATGATTTTATTGTAATCTGATTAAGTACAAATCAATATATAATTATCATTTTTATCATCTTAATTTTAATCTCAAATTTTGTAACAGGGATTACTTATATTTTATTTTACCTAAAAGTGGGTATGTGTATCTCTTATCATTTTTATCTATGATATACGAAACGGAAATTTTAGCAGGGAGGGGTTTCTAGTAATGTATCTCCTGTGGTATACAATGAACTTTGTAAAACTGGGTTTATGGCTCTATATACCATGTAAATAATTAGAAAGTAATTTTTCTAAAATCATTTGCTGTTTCCTCATTGAGAATTTTTAGGACAGATTTTAAAACGCAACTTTGAACTTACTAGCCAACACTGAATCCTGCCGCAGAGAATAAATGCGTCAAAACACCAAGACAGTTCAATTTTTCGTTATTTCTCATCTTTTACTAAGCTGACTTGCAAATATTTAATAAGCTGGAAGTTCAGATTCGTTGAATGCTTTTGTTGGAATTTTTAGCTTTTCCTGGTTTTGGTCTATTACTGAAATTGGAAAATCTGGCTTTGCCTTAAGCAGCGACCACGTTTTTACATCCGCATTGAATTTCAAAGAAAAAAATATGTTATAGCCTCATGAATAAATAAACCTTTCGCTATTTCTGTTTATTTTAGACTGTAGGGGTTAAATAAAAGCTAGCAGTCATTTAAATATCCGATACACAGTAAATTTGCCTAATTGTTAGTTACGGAGGGGACATATGGTTAAGGAAAATCTGCGTAATTCAAATCTCATTTGATATCTAAAACAAAGTTTCCAACCCTCTAGATCGATGTCAATTCATTAAGACTATATAAGCATGAATGTTCGGGCACAGTCTAATTCTGCATAATTATTTCACTTAGAACCCTCGCCGCCACAAGTACACGAATTACGGCTGTAAATTTTCCAAGTTTGGTTTACAATAAGCACCACCTAATTTTATCATTCTCGGGCGGGAATAGAATTGGATTTGCTAGTTGAACAGCGAGGGTTCATGATTAGATTTACATATCGTAGTTTGGGGGACATTCCATGCTCGTCAAAGCGCCCCTTTGGTGATGACATACTTTCTAGCTAACCAAATATGTATGTCATTTACCCTTGTCTCAGTTAAAACTTCTACCCATCATTATTCCACGAGGATGACCTTTATGTCACTCTCGTACCGTTTTTTTTTAAATTTTTTTACTCTCCACCATAAATAGATTAAACGCAGCTATTAGAAGCGCAAAGTTTAGGGCTTCAAAAGTAGGGCTTAAAAATTAAAATGAATGTAAGTAGTAAAGTACAAATTACAAATTCAAGAGCACGCATCATCAAGCAAATGGCTGTAAGTATTGCAGAGCACATGAGAACAAGATGGCTGAGTAGTTTAATATTCTAGAATCGTAAATTCAGATTCAGGACAGTGTCACTCTTCTAACCTTATACTTTAAGTATGCACATTGTATACGTAGCAAGAAAATTAAAGTCACTGTCTGATATATGATGGATAACGACTCGATAAACAAATGCCTGAAAGTTTATATAACTTTACAGTCAACTTCGTCATATTTATGTATACATGTAGCTGTCGTTACCCATACGTGTATTACTTCTTTTATAAATTATGCGCCATGCAGATGTAAATACTCCCTGTAGAAGTACGTCATCAATATAATAGAAAAAATTTAATAAGTGAGCGTTAGTTTAGCTAACGTAATTGATAAAAGTCTATTCTCTATAAAACAATATAGGAGTTGTCTCTAAGGAGCTCTAGCCAACGGTCAAGTATTCCCTTCCGAGTAATTCAATATAATTCCCTCCAACAGTATACGTTATATTTAACACAATAATCAATAATTAATATTAATACTTACATATTTCTTAGTCAGTATGTAAAGTAAAATGTTGAATCTCCTTGAAGCACACCTTTCACTACAGTATAAGTACATTTAGTTTTGTTGCTTAAAAGTAATAAATACTTTACGCTGGATTTGAAAAACTTATTTACCAAGAAAATCTCTGGACGCTTGCCTCTATCATATAAGCCAAAATAAAATCATATTAACCCATACTTAGCAAATTTTGCTCAAAAATAGTTTTTTCCAAAAGAGCATTGAAACGAATTTTTAATAGTTATCCATCACTAAATGAAAGTGGGAGTGTAATATTTCAATCCTAATACTGTTGTTCATCACTAGTTCACATCCATGGTCTGATTTTCAATTTTCAATAAATTCGCATTTTATATAATGCGCTATCAGGGGCGCCGACTTAATAAAAATATCGAGTGCGGGAGCTGTGGTAACCGAAACTGTTTCGTATATTTTCTAATGTCAACTATAATTTATTAAAATATACGTTTCAAATTTTTTAGATCCTCTTAATTGTTAATGGATGGGTATGATAACCAATGGAATGAAATGAGGATTTACAAACAAATAAAGAGAGCAAAAAAAACATAAAGACATACTGTTTTTATTGCAAAATAAAATAATGATTGGACTTATAATTGTACATGTACCTCATCATCATCATTAGGTCTTCAGTCCTGAAACTGGTTAGACGCGTACCCTAATTGTTTCCTATTCTGAACTAACCTACACACTTTTCTGAAATTTGCAGTCTGCATCTATTACTATCTGATCCAGGTTTACATCTACCTCTTTTCTCTTATCTCTGCTTATAATATATCCCATACTATTCCCCAAAAATGCCTTGTATTCTACTCGTCTACTTCTCCTAATTTTTTCCACAGATATCTTTATTCTCCTACTGTTTCTATAACCTATTTGTAATTAACTTTGTCTGTCCATGCTATCATCCTCATGCATCTGAAGCACAACATTTCAAAAGTCTGCTACCGTTTTTCTGCCTGCTTTTCCTACTGCCCGTATTTCATAGGCATACTGTGCTGTGCTCCACACATATACTTTCAACAATTTTGTTCTTGTTTCTATGTTTGTTGCCTTTGATCATAGGCGCTGATCTTTCTTGATAGGTGCAGTTGGGTCCCTTCTATTGTTTTACAATTATATACCCTATTTCTCCGATATTAAGCGGTTGTGAAGGGGGGTAAGCACCTTGAGGCTGCCAAGTTCCTCCAGCACTTGAACTATTCCAGATTTAATATTTGTTCCAAGATATCTTTCCGCGCAGTCAACATTAGTTGCAGATATTTCACAACCAACACCTGTAGTTGTTTATAATAATCATCAGATTTATCTGCGCTTATTTTTTCGTCATTAGGTTCCTCTTCTATTGTTTTCTAATTATATGCCCTATTTCACCAAGATTCAGTGGTATGTGCAGGGGGTTAAGCAGCCTGTGGTTGTCAGGATCCCCCAACATTTAGACATTTGCCGAATTAATAGTTTTGCAGTAAATCCTTTCTCACAATTATTATTATTCAAAAATATTGCACAAGCAATATCTGTAGTTTCTTATACTAATCATCATGTTTAAGAACAGTTATTTTTTTCGTCATTAGTTTATCCATCTTTGGACTGGTTGGATGCGTACCTCCATTGATTTCTATTCTGAGCTAGCCCATTCATTTCCTTGAAATTTCTACAGCCTGCATCTTTCACTATCTGTGTGCAATAATGTAACCTAGGTCTACCTCTACTTCTCTTTTTCCTATTGCAGCTTCTAATATATTCCGCACTATTCCCTCAGTCGTAGTATGTCGCCTATCATCCTCTCTCTCCTATTTTGTACCGTTTTTCACATATTTCTTTCTTCCCCTACCATTTTTAGTACCTCTTTGTTCTTAACTTCGTTTGTCTATGATATCTTCATCATTCGTCTGTAGCACCACATTTCAAAGGCTTCTACCTTTTTCTTGTCCGCTTTTTCTACTGTCCAGGTTGCACAACCGTACAGTGCTGTGCTCCACACATATGTTTTAAGCAATCCTTTCCTTGTTTCTATGTTTGTTATATCTGAACACAGTAGTTGCTTTTTCTTGTTAAATGTAGCACGATCTTGTGCTAATCTTTGTTTTATATCTTTTGCGCTTTTCCCATCTTTCGTAATTTGACTTCCTAGGTACCAGCAATTTTTAACCTCATGTAAGTTCTTATTACCTATTTGTATTCTTGTTTTTCATTTATTTTCCCCTCCTTTGCATACTAGTACTTTAGTTTTATTTTTGTTAATTTTCATACCGCATCTCTCTGCTAGAACTGTTTCCATTTCATTAAGAGCATTTTCTAACTCTTCCTTGCTAGATGCGCTAATATCGCTATATCATCTACAAATCTAAGCATATCAATTTTTTGTAATTGCATAGTAATTCTAAATGCCTTCCCGCATATGACAGTATTCATTGTCTCTTCAATGTACAAGTTAAAAATTAATGGAAATAGGGCACATCCCTGTCTCACTCCCTTCCTAGTGTTTACTTCTCTACGTTCCTGCTCTAATTCTATTACTGCTGTTAGCTCTTTGTATAAGCTATGTACTATTCATCTATCCCTATAACTTATTCCAATCTTTTTGAGTATTTTGAACATTGTTCTCCATTTTACATTGTCGAATGCTTTTTTCAAATTTACAAGCCCTATATACACGCCTTCCTTTTTTCTATTGTTTTACCCATTATCACCTTCAGAGCTAAAATAGCCTTCCGTGTTCCCCTATTTCGCCTAAGCCCAAATTGATCTTCTCCTAGTATTTCTTCAGCTCGTTTTTCTATTCGCCTTTGTACAATTCTAGTTAGTATTTTTGACAAATGTGCTGTCAAACTGTTTGAAAATTTTCACATCCATCCGCGCCTTTCTTTTTTGGTATAGTTGCCATGATGCTACGATTGAAATTTTTGGGTGTTTCGCTTGTCTTATACATATAGCTTACAAGCTGGAAGAGACGTTCTCTTACTGCTTGTTTTCTGGCTTTTAGAGTTTCTGCTTGCACCTTATCTATACCTAGCGTCTTACCATTTTTCAGACCCTTTAATGCTAATTCAAACTCCTCTCTAAGTACAGGATATCCCAAGTTATCATTTTCAATGTCTGATTCCTGTTAGTTCCTTTTCTGCATATAAATTCTCTATATTTTTTTGCCATCCACCCACTTTCTCTACATTTTCTATAATGACTCATTTCAATTTCAGGTTCTCTAGCTTACCTAGTTGCTTCGTACTTCTAACATTTCATGCTCCGACTCGCAGAATGTTCCCGACTCTTATTCTGCACTTTTAACTCCGGAATTTTTCACCCCAGAGAATGGCATTATATTCATTACAGTTTAAGTACGCTGTGTACTTGGGAGGTTTTCTAGTGGTTTCCCGTTGCCTTCCACATCGCGGTAGTGTGTCTTAGACTGCCATTCCGATCCCTACGGTCTCTGCCAATTGAAGTACCGAAAGAGCCGCTGCCTTATTCGTACTTAATATACGGTAAATGTTGAACAACGTACTGGGTTGTACATGATGAATTGCTTAATGAGAGCCTTGAGGTTCAAAACTGCTCAGAACAGTTTGAACCACGATGTTGATGAATTCCTTATGCGTCATGGTAGACCGTAAGTAGGTCTTCAATCAACGAAGAGCACTGAATGATATGTCAGTTTATGCTGTGGTGACTGATACGGTATCGAGGAGTTTAACGCATTTAAAGACTTCAGGAGGTAACTGGTGCACTACATCGTCTTTAAGTAAATACTTCTTGACATCGAGCATGATGCTAACTTATCCTTTTCCGTATAAGGAAATATCACAAAGCGCCGAGAGGTAAAGCGCAAGTCTGTCACCATTGTAGAAGCTTTTGAAATGTGGTGCTACAGACGTATGATGAAGATATCATGGACAGACAAAGTTAAGAACTAAGATGTACTAAAAATGGTAGGGAAGGAAGAAATATGTGGAAAACGGTAAAAAATAGGAGAGATAGGGTGATAGGCCACATACTACGGCATGAGGGCATAGTGCGGAACATATTAGAAGCAGAGATAGGAAAAAGAGAGGTAGAGGAAGACCTAGGTTAGACTACTGCACACAGATAGTGAAAGATGTAGGTTGTAGGAATTTCAAGAAAATGAGTAGGCTAGCTCAGAATAGAAATCAAACTAATGACGAAAAAAGTAACTATACTTAAACATGGTGATTATTATAAGCAACTACAAGTATTGGTTGGGCAATGTTAATTGTGTGTAAGGATTTACTGGAAAACTATTAATTCGACAAATTTCTAAGTGCTGGGGATCTTGGCAGCCACAGGCTGCTTAACCCCCTTCACTGTATCTCAGTGAAATAGAGCATAAAATTTGAAAACAATAGAAGGGGAACCGAATTGTATATAGGCTGTGTGAGAATTTCCGTGAACTGTGTAGACTAGTTCAGAATATAAATAAGTGTAGGTACGTGACCAACCAGTTTTGAAACAGAAAACCAACCTAATGACGAAAAAATAAGTGCAGATAATTATGATGATTATTATAAACAACAACAGTTGTTGGTTGTGAAATACCTGCAACTAATGTGGACTGTGTGCGAAAAGACTTATTGGAAAAATATTAAATCGGCAAAGCTCAAGTGCTGGGAGAACTTGGCAGCCACAGCCTGCTTACCCTCCTTCACAACCACTGAATGTCGGAGAAATAGGGTATATAATTGTAAAACAATAGAAGAGAACTGAACTGCATCTAACAAGAAACAACAGCGCCTATGATGAAAGACGACAAGCATAGAAACAGATGTGGAGCACAGCACAGTATGGCTATGAAATACTGGCAGTAGGAAAAACAGACAGAAAAACGGTAGCAGCCTTTAGAATGCTGTGCTTCAGATGTATGAGGATGCATGGATAGACAAAGTTTATAACAAATAGGTTATAGAAATAGTAGGGGAACAAAGATATCTGTGGGGCAAAATAGGAGAAATAGAAGGGCAGAATACGTTCTAAAGCATTTTGGGGAATAGTATGGGATATATTACAAGCAGAGATAGGAAAAAGGAGGAAGATGTAGACCTAGATCAGATAGTGATAGACGGAGGCTGTGCAAATTTCAGTGAAATGTGTAGGTTAGTTCAGAATAGGAAACAATGAGAGTACGCGTCTAACCAGTTTCAGGACTGAAGACCTAATGATATATATATATATATATATATATATATATATATATATATAATTATTAATAGAGAAGAATAATCCACATTTGGAATGCAAATGAATGCTTAATATATATTAATAGTTATTAAGATGAAATGAAAAAACCCAACTTTGTATTTAAAGTTGAATTACCATTTCAAATCGAACTAGTAATTGAAAACCACTAAAAGAACGGCTACAGCAGGATTTGAACCTGCAACCTCTGATTATCCGGATCAGTGCTCTAACCAATTGAGCTATCTAGCCTAATTGTTTAGATGATGTTATACTTAATACTACTGAAGCTTGGCCCTTGTTAATGATTTTCAATTACGTCTTGCATTTAAGGAAATTGAATCTAGTTATATACATAATTCATGTACTAATAACTTGATCATCCCATTTTTGCAACGTTCGGAATAATACAAACATGTAATTATATTATTATTAATAGAGAAGAATAATCCACATTTGGAATGCAAATGAATGCTTAATATATATTAATAGTTATTAAGATGAAATGAAAACCCAACTTTGTTTTTAAAGTTGAATTACCATTTCAAATCGAACTAGTAATTGAAAACCACTAAAAGAACGGCTACAGCAGGATTTGAACCTGCAACCTCTGATCAACCTCTAATCAGAGGTTGCAGGTTCAAATCCTGCTGTAGCCGTTCTTTAGTGGTTTTCAATTACTAGTTCGATTTGAAATGGTAATTCAACTTTAAATACAAAGTTGATTTTCATTTCATCTTAATAACTATTATATATATATATATATATATATATATATATATTATATATATATATATATATATATATATATATATATACTTATAGACTAGTTAATAAGATGAAATAATAATTTAGAATTTGAACTTTTGCAAAGCCCAAATGATCATTCCAAATCGTGATGGTAATTGAAAGATGGAAAATATAAGGTTCCGAACAGGATTCGAACCTGTATCTTAGGCATTTTAAGTCCATGCGTTTTTCAATTACGCCAGCGAGATCGATGACAACAATTGGAAAATTTACAAATTTAAATCGTGTACACAACCATACATCAACCTAGTGTTCAATTACGTTAGGTATTTTTGTCAACCATATCTGACAGTGTCAAATTCTTTTAACTTATGTCATATATAGACAGGAAGCGACACTCAAAATTACGACTGATGCCAACTATTAAATATACATATTGGATAATTGCACAAAGCAAGTTGATTAAAACTTTAGTATTAATCAACTTGCCTTGTGCAATTATCGAATATGTACATTTGTATCTAGCTCGTCTACTCCTGAACCTTTGTCATTCATTCTTGTCCGGTAAAGAATTTATTCGAACCCATCCTATCACGAGTGCAAGGAAGTACAAAACCTTAAATGGTCACCCACCATTAAAAGCCGATTATACCAATTACAAAAAATTATTTCCATGGCAGAAGTCATGTTTATTCCTTAGCGTTATACTTTAACCTTTAAATTGTGAACAGCGTCTTTTTAAGCGAACCTGCAGTGTGTATTTACCAAAATTAATAAAATTTAATTCTGAATTATGCAACAACAGACTATGCTGCAGTCAAAGTCAAAATTTAATCTCCTGAAAGTTTTGGAGAATCTTAATAACAAATGAAACAGTTAAAATTTATTGTTTTGTTATTTATTCGATTAATAAATAACTACGGGTATTAAGCTGACACAGCCACTTTAGCTCAATCGAATGGGATCTGTACAGGAATTTTGTGCTCGTTTGTTGCTAATTTGTTGCTCTATTCCCGATTTTGTTGTTCCAGACGTTTCGTTAAAAACAATGGCCGTGCTAGCTTAAGATTAAAGTTAGCACAACCATATTGAAAAATGCAATTTGAGTGCCGTAATCGAAGAAACGAATAGGTCAGAATTATGTGCTTTTTATGTGCTCTCAGATTATGAAAAAGCATTAGCGAAAAATAAAGTGTATTAATGGAAAAAAAATATTTTAGAATATTGAAAGTACCTTTCACGCAATAACTTAAAGAATAACTCCGTCAAATAATTTGTATCAGAACAAAAAAAGTATACAAAAAAGGTTACAGCGCCCGCACAGAAAAAATTAGTCATGCAAATAATGTTTTCTTCTTTGCGCGCTCTGTAATTTTTTTGTTTTGCTTTTTGTTCGATTCTTTTGGTATAGTACATCTTGATGTATGTGGATCAAAATGGACAGACTGAATTTTTGAAAATTCTCTTTGGCAGCCACAATATTGTTTCTCACAAAAGAAAGCATTTTAAAAAAATAATAAAAAGACAAGATTTTGGCTGTTAAGGGAATCTTTAAAAATTCAGTCTGTCCATTATCATTTATACACGCATAGGAACACGATACAAAAAGAATTAGAACAATAAACAATAAACAAAAGAAGTTACTGCGCCCGCTTGGAGAACATTCTAAATGATATTATAATTTAATAGCATCTAGTATTTGTTACTGGAGTAATAATCAGATGTATCAAATCTATGATATTTCGTTTGATAATAGATAAATAAATTTAATGTTAAACTCATAGACTAAACTGTATGTATTCGTATACAAACGTTTTGCGTTATTGTCGTTTTTGATCTTATAGAACTATAGTGAACTTCGTATTTAAAATGAAGAAACCCGCATAAATGGGTTTGTTTAAATATAACTCTATTAAAACATTATCTTTGTCTACTAGAGCACAACTACGAATATTAGGTTTTGCTCTGTAAGTATAAACACCAAACTGTACTTACCACTTAATTACCAATTTAAAAATTTTCTATTTCTGTACATTACTCAACATTTTTTCATAAATCGAATTATTGACTAATTTATAAAGTTTTTATAGATACTTATTTTTGATTGTTGCCGTGATTTTATATTAAAATCAATTTTAAGCCTTCCCTGAAAAACATTTCTAAATTCTTGTTATAAACAATGTAATTGAGTTTGGGATATAAAGGTTTTATACTATTGGCATGCTATGTTCAGCAGCTAAAGGCAAGTCCTTGCGAGCTTCATGTAATAATATTAGTTAATCCATTGAATCGAAAATACAACCTACATCTGAGTTATCTGAAATATTCAGTATGACTAAATTTACTATATCTGTACTAGAATCTTCTAAAAATTTAAATTTTTCATACTAGAAATATTCAGACATGGCAGTTCCATATAAATTATTAACATACAAACATATTAAGTATATGGATTTAGAATTTGAATTATAATCTTTATTCATATATTTTGAATACTTACTCAAGCAATAGGAAGCGCCCTCACAAATATGCCTCGTTTCAGAAACATAATTATTTCAGTGACAGTATGCAACTCAAGTTTAACCTTAGTCGTTTTTTAACAAACCAGGGAACGTGAATAGAAAAGTGAATCTAACCTCTAAGTGAATATATGAGTTTCTTAAGAGTTTCAGATACGTCTGGTAAGGCAGCACATTTTTTTTAAATACAGATCTGGATACTATCCTAACATTTTTATTTGAAATGTTTGTCAAAGTTTTTTAGTATAATCGCAGCCATCTGAGAGGTTTTGATTGTGTAAAGGATTAAAAAATACATCCTTACAAAGTAAATTAGTCTCATCGAGCCTATTCCGAGGGTTGACGTAGTCATAGTGGTAAATTCTTCTACGCGTGAGTAAACTAAATTCCTTTTCAATATCTTAATTTTCTCCGGTAATGTTTTTTGTTGCTCTTATGTGCAACTTCAATACGTTGTAAATTTGCTTATCAGATTGATTGACGTAGTTCCAGTAAAAACATCCAAACGAGTTATACGCCTTAAAACTTAAAATTACTTTACATCTAGATTTACATTTATTACTTGAGATTTGCGACATGAGTCCCATGACAAATATTTAATTGAAAATTTAAATCTTTTTCAATTTTTTGAATCAAAGCATCCCATAGTCAGGTTCATCTCGTAAGCCGTAATTCTCTAACTTAATAATTTATAAACTTCGAAGATGGAAATGATTTGTTTATTTAAACTTTCTAATAAAGATGCAGCTGCCATTAATTTTAACCTAGGATTAACCCCTGCCTCTAAAAATCCAACAAAAGGAATTTTCGAGCGTCTAGTCTAA
Organism: Platerodrilus igneus; assembly: GCA_036346225.1. Lineage (NCBI taxonomy): Eukaryota > Metazoa > Arthropoda > Insecta > Coleoptera > Lycidae > Platerodrilus > Platerodrilus igneus. The sequence goes on along the minus strand of JARFIW010000593.1, from coordinate 355,839 downwards.
ATTTAATATCTGGCTGTATTTTAAACCCTTTAAATCGCAAACAACTAAAATAGTTTTAGAACATTTTTAAATGGAATAAGCGAAAAGCAAAAATTTCTTTAAAAAACGTCTTTAAAAGAATAGATCTTAATAATAAAAATTTATTAACAAAGCTATAGTCGCTAGGATCTTAGTTTCAAAATAACTTGTCTAAGATACATGTATCGGAATGTTATTGCGGTATCTTATCTTTCTCTCATTTAAGCTAGCATATTCGCAAGTTTGTTGTAATTAATATACCACGCCAAGTTTATCTGTTATTTACAAAATATAAAATACATACATTTCTACACATAAGGGTTTCCATTTCTTAATGCTTACTAGGAGCTGTTCTTAACTTACATAATTTAATAGTTATTCTGCAATTTAAATTCATATTTTCTTCTTTCATTACCTTTTCTAATCAATTGGATAATAAGTTTTGTTTTCTATCCACTTGCTCCAATATACGACATTTGGTAATGCTTACACCGCCCTATACTTTACGCATATGAATTTCGTCCATTCGATCTACTTTTTCCTGTATAAAGGATCCAATCTCCATGATTTTCGCAGCCTCTGTTAAAGACCTTAAGCCTTCTACTTTCTAAAACGAGTTGTCATTTTATGTTGCAAGTTATTAATGTTCCAATTGGCATTTCTTTAGGCAGGCATATTAAATCCAACCCGTTAAAAGGAATTAGCATGTAACCCTCTTTTGTGCATTCTTTTTAGGCACCGTACATTTTAATAAATGGGGGTCTCGTAAAGAACTCCTATGTAGTGCCACTATCCTCAATTATTAATTGCAAATGCAAAAGCATTGTATACGCCAATTGTTATCTAAATTTCTTGGGTAGGGTTCAAGGTTACCACGACCTCCACGAAGCTCAGGCCTCATTACAATGGACAATCCACTCTAGGGTTCGTAAACAACGATACGTGAACGGCGATCTACTAAAAAAAGGAGTTCGCCCAGCATACCAAAAGATCTCTCCTTTCATGCGATGAACACAAGAACGTGGCGACGTATCAATCTTTGCATCGAACATGGAGGGATGCACACAGACATTGTCGATAAATGAACAATGAACTTCGAACTTTTGTGGGTTCAATGTTGAAATGTTATTCATAACAAATGTTAACATTAATTAATAGTTTTTTTTTTGTATTCAGTATACTGTTTATCTACATGTCTAACTGTTTTATGATAATAACATGTAAAAGAACTTCGCGGCCAGGCTGTACTTATTTTAAAATTAAACACAAAATACACCAAAAGCCTCGACAGGCTTATGGTATTGGAGTTCATATCGATGATGCTACAGCTAGCATTTTACAAGCAGTAACTTATTAATTAACTAAATTTTAGTTCAGTTGATTAATATTCTTTTATTATTGCGTATTATGTAAATACTAACCGATCGGCATCAACTCGTGAAATTCTTCAAATTTAAACTTGCCACAAACACACGACTGGTAGAATTTGAACAAAATAAATATAAATGTTATAAAATTCACGTAAGTCGGTCTCTTCAACCCGGTGATGCAGTAAGACGATTCGAATATTGTAACTGGATGACCGAAAGGATTAATGAAAACAATAATTTCTTAAATAAAATTATTTGAACTGACGAGTGCAAATTTACAAATTCTGGAATGTTTAACAGAAACAATAAACATTTCTGGTCTACTAAAAATTCATGACAAAATAGGCAAGTTAGACTGCAACACCGTTTTGGAATCAATGTATGGGCTGCAATTTTGTTCGATTGTAAAGTTGGTCCATTATTCTATCACAAAACATTGACTGCAGAACGGTATTAGTAAGTTTTAACTACTTGGATAATTATCCCTTAAACCAAGTACAACATTTTTGGTGGCAGCAGGATGGCGCTCCACTGCATAATGCGTTACTCGCAAGAAATTATTTGAACAAAATATTTCCTAACCGTTGAATAGGAAATAATGCCACAGTAGGTTGGCCAGTACGTTTTGCCAGATTTAAGTCTCCCTTTGGACTATTTTTTATGGTGTAGCCTTGAACATACAGTATACAAAAATAACTACCAAATTGTCGAAGATTTGAAAGCAGATATTATAAATACCCTGAAACAAATACCAACACGTTATATTTAACGTGCGGTAAATGCAATTACAAGAATAAAAGTGTTCAAAGCATAGTGTGGAGCACAGCACAGTACATCTATGAAATAGGGGCAGTAGGAAAAGCAGACAGAAAGAGATAGAAGCCTTCTGGAATGTTGTGCTTCAGATGTATGAGAATGGTAGAATGGACAAACAAAGTTAATAACAATTGGCTGTAGAAATAGTAGAAGAATAAAGATATCTGTGGAAAACGAAAAATAGGAGAAGGAAAAGGACAGGATACGTTCTAAGGCATTGGAAATAGTACGGGATATATTACAAGCAGAGTTAGGAAAAGATAGGTTGGGGTATACCGAGATCAGACTTTCGCACACAGATACGTATAGATGCAAACTGAGCAAATTTCAGCGAAATGTGTAGGTTAGTTCAGACTAGGAAACAATGAGGGTACGCATCCAACCAGTTCTAGGACTGAAGACCTAATGATGATGATGAAATGCAAATGCTAAAAGAATTCAACAGTGTATTCACGTAAGTGGTAGTTTATTTGAACATATTTTGTGAATTACTTAGTACTGGTTGAAAATTATGGCTTACTTGATGTAGTAATACATAATGAGCATTTTCTAAAATGTTAATTTTAACTTTAAAGTAAAACATAAAGTGTCCTATATTATTGAAACCGGCGTCAAATAGTCTATTATATAAGATACAGACACAACATGTTGCCCATAAGAAAAAATGAACCTGATGATGATTCTGAAATATGAAACGCGTTTGAAAAATTCTAATTCATTTAGTAGATTTTGTGCAAAAAGTTGCTGTGAGAAAGTGTTTTTATATTTTTTCTATTTGTAATGATAAAGAAACGAAAATCTGTAATTTTGGTTTTTGACATGTAAATCGTATCTCAAATTTCTTTTTAGATGCTTGAACAACATAAAATTTAACAACTTTGCCGAAATAAACCTTTAGTCCATCTATTCTAGTAAGCGAAATCCCTAAAGTGTGCCTCGAAATTAAATCACCCGATATACAAATTCTAATATCGTGGCACTGTTAACGGCGAATGAAAAGCTTCTGCAAAAGAAATTTGCTAAATTTAGTGATAGATATATATTGAGCGGTTGTTTAATTAGTCTTACATGTGATTTTCCAATGCTCCACCCGAAGGTACTACATTGGCCAAGAAGCGAGTTTTATTTACCAGGAAAATTTGGAATTTTGCCGAACCCTGGCTGTTCCAAGCAAGGTAGGGATCTTTAACGTGCGTGACAACACTCACACACGAGACCTCCATTTTACCTCCATTTTACCATCCGAACGAGGGTGTGTCTTTCTGAAAAAATGCTCGCCTAACATTTTTCAATTGGACCGTGTCGGGATTCGAACCCGGGATCTCCTCTTTACATACCGTTCATTTACTTTTCCAATGCTCCACCAGTAGGTACTACATTGGCCAGGAGGCGAGTTTTTTGTTGTCTGGAAATTTAGAATTTTGCCGAACCCTTACCGTTCCAGGCAAGGTAGGGATCTTTAACGTGCGTGACAACACTCACACACGGGACCTCCATTTAACCTCTCATCCGAACGAGGAGGTAATTTTTGTGAAAAATACTCACCTGTCATTTTTCAAGCAGTCGACCGTGTCGGGATTTGAACCCGGGACCTTGGGATCCGTAGTCTTACGCTTACTACATTGATCCACGGCGACGCCCCCTCTTCACATACCACTGAATCTCGGTGAAATAAGGCATATGCTTAGAAAACAATAGAAGGGATATTCGAGCTGTATATCGGCTGTTGTGAAAATTGCAGGGAATTGTGTAGGCTAGCTCAGAACATAAATAAGCTGAGGTACAAGTCCTACCAGTTTCAAGACGTAAAATCCAATGATGAAAAAATAAGTGCTCTTAAATCTGATGATTATTATAAACAATTACAGGTGTTGGTTGTGAAATAATATCAACTAATATTGATTGTGCAAAAGGATAAATTGGAAAAACTATTAATTCGACAAACGTTCAAGTGCTTGACAGCCGAAGGCTTCTTACCCACTTTACATACCGTGCATTTATATTTCCAATGCTCCACCAGAAGGTACTACATTGGCCAGGAGACGAGTTTTTTGTTGCCTGGAAATTTAGAATTTTGCCGAACCCTTGCCGTTCCAGGCAAGGCAGGAATCTTTAACGTGCGTGACAACACTCACACACGGCACCTCCATTTAACCTCTCATCCGAACGAGGGCGTAATTTTTGTGAAAAAATGCTCACCTGTCATTTTTCAAGCAGTCGACTGTGTCGGGATTTGAATCCAGGGCCTTGGGATTCGTAGCCTTACGCTTACTACATTGATCCACGGCGACGCCCCCCCTTTACATACCACTGAATATCCGGAAAATAAGGTATATAATTGCAAAACAGTAGAAGGTGACCGAACTGCATCAAACAAGAAAGATCAGCAGCTATGTTCAAAGACAACGAACGTAGATACAAGAAGAAAACTGTTCAAAGCATATGTGTGGAGCACAGCATAGTACGTCTATGAAATAGGGGCAGTAGGAAAAGCACACAGAATGTTGTGCTTCAGATACATGAGGATGGTAGCATGGACAAACAAAGTTAATAACAAATAGGTTGTAGAAATAGTAGAGGAATAAAAATATCTGTGGAAAACAAAAAAAAAATAGGACAATCGACAAGATACGTTCTAAGGCATTTCTGGGGTATTGTATGGGATATATTACAAGCAGAGATAGTAAATGAGAGGTTGAGGTAGACCGAGATTAGACTTTCGCACACAGTTAGTGATAGATGCAGACTGTGCAAATTTCAGTGAAATGTGTAGGTTGCTTCAGACTAGGAAATAATGAGTGTACCCGTCCAACCAGTTCTCAGAGTGAAGACCTAATGATGATGATGAAAGGAATATAGAACATTTACATCATAGTTTTTTTCAAACATACAATTTATTACTAACAAGTACCTATTTACTTAAGTATCAAGATGTTGCTTACCTAATGTTGTTTACAATTTATAGAACTCAAATTTCTTCTCTTGTGGATAGTTTACCTGCCTTTGATTCCCACGCTTATAAGGTTTGTTTTGGCCAAAAAAATCCTTGACAGATTGTCTATATAAAAAAATCAGCGTGTTTCGAACCTTGATCACAAACTTTCCTGGTGAATATCCTTTACAAAAAAATTATATGATTAAGACTTATTCTACATTAAATTAAATGACAAATACTCAAATATCAGTTACAAATAAAAAAAGTTCTAAGCGCAGTATTTACAAAATCAAAAAGCGCTTTCCAATTCGTAATTAACAGTATTAAATATCGTCTGCTTCTATTTTTAAATTGACGTTCAAATCCCAGTTTACAAAATCATACATATTCGCTTAAATATTACTTCTAATTAATCAATTCAAAATAGCGGTGTATCGAAGAATCGTCCCTTTTCATTGTATATTATAAAATCAAATAACTGCATTTAACAACTTTCATATCTATGCAGGTTACGTTTAAAACTAACTTTTGTATTCACTGTTAAGTCGTAATTATTAATTACGGTATGCGTATTGCATACTTTAAAACCATTTCTTCTCGAAGTAACATTTATCTAATGTCGATTGCTTCTGCTTGTATTCAAAAGTTTACCCCATTTCTAGAGTTTTCGAGCTCCGTATGGGACGTAGTATACCGCAGTGATGCAAGGTTTCTGAGAATTCATCGTTTTATTACCTAATTAGCTTTATTTATTTCTTAGTGATGTGCACGGTCTGTCTTTGTTTAACATAAAGAGGTAATTGTTGCGTTACACTTCTATCCAGAAGTATTGCGAAAGATAATCAATAATTCTTATCGATTTTATGGGGTTTTTATTGCATTTTAATGTTCCTGCAGCTTCTTAGAATAAATATTTATTTGTTGATTAGGTGTTTACGTAGTTCTAAATACAGATGACCCATCCTTTTTCTATTCCGAATATTCGACAAAATTCTTAATTTAAAATTGCATTTATGTTGTACTGAAATCAATTAAAGTAATTAATTTAAACTTTAATTGCTTTACCAACGGATTTTGCACATGCAAAAAACCAGCATCTGTAATAAAAGATTGGTTTTCACAGTAAAACGTGTTGTTAATACACATAATTATTTTTTTTATGGACAGGCGGAAAGTGCATTTTTATTACAAACGAATGACTTTGTATTTATTTTACAGTAATTATTTACAAGCTTTTCACATTATTTCTTTTCGATTAATTATTTTTACATATACGGCTTACATTTTGTACAGGGTTGGATTATCGATTCAAAGTTGGAGGTTTTAAATACACGGGAAGTGAGTTTTGCCTTTTTATAATAAATGGCTACGTAATTACAATACTCTCATTGTACAGAGTTGTAACAATGAATCTTAGAAATTTTCTATTTTTTTTAGATTCTTTTATATCTTAGTCAGATTTATTTGTAGTTTGGGTGACCTCTCGTAACCCCCTTCAGTATATATCACCTATCACGAAATACCAATAAAATCATCCTGTGCTAAAATTTAAAATTACTAAGACGAGTATATATTAAGGTCTTCTTCATGATGTACTCTTTTTATTCAATACCTAGGTTATAATAACGATTTTTGCAGCTTTAATTGAATATTTCTGTAATTCGTGTTGAATAAAATGGACATTTGCCAATATTTTAAAGTTGTTCCGTAAGCACAAACAAAACTAAGAACTTACGCGTCTACTAGAGCGAGATTCTGATCTTGCAAACATTCCGAATTCGTCAATATCAAAATTGGTTCAGGAATGCAGTGTGGGGTGTTGGTTGCTGTTTAAATAAATCGATCCTTGTAAACTTCAGTATGATTTACTAGTGGGTGAAAATCCAGATTTAATAAATTACAATTACAAACAAGATTTATTAACAAATAGAACGTTTAGAAGGGAATGGTTAGAAAAACTTATAAAAGCAGGCTGTGTTACACAAAATATCATAAGTTACACTTTGTTGGTTTTGTGTTTTATTCCCGTTGAAACAACTTAATTTAACTGTACTAACACAAACGCATTTTAGAAGCGCGACTTTACAACGCTCAAATGACGTTGTATAACAGTAAGAGAACGAAGGAGTAATAAAGCGACGAACACGTATGAGACCCTTTTCAAAGTTGAACTTGTATTTATACAACTTTGAAACCACGGAACGAAAACATAAAACCATTCCCAACAATAGATTGTTACAGGTTCTACGGAAATAAGCAAAAATATATATTCTATACGACAACGGGGAAAACATTCGTAGGATGCAACCAATAACGATAGCAAAATGCGATAATTAATTCTATTGAATTTCGTTGTTCGCACGGGAAAGCAAAATACATTTTAAAACGTTTCTGCGAATTAGACAACTAGAAACACAGCCAAGCAAATTAAGTTGCCTGACTTTTTTAGAAAAGAATAGATGTTTGCATGATTATCGATCCACGCTACAAATATACCCGGATTAGCTTAAATAGGAGGAACGTTATTACCTATAAAATTTGATAGACCGAACACGTGTAGAAAATAAAATAGAATTTTACAGAACACGAGCAGATAACAAACCATTAAAGCATTTAATCTTTCGACGAATAATTATTAAAAATAACGAGCACGTATTTCAAGGAACGAGACATTATTTAAAGTCGTTTGAGGGGCAAACATTTCAACGAATTTAAGTGTTTAGAAGGTTGTTTGTTTTAACTAATAACTATTGGACATAACAAGCAGCGGTTATAATGTTTTACAAGAAATTAAAGCGTTTAAAAGGGCTCCGAGCTGTTTAACGATTTTAAAAAAAATTATAAACGGTTATAGGATATATTCCACGTACCGAGGAAAATTTATACAAGACGCTTTGAATTCGTATTTATTGAACTTGTTATTAATTGAGAATAACATAAATAGGTTTAGATTAGCGTTTTTAATTAAGGTAGTTGCAATTCAATACAGAATTGCTTTATTTCAGGAACTCACTCTAACACCTAGTAGCTGTCAATCATGTCATTGCTCCCGTAATGACTTCATTTTTTTATTTAGATGGTGACGATACTACAGAAAGTTCTTAATATTAATTACTAAATGTGTGCCCTAGAATTTTCATCAAAGAAACCGTAAACAAACGATAAAAGGAAATTATTTTAGAAAGTTAACGTTAAAATTAGATACAAACTAATTTATTAGCAATATTTTAAACAATATTTATCAATATTACGTAAACAACAAATGTCTCCATAAAGAAAATATGTCAGTTTCATTGTGTAGGTATACAAATTGGCAGTTCTGTTAGAATATACTTAAAGAAGTAATAAATTTATATGCATGCGTTGGCTCATAAATGGAGAAACTGAAATCTTATAAATAAAATGACCAACTGAATTCTCGTAATCGTGAGAAATGTGGCGAAAGGGAGTTATATTATTGTGATGTATTACGAAGTACAAGTTAATCGCGAAATAACGAGTAAGTACGCAAATTTTGACCAACATTGTTGAATTATTATTTAACAAAATGGCAGCCTTTGCTGAATAAACCTCTAGTCGCTCTTAAATATTAAGTTTTTGTATATGAAATGCTGATTTATTAAACTTCAAAACCATCAATCGTTTTGATCAACTTGGTCTTCGTATATTTGGGTTATTATTATGTTTTAATCTTGGCAGATAATAAACATGCATTTTCTTGTCATTTGCGATAGCAATCACTTTTTAATAACTTTGTAAAAAAGTTCAAAAACGATGTTGTCAAAATATGATATTCGGGCATTTTCTTTCGATATAAAAACGTCTAAACGTCACAGGAGCGGCAAATGAAATCAAACAGTAATTTGGAAGAGATACTTGAAACAAACGTACCGGGAACCATTGGTTCGCAAATTATTATAGCGCAAATTTTGATTTAGAATCCCAGTGGGTGGTTAGCTACGACCTTGAACAATAAATAGTTGCGAAAAGAAATTGAACCAAAGTCTTCAAACTCACTAGAAAACTGTTGAAATATTCGACATATTAATAATACCGTAAGCAAAAGTAAAGAAACTAAATAAATTGCTTCCACCTAGTTAATGTCTGCAAATAAATCGTGACAATTAGAAACATCATCTTCATTTTTTAATTGAGACAAAACTAAACAGTTTTACCAACGCATTATAACCTGTGATGAAAAATGATTGCTTTGCAACAACTGCAAACGGTCTAAACAATGATTGGATCGTTCAAACTCCAAGGCAACACAGATAACTCCATCATAGGAAGGTTATGGTGACAGTATGGTAGACTTGCGAAAGCTTAGTAAAACCATACCAGCAGAATCATATGGCACGGAGTTGCAAATTATGCACGAAAAATTACAGGTATACGCAATCGTCGCTAGTTAATGGACGTAGACTAACATAAAACAAACATAAATAGAAAAGAAAGCTATGTAAAGAGAGAAAAACTATTTGTGCTGCCAGCAGCGGGTGCAATACGAACTACGGGGGCGGGACGTTTAAATAGTACCCATAACTTATTCAATAATAATCATTACATTAAATTCCACCATATTTATTGATTTGATTATTAAATTTTACCTAATATATTTTCTTGATGGTAAAATCAGTAAAGCATATTTTAAGTAAAATTGTTTTAAAGCAAACCAATGTTGACTGAATTTAGTTTGTGCATAAAACTTGTACTTATAATTTGCATGCAGTAGCATCAAAATTAAATAGAGGGTTTTGAAAAACAAAATTCACATTGTTGATTGAGTTTGCTTTTAAATGTATATTTCATTTGTAGGAGATACTATATGAACTCATGGAGTAAAACTCGTTATTATTACTAATAATAAGTTTGCATTTAACTAGCAATTTGCTATACATAATTCGTATTCAAACAATTATTACAAATGCCTTATATATTTAATACAATCCTTACTAAAACTACTAACAGTATTACTTTCCTTTAGATGTTTTGGAAAGGAATTAAACAAAAATTAAACATTTATGAAAGCTATTTTTTCCGTAAATCGTTCAGAAACTTTGATCCTTTTTCTGATAATGGTTAATTATTTCCATATGTGTATATAGTCGTTGCCAAGTAGCGACCATTAACTGTAAGGAAATATTTATTTTTCATTTCATTTATAAATTAATGGTGCTGTGAAATTTAGTAAAATTTGTTGCAAAGCTATGGAAATGTACATGATACCGAATTGTCAAACTTGAGGCATTGAAATTTGATTGCTGATATTTTTGAAAATAACAGTAATTTGGAATTCTATAATTGTACTAATTGTCAAAAAACTGTAAATATAACGAACAACTAACTTCAGATTCAAATACATTCTGAAGTATAGTTGTTTGTTATATTTATATGATGCGTTGAGATTGTTTAAAATAGAATTTACCATAAAAAACATGTTCTCAGTCATTTTTAGTGCATTCTATTTCCTTATAGTAGAGAAATGTATTTTTAAAATTAAATTATGTTTTAATTTCTGTTGGTTTTTAACGATTTGCTGAAAAATAATATGTATACCACGTAGGAAAAGCAAGGAATATTAAACTTTTCTTACTAGGTACACAATATACTCTATTAGTTTATGTATTATACCTAGCAATTCCCTTAACCATAAAATCGTTTCTGCCCTTTGTACAATAATTATGCACATCAACAACATAATCCAGTTTAATACATAAATAATCAGGCAAGTTTATTCACATTTTAAATATTGTTTTAGCACGTTAAAAATGAAAATACTCCTTTTGTCTCAAAATAAGTGTCTGCTTTCTATATTTTCTAAAACGTTTTTATCTCGAAATTTCAATTGTGATTTTGTTTTCCAATAAGCGACCCATATCGAAAATGAAATTTGAACACATTAGCTCAAATTTTGGGTAGATATTAAAATTTTTTTGTCATTTCTTAAACTATCAGTGTGACCACATAATGAATAGTGGAAAAGTTCCTAAAGTTACACCCTAAATAAAAAGGCATAATCTGATGTAGGAAGTGCGTCAAAGTGCGTATCATTACTTGTTTAGAAGCAATTTAAAAAGATAAATTTAAACATTGCTTCAGTAAAACATTTAGCCACTCGATTCTGTGTCGGAGAAGACTAAGTCGAATTTGACAATTTGAATTAACAAATTTTATGTAAAAGATCAGTAAGTGTAAATATATAAATTTGCAGAAAACTGAAAGACTCGATAGAAAATAAAAATTGTAGATATAGAAACGCTAAAGGAGACACCCTTTCATCGCCGCAATAATATTCTCACTTGCGCATGCTGTTGGAATTTCAAAAAGCACAATTCACAGAAAATGTAAATCTGGACTGAGTAAGCCTCATTCCAACGCAGTAAAACCATTTCTTACTGACCGTAACAAAATCCAGTGTTTACAGGTAGGGACAAGATTTTATGGGTCCTGGGGCAGGGATTTAGAGACCAAGTGTTCTACCTTGCTCCTGCACTCGCTCTGAGTGTTTGAAATACTGTTTGGCAATGCCTGATGCACAAAATATTGCTGCAGCTGCACCAATTTGTAAGGATATGATAAACTACCTTAATGTTCACGAGAAATGGTTTTATTTAAAGAAGACCTCGAACAAGTACTATCTAGTCCACGATGAGATGAAGCTTCCTCAAACATGCAAAACTGAGAAGTACATCATAAAGGTAATATTTTGGACGCTGACGGTGGAATAATTCCAGCAGTCAATGGTTTGATGTGAAATTTGGCCATTTGTAAAACAAGAACAAGCCAAACATGGGAGTAAAAACCACTCAGCTGGGATTCTAGAAACAAAATTCATTGAATCTGTGAATAAATGCAAATATGGATAAATTTGTCCTTGCAATTGAAGCTAAAAGGTCGTGGCCTGTCACACTCGTATTTGGATTCAACAGCGTAACGCTAAACCGCATTTTGATAAGAATGATAATGACTTCAATAATGCTGTTCACGTTAACTTTGTTAAAACTCCAATAAATGTATTGTGTCAGCCACCTAATAATTGAAATACCAATGTGCTTAATCTGGTTTTAATACCCTTCAAATACTGCAGCACCAAGTCGCTGCTTGAAATATCGATGAACTGATGGAGTCCATCACTGATGCCTTTCATGAACTGAGTCGTGATATACTAAAAAAAGTTCTATCACATCAGTAGTGCGATAGAAATGATGAAAGCCAATGGCAGCTACAACTTAAATAGCCCTACTTAAGCCAAATACAAATTGCAACAAGTAGGACAGTTACCACTTTGCCTTAAATGTGATATTGAGCTCAGCGACTCGGACAACGATTAGCATTTCGTACTTCTACTGATGTTTGATAGTTGACTGCATTGATCCTGGATACGGCAATAACCTTGCTTGTTATCCTAAGATGTTTCATTTAGTTGAAAACATATTTTGTTCCATCTATTCTAAGTGTATTATTTTGTGACTTAAATTTTTACCTATTATGGGACAGAGAGTATAATGTATCCTACATCGTATTGATGTGTGTATCTATCACACTTGTTTTGTAATTCCTGCAATCTTTACACATTAGATTTGTTTAGGCAATGCGTTGGAATAGAACAGTATTTAAAATATGATGCAATTATTGTCTTATAAATAAGCATTTAGAAAACACTATAAGCAAGTCCTTTTTGCAACATTTTCACAGCATAATCACTATTATTTTTAAAATCTAAATTTTGATTGATTGCGAGGTTCCATTTTTATATACGTTGTATTTTTAAAAAATTGCCAATATCAAATCAATAGTACTTCCATTACTATGACAATTACTTCTCTCTCAAATTAAAGTTATTCTAACAAATTACTCATAAACTTTTATAGTGCTTTCATTATACAAACCCCGGGGCTGAAATAAAATATTACAACCCGTTGTCATGCTGACAATAAACACTGAATCTAAGGTGTTACTTACATTTCAAATAAGTGTTAAAATGAATTATTTTCGAAATAGTTAAGGCGAAAATATATTCTTGTTCTTTATGACATAAAATGTTTTGATTCATTGATAAAACGGAATATTGCTAAGCATAAAATAGCGATTTTTCTCAATTTTAACAACCCTGTATCTCTTTCCATTTAGGAGACGCCAAAGTACAAAACTCTGTGGTGCAAGATATGTGCTGGCTATATAAAAATTATTATTTATGCATTATTGTACGTCTGAAACGTAACCCGCCATGAAAAACATTTGTTAGAACACTCTCTGCTAAACACCCACTTTTTTCTATGTACTTTATTTATGAACTTCTTATGCGCAGATAATTTCATGAGATCTATTAAATTGGTGTTTGGTTTTGATGCCATAAATTTGGCAAACTTGATATCTTTTGCTTTAGCAATTAAATGTATTCGTTTTGTTGAAGAATAGATGACACATTTAACTATAATTTGAATAATATGCTTGTCTAATCCTTTATGCTGAAGGCAATCTAGCGACTGATTAATTTTTAAGTCTCTTAAAACACGGATCTCTAAAATGTACATTAAATCAATTCTATTACATAACCTAGGAATTAAATAAAAAAGTTGAGGTAACACTCTACCAACTATATAAAATACAAAATTCTTAGGTTGAGTTAATGCTGAATCTTTATACTGTATAGCAGTAACAAAATTACTATATTGGGAAGGACTGTTTGATAATAGATTTGATTTACATGTTTCACAACTTCTAGTAAATGAAATAAGTTTCTTGACAACATAACCCGCTATATAGTATGTTACACATTTGGCAACTCTTGAAGCTTTCTTATGTACTATATTATTAATACTTATAGGCGCTTCATTTTCATTATCTAAATATTGTATACCTGCAAATTCCTCTCCAGTAACAAAACAGTGTGAATTGTTTAGCGCACCACATGAATCATCTTCCTCACAAATAAAGCCAGGTCAATGAGTAGATAAAAAATTGTTTATTACTAAAGCTTTAAATGATGTTAAAAGTGAGACACATCTGGAGATATGTTTCTGACTTCATGACTACGAATGCAACCAAGAAAGTTGTCTACTGAATCTAGGTTCAAAGCCCTCAAAATTATAAATGAAAACTTATTTTGCAAAAGAATTTCCCTTTTACGCAAGAAACCTCGTAGTATGACCTTCAAATTCTTGAAAGAGGGGTTATACGCATATTGACTTTTCTTCTTGCAGAAGAATCTTATTGTATTAATTATAGTAATTGCATTTTGCCAAAACACATCATGACCTGATGTTTGTGTAACCACGCCTTTTAATTGTTTGCTACGTGACGCAATGGGATTGTTTCCATTCAAACTGTCAAACAACTGATCCATGTACAAAATGAAATCTGCAGTATGTTCTGCTTCTTTGTCCAATTTATAGTTACCCATAATATCTGTAATTACATTTAAATATAATTTAAATGAATATCAGAACAACCTAAATACTTATCCCATTTTGAAATTCTTTTCATCATCGAACCAACTTGATAGCTGAATACCTGGGTGCATTATGAGACCTTCATTTTATTCATTTTATCTTGAAATATATGGACATCTGAAAGTTTAGTACATGTCCTTGTTTCTTCAGAGGTGTCGAGTAAATAAAATTGTATAATGTGTTTCCACATGGCAATTTTCTCAACCCCATTGTATGTGAAATGAATGTCTTTGACTAGCAAATTGTTTTGTATACCTTTTATCAGATGAAGTACGTCATAAATTAGCACAATTTCAGTTCCATTCACTTCAAAACCTGGTATAGTTTTTGCAGACTTTTTTAATGTAATATTTTGCCGTTTCATTACAAAGAGCATTAATTGCAGCCTTATTTGCACCAACCTGATCACAAACAGTTACAATAACATTTAAACCACTTGTCTGGCATTGACAAATGCACTCTTGATTCATTGTTTTCAAAGAAGTTGATTTTATTGGACCACTTGTAAATGTCAATGCGACAGGTTGCTTCCACCGATAATGTATACCTTTGGACATACAAACGTTAGCATGATCTGCTACAAAAGGGATTTCTCTTATTGCCGATGTCCTCAATGCCATCTATACAGTCATGCTTTCGATTTCAATGTACCATAGGTGTGATTGCCATTTCATCAAACATTAAGGAGCAAAATTTGTCTGCAGGTTTCATATTCTCAACAACATTTTCTAGACATTGAAACATACGCTTGTTAATGCCAGGTCTAAATGGCAACCGATTCAATAAATTTTTCAATGTTCGCCTCAATGGTGAAGCAAATATTTTAGATAATAAGTGATATCCCCTGCCACTGCCTTTTAATATAGTCAATGCTAATACTTTTTTGTCTAGAGTGAACCGCCTAGCTCTTGGTTTTGTTTTTGCTATCTAATTTGTGGCATCATAAAGTTAAAAGTGTATGTAAATGGGGCAAATTTGATTGCTTGGGTGGCATTTGCTAATCGTTGCTGAAAGTTTGACAGTCGTTTATTGAGGTTTATTGTTTTCTTACTCGAATCGACTGCTAGTCTATACAAATGCTTGCACTTTGGAGTGAGGTGCTTCCGACGAATAATTGTATCAGCTTTTAATATTTCATTTCTTCTAGTACCTAAAAGATTTTATATTTTTATCTGAAATGCTTAAATGAATAATTCGAAATTAAGAATTACAGCACACAACGCCACTACTACTCAATGATCGTGGCATAACACGTTACATTGGAAAGCACACTAGCAAGTTCACTTTCACATTCATGTACAATGCTAAATCCAAAGTAGATGTAAAAAATTATGTTGATACCTACTCTTTCTTAAATCTACATACATTTAAAATATATACCTACTATTTTAAAGATTTTTAAGGTAAAATCACTTTACAGATTAAAAGTAATACTAAATAAATGATGGCATCAACATTATGTAATTTAACTTTCTAGAAACTATTAAAAACAAACAAGTCACATACCCTATTTGTATGAATTAGCCTGTAACTCCAGAATTATTAAATAAATCTGTCGTTTCCAAAAATATTTCAGAAATAGAGAAGAAAGCTAAGGAAACGTGCTTACTATAATAACAACAACATTAGGAGATAGTGTATGGATAATAGATTTAAGGTGAAACTCAAAATACATCAATAACTTATCAATAACTAGATTAAAATATCTATTACATATTAACTAGGTATATTACCCTGTAATCCTTCTACATAGCTGCCATGTATCTGAGAGTCGCCCATAAGCTCTTCTGTTGCATTATTATTTACACTATCTACAGTGAACGTGTTTAACTTGAATTATATAGTATTATAAATATTACCCTAAAGTACTTCAACAATGCTTTTGCAGTAATCTGTGGATCATCACCGATTTTTTGTGTTACCAAATGAACATCTACAAAGTCGTATATACGCTTAGCATATTGTATTACTCAACATTCAGAACTTACCCTGTAGTCCTTTAACATAGCTTCCACTTATCTATCAGTAATCTAAATTTAGGTGTAAAGTTGGTACATTACCTTTTTGTAAACCTCTTCTAGTTCCAGGAACTTTGAATTCCTTTTTAAAATGTCTATCATACACATAATATGAATTATACACCTTACCAGGTGCTAAATTGTTTAATTTCGAGTTATTAACAGTCACAATCCACAAGCTATAAATGTCGAGATCTTTACAAGAAAACCGATGTCTTTTACTTGTTTTATCTGTACAGTTAAAAACAGAACACGTTTTCACATGACTCATCGTCGCGTAACGATATAAATAACAAATAAATGATAATTAATTTGCCAGCCAAATGCAAATAAGAAGACAAACTCTGAACAAATACAAAACGCAAAAACAGCTCAACAAGACAACATCAAAACAATGTAAAAATGACAGTGTAGTTTTTGAGAATAGACAACTGAAAATCAGTTAGCGGTGCCATCCAACGAGTGCGATCCGTACTAAACCTTTGACAGACTTCTCAAGGTCACTAATTTAAATTACTTTTCTATTTGTATATGTTCTCTGGTAGACCAATACTCTTGCATGATTGCACTAGACCACACGTATCATGATTGACGGTGAGAAAGCTGTCTCAGTTAGAATATAAAGTTTATGATCATATGTCGTATTTCCGTGACTTGATACTTCCCGATTACCATTTTTTCTAAAGCTCCTGAAACCATTTGCAGAATCGTCGATTCATTATTCGAGGCATTTGAAGAATTTTGGCCATAAAGCTGCAATTTTTATCTATAAAGGAATTAACGCATTGCCTGATCTTTGGTAATACATTATCATTGCTAATCGTGATAATTTTAATAAATAAATGCTTTGAATCATAGTTACGGAATTCTGTTTTTATTTAAAGAATTGGACACTTCATATACAAATACATGATATTTTAACCGCTTTATCACCATTAATGGCAGTGTACGATACGGTTCCTCATAAATTGTTGCTAATCACATGCAATGCGTGTTCTGTAGTAATTATTCTACATGTGTTTTAATATACATTTTATTAGTACGGCAGATAGAGGTTAAAATTTTAAATGAACCTAAGACGATGTTTTTTAAATTTTATTTTTAATTATATTTAATGTTCATTTCTACATATCTCCAAATTTTCGTCTGAACGCTGTTGCTCAAAAATTGGTTTCGATGAACAAAAGCCTGATTGAATTATTTATTAGAGGTTTCTTATTTTGCATAGATTATGATACTTTAATATTGAAATGCTTGCAATTCATGTTTTTAGGTTATTGATGGTAATCATTTGGTGTTTGTTAAAGATCCTTGAATTAATTCACGCGTTAATGCTGTTACTCACGTACTACCATCGGGAATTTTAGATTATTGTCATTTGCATGCTAAATTTTGAAGAAATATCTTTTCTAAGAATCAACAAGGATTATGTTAATCATTTAAGTAGTACTTATAGGAAACCATTAATCATAGATTCGTTACTGCGGTTTAAGTTATGTGATATTACAAAAATAATATCTAAAGAAATAGAACAAGCTTATAAAAATGCAGTAAATACTAAGGATAATCTTTCTGTCATCTCCTTACGAGAAGCGTCGAAAAGTTTTCGGTTTAACAAACACAAAAACTTTTGAGGAAACTATCTTTATTTTTCAACATAATTACATTGTAGTTCCTCATATATAGACCAATATCATTCAGTTTTCTAACAACTTTATTGCAATGCAAGTTGTTTAACTTAGAAAAATAGACGGCAAACTTAATTATGTAAATATGGAATTGATCACCGACATCAACGTGCACAATTTCGTAAAAAGAAGTGTCACACAATGCAGTGGAAGATACGCTAAAGTCAATAAGAAATAAATGGACGATTACGATGCAGACGAACCATCTAGTTACTTGATGTACCTTGGCGCCAACAATTTATACAGGTGAGCGTTGAACCAACAGCTGCTCATAAGCTCTTTTAGTTGCTTGAACGAAACCAAAATTGATCGCATCAAGTGGCAAATTATGGATATATTCGAAACCTACGAGATGCAATATATATTGGAAGTGAACCTCAAATACCCAAAGAAGTTGCATTGTCCCCATAACGATTGGCGCTTCGGTCCCGAAACCAAGACTCCGCCATACATTAACTCGAAAGATTCAAAACTGCTCGTCATGCTATCAAATAATAAGAATTATGTAATCCACTTCAGAAATCTCTAGCAATGCTTAAAGAATAGTGTTCGGTTCACAGCGGTCCTCATGGTCGTGAAATTCAAACAGTGTCCATGGTTCAAACCGCACATAGGCTTGAACATTGAATTGTGAACACAGGCTAAGAGTGCGTTTGAGAAAAATTTTTTTAATTCGATGAATAACGTTATCTTTGGCACACCATGGAAAATGAAGACAAACGCGTCGATCTTAAAATTGCAATTTGTTGGGTCTGGAAGCGAAAAAATTGTGAGCCAGTACCTGAACTGTCCGCCCAAACTTTAATAGCTGTATAGCGCTGAACGAGAATTTAGTTATCATACGAATGGGCAGAGTAAAAGTGACTTACGATGAAACTATCTATGCGAGATTTTCAATACTCGACCTCTCCAAGACATTAATGTATAAATATCATTATATGATGTAGTGCATGTATAATGATCAAATTTGATTTCTTTATATAGAAAGGGGCTGCTTAGTTTATAACGTACAAGCTGAAGATTTATAATTAGATGGTAATAATTTGACACCAGTGGTTATCCTATAGACAACAAGTATAATATTACATTAATCAAGAAGGAGGCGGCGAGTAAATTTAAGGACGAATTTAAGGGGAATTTAGTTATAGAGTTCATCGGTACTAAAACCAAATCCTATTGTGTTATTACCGAAAATGACGATGTAAAGAAAATCAAAGTAATTAGCCGCAATGTAGTGCAGGCATAAATGTAAATTGCTTGAAGGATACTGTGAGATATAGTATAGGTGTCCACAAGCATAAAAAGACAACTATTAGAAGCAACATGTACGAACTGTACCCAAAATTAATAAATAAGGTTAGTTTATCTGGTGACGATGATAAAGGCTTTTTCATCCTGGAACTGTAAATACGTATGCTTGCGGACGTTGTAGAAATGATGATTTTATCTATCGTTAGCTTATGCTTGTATATAGTAGCTATAAGATTTGGATTATGCATTTCGTAAAATTAAATATGCATACCGATACAAAATCTTTCAAATGAATTGATTGTCTGTAACTACAAATTATAATTAAATTATTTTGAATGATGATCTGGAGTTTGGTTATAGCAAAAGCGATTTGTATTACGCCAGATTTAAAACAGAATAGCATTTGAGCATCAAGAGCATAAATCTGACTATTTACTATTATCCAAAATATGCAAAAGGACGTTTTAAATACATACACATAAGCATTTTCGTAAACTGGAAACAGTTTTTGAATTCACATATGTATTTCACAAACTACTGCGACAAATTAATACGTTAAATTTAGGTAAGGTGTATTACAAACATTCAGGCTGCCTTATAAGGTGTGGTGGAGCAGTGCATTTACATTTCCAATGCTCCACCCGAAGGTACTACATTGGCCAGGAGGCGAGTTTTTATTGCCTGGAAATTTAGAATTTTGCTGAACCCTTGCCGTTCCAGGCAAAGTAGGGATCTTTAGTGCGTGACAACACTCACACACGGGACTTCCATTTAACCTCTCATCCGAACGAGGGCGTAATTTTTGTGAAAAATGCTCACCTGCCATTTTTCAAGCAGTCGGCCGTGTCTGGTGTGGTGGAGCGTGAGCCGTTCAGGAGTGATAGTATTGTGGGTTGCCCAACATGGATTAGATGGGCAAAGTACGTTGCAAACATTTAAGTGGGGAGGTGGGCGGTAACGCTCAGGCGTGACAGTATTAGGGGTTATCTACCTTAGGTTAGATGAGTAAGATGTGTTGCAAACATTCACAAGGCGGTAGCGTGACGCTGTCAAGCGTGACAGTATTGCGGGTTGCCTACCCAGGGTTAGATGGGTAAGGTGGGTTGCAAACATTCAAGTGGAGGTGGCAACAGGAGGTGTTGAGGTGGGGCCGTTGCACCAGAATGTCTGAAATTCCTCTACTATTATGTGTACGACAATAAAATAAACACCATACAATTGTCAAAGAGTGAATATGGTTTGTTTGTGCTTATTTGTGTCTGGCAGTACCAAAGATTCTTCGTTAGTACACAAAAATTGCGTAAGTTATACATGCCGTAAGGTGTCCAATCCAACTTTACAGAAAGCTGAAATGGGCACTAAGAACAATTGGAAACTTTTTAACTTTGATCTCAGTTTGTGTCAAGAAGCACCAAAAATGTTGAATTTGTGCTCAAAAATTGCGCAAATTGTACGTGACTTAAGGGCGTCAATTAAACTTTGTCGGAAGCTAGAATAAACGCCAAGAGAAATTGAAAATCGGTGTTCTTTTTTATTGCTTTCATTTATACTATATTTGTTCGGGGAAGAACCATAAATCGGCGTTGGTGATCCAAAGTTCCGCAAGTTGTACATCATTTAAAATTGCCATTTGAACTTTGTAGGAAGAGCGATTGGACACCAGAAAGAATTGGAAACCTTTCATTTTAAAAATAATTTTTGTTAGTGCTCAGTTTGTGCCAGACAGTACTAAAAAAATTTTTTGTGCGCAAGTTATTCGTGATTTAAAATGGCCATTCCATCTTCGCAGGGAGTTGGAGTGGTCATCAAAAAGAATTAATCATTTTTCAACCTTCTTCATTGCTTTCATTTGTGCTGTGTTTGTGCCGGGCAGTACCAAAAAGTCGGCTCTCCCGACAATTGGCTTATTTATGCGGAATTTCATTACTTTAGTTGCCATAATGCTTCTAGAAATTCTATTCTTAGTATTTTTCATCCTGCTACCTGATCATCTACTTCAGCTTAGTCTTTGATATTAGGTAAGTTGTGTTTAGTGAAATAAAGGGTTTCTATATAACCTTTTCAGTTACTTTATTGACTACGCTAATAGGTTGTGCGCTAATGGATTATAGAGCGCTAGTATATTAAAATATCGTTTTTATGAAAAAGAGGAAATGAGTATGTTATATTTTCCTGTTCTAAAAACCTCCCTTGAAGGATTAGCAGTAGATGAAAATGTATTCGTTTTAAGAGACCTTTTAAAGACTTCGGACTAACTCGGAACGCTTCTTCCGCGGAGTTTGTTGAGATGCACAAGGTGTGAGGAAGGAAGAACGGATATGGCAGGTGCCACGGCACCTTACAAGACGTGTAGAAACTAGAAAACAGCGTCAAGGAAAACTTCGATGTGAACACACGTTGGTCGTGTGATGCGAGAGATGTTATACTTTTGGATTTGACTTTTCATATGTGTTGTGTCATTTTTAATTATTGTATCATCCCGGATATGTCCTCTCCTAGGACGATTGGTACGCGTAGTTACTCACACATTTCTTTGGCTCGTTATGATAATTTTTTTATCGGTTAAATTTTGTGTTTTTGAACTTTAGTGTTTGTTGTAATATAATTTATGGGTTGAAAATATAGATGGTTTGAGGTTAGTTATTAAGATTAGGAAAAGTTGTTGATGCAAGTCTTACATACTACATAATTAGTTGGTCAACAAGTCTTTTTGTCCTTTTGGAGTTTTCATTATCACTTTTTTTTTCTTTTCTGAGAGAAGCAGTGAAACAGGATTATTTTCCCATCGCTTTATTTTGACAATTTTGTAATTCCTACATGTTTGGGATCATTTATTATGTATTAAACACTTCATCAGAATTAATATAGTGTTTTAGTTATTTATTATTACGACCCCATATAACGTGTCGTAGACGTTCAGTATATAAATTGCCAGTGGCGTATTCTGGTACCATATACCGGGTGTGCTGTATGCTGGTCGCTTTTGCCAGCATAAGCGATAACCTACATGCAGATGCAGATGTAAGTACTTTTCTGTTTTATGCTTGCCACATGCACGTTTTGCACTAGTAAATTTTTTAAATTAAAAGAACCTAAAAAAGTCATAATTATTTTTTAGTTTTTGATTGAGAAACGCTAAATACAAATGGATAACGGGTGATAATAACCAAGAAACTATTACAGTAATCGCTTTCAACTTCTGTAATACACTATTAGTTGATGAGTTGATATACAAAACAAGTACATGTACATACACTAAAAAGAATATCAATAATGGTACCTTGAATTTCCTTGTACTGCTCTGGGCAACGCCAAAATGTATTGATACCATAAACAAATAGATGGTGGACACTAAACTAAAATATACGCATTCCGCTTAGCATCGCTAACTACTCTTCTTCAACCGGCACTGCTGCCAATTTACGAGAACAAAATTGTACATTCTCGCGCACTCACGTACGTTACTGTTAACTAAGACAGCATTGGCAGATAGGCACTGTGCTGTAGAATAACCCGCACTATGGTTATTGCATGTTACCTCGGAATGGTTCGTTGATGACGGAACAGATATAAAATTATAAATTAATTAATTATGTATTTAATTTTTTTCCACATATCAATAAACAAAACTTTATTGAAATTGTTTATAATATTTTTTATTTATTTATAAATTAACTTTAATCTTCTTGCTTTAGTCAAAAACTTTTCAATCACTAAATCATAGAAAGAGTCTTTTAATTTTAAACTGTGTAGCAGTTCTCTCTCAATTGATATTAAACTTAAGCCACTCAAACGGTCCTGACCTTGAGAACTCCTGCAGTAAGAATGAATTCGCTTTAAAGCTGAAAATGAACGTTCTATGGAGCTTGTGGTACTGGGAATTGTCAAAATAAGCTCTGCCAACTTATATACTTCCTTAAGTCCAGATAATAAATCGTTATTTTCCATAAACCGAACAAGTTTAAAAATGGGCTTACCTTGAAATTCGGGGCTCGTATAAATGACACTTAGTTCACTTTTAAGAAGAACGTAATCGAATGTGGTTCCGTAAGTTAATCTTAAGATATTTACAAGTTCATTAGAAAAATTGTTTTTGTAGTGCTCAAATTTTTGATGGGCCAGGAGATAAAAAAATGCCAGTTTGGAAAATGAATCATACCTTGTGTTTATCTGCTCTACAATGTTGTCAATAATTTCAAAGTACAGTCGGCGATAAGTCAAATTATCACAATTATTTTGACCCCTTTTAGTTCTTGGTTTTGAATCGTTGCCTTCTTTTCGAGATGTTGCCGATTTCCAAAGTGCTTCAAAATTCACATCATCTCTGTCTTTTTCTAGTTGAGAAGCAATATTGCTTATTTTTGCACTACAATAAAGAATGTCTACTGTGGTTGTCTGCAAAATGTTATATAATACATCTGTGTAGGAAAACAATTTTGTAAAGATTTCTAAGAAAAAAGTTGTTTCAAAATCGGTCAAAAATGATAAAATTCCTCTTGCTTTTACAATTCGCTTGAGTTATTAATTAGCCACTTAAAAAACTCAACCAGTTGCTTATGATATTCGTTGACCGTAAAGTTCCATCTTGTTGGGGCCACTGAGGGTAATTTTTTTTTAAAGAAATCTTGAAGTTTAACTGTTCTTTTGGAAGAATGTGAAAAAAATGCCGACAGACCACTAAGGGTTTGAAAGAAAATTCTGCGCTCTTTGTTGTTAGACAAGCCTTGTTGTAGGACTAAGTTTAACACATGCGCATAGCAATGTGTAAATAGAGCTTTTGTGTATGCTTCCTTAACTTGGGTCTGAAGTCCGTTTAAGTGGCTACTCATTACAGAAGCCCCGTCATATGTTTGTCCGACTAATTTGGCACTTATATTATATTCTTTTATAATGTCAGATACATGAGTAAATAATCCATTTGCAGTTCTGTCCGAGCTGACGTCTTTAAACCCTACAAACCGCTCATAAGGAATACCATCCCTTACGTACCTTATTACAGTTGACAGTTGAGATTTGCACATTATGTCTGATGTTTTGTCAAGTATAATAGATACAAAAGTAGCTGTATCAATTTCTCTTTTTATTTCATCTAATAGAGCATTACTTAGTGCAATTACAATGTCATTCTGGACAGTTGGAAAAGTACCTCGAAACATAGTTGCATTTGTTAAATGCGAATCAAGAAGGAGATCATATTTTCTAAGGGCGTCCAAAAATTCTAAATAATTTTCTTTGTTGAAAGACGTACTTGATTTATCGTGGTCTCTCAAAGGAAGTTCTTGTTTCGATAAAAAGCAAATTGCATCTCTAAGTCTGTTAAGTATGTCTCTATTTTTTTTTGCCTGCTCGTTGTGTTGGTTTATGTTTGACTTGTATTGTGAATCAATCAAAACGTCAATTCGCTGTTTGCCAAACAATTTACATTTTACAAGGGAATCAACATGCGCTTAAGACCGTTCGTGCTTGTGTTGTGCAGAAGACAGGTGACTTAAATCAAAAAACCCATTTTTGGTCCACACGCCATTATCATTCGAAAACAGTAAACAGGGCCAACAGAACAGTTTGTTTAATTTCGTACAGCCTGCTATCCATGGAATCGATGCGTATTGTGATACAGAAAAATGCCGCGTGTATTCTTCCTTTTTAGTTTTATGTTTGGTTATAAATTCAGGTAAAGCAGGACAAGGTCTTCCATTCTTAACAATTTCCAATTTTTCTTGAAAATCTCTTGTCGAAAACTTGTTTATTAAAAGTGCATCTATTACATATTTATGGTTTTCTATATTAGAAGAAACACACTATTATATTTAAACGGACTTTCAGTTCCTTAACGCAAGAAGGTGCGGTTATCTTGCAGCACAAGCGAAAACGTAGGCCGAATTAATTTTACGTACTCACTTTATACTGTATATGCCACTACCATAAATTGTGTTAATTCTTCACTATAAAATAACAAATAACAATAAATTAAATACACTACACAAAATAAAATACGATTAGCCAACTAAGAAATACAACTAAAACGAAATTAAAAACAAGGGCCTTTCCGTGGAAGACTCATTATTATTATACTACCACTAAATTAAATCACTATTAGAAACTAATTAAAACTAGAACGCATCTTAATAAAAAAATACATATGTCCAATAACAAAAACGTCAAAAACACGAAGAATTGCACGGCGTAATGGTAACAATTTGTTAGAACTGAAAAACCCAGAAGTAAGATATGTAGCAGAATGATATGCGATACTAAAACAGCACACGAGGGAGGGATACCAACCAATGTAGGTATGTAGCTTTTAACTCTCCGACTGAGAGCGACGTCAAACCGAAGACAGTTCAATTGCATTTCTCCTAATGCAGTAAGAATAAGGCGTTGTGCAGTCGTGGTACCGCACACTAACCTGTTGACGAATTATATTATGAGTAATAGAGTAATACGAACACGGCGTTGGGTATTATAGCTATACCACAATTACACTAAACCACTTTTTTTTATAAATACAACTTGAGACACAATTTTGATAATACTTATATTTAAACAATTGAAAATACACATTACTTAAAATGTTAAACGTTAAACCAAATTTACTAATCTCATAATTTTTAAGGTGTGCGGCGCACACCTAGCACGCATGAAATATCTGCCACTATTAATTGCTTTAATCAAGCGTTCGTATTGCTTGGTGTGGTAGATACCGCCACGCTGCGATAATCCAACGGCGGGTTTCGTTTATTAAGGCGGGAAGCCAAGCATTCTCGTTTGGTTGCTCGTGACGTCAAGATGCGTAGATCGCTGCCCAGATGGGAATTGAGAATCGCACTGCAGATGTGATCTTAGTTGGGTTGCTCTCAGTCATCTAGTCAAGGTTTAAAAGAATCAGTTTTATCCATGGTAATTCAGGTATTTAGTTTGAGAATTATTAATTTCGTATTTTAGCGCAACTTAAGGATCACGCTTTATGAAGCTCATTAGAATATTTTAGTATATGTTTGAAAGTACGTTTGGATTATGATGTAGTGCAAAAGAACGCTTGGTTTTACACAAGGATTAAGATATTTAGCTTTTCAGTCGTTATTTGTACGCAACGTAAAGATCACGTTTTAAGAAGCTGATTAGAGTATTTTAGTATATATTTCGAAGTACGTTTTGATTATGATGTAATGCGCAGAAACGCTTTATTTTACACAAAGATCAAGATACTTAGCTCTTTCAGTCGTTATTTGTATGGAACGTAAAAAATTTCAAAAAAATGTTCATTCTACACATGATTCAATTTAGATAAGTAGAAGACAGATGTATTGTTGTTAGCTTGGCAACAGGTTGGATCTCATTGTTTCCTGTCAACAGGGGACGCTCTGACGTCAGCTGTTTGTTTAGGCTTTTGGATTGTACGAATTAATTAGATGGCAGTGGAGTACGTCAGAAAACTTTTTTATTCTACCCACAGATGTTAAGATTTTCGTATCCTCATTTTATAATTAATAGAAATTGTTTACGTTCTATAATAACATAAAATACATGTATGAGTTAGGTTCTTTATCATGCTAAGTTTAAAGTAAATAATGAACGCTACTAAAGTTTGAAAAGCTTATTTTGATTTTAGTAAAATTTTAATTGTTAATAATTGCTTTAAACCGTAGAGATAAATTTTAGAGGATTTACATTTTGAGAATAACAAAATGAAAAGAGTTGTGAACTAGTCAGATTTGAATAGGTCTTAGTGAATTATAAACATAAATATTTTGCAGATCAAATTATTGGTCACTTTATGATTTGTTATGCTTCGTTGGGATATGAAATGAAAAGAAGTGAATATGAAATTATCTGTACATATTAGCGTTTTAATGAAGAGGAGTCCAATTCATTAAATTTATTTTGTGAATATCAAAGTTGCATTATTGTTTATTCTTTGTATACTGGCAGAAAGCTAATTTTGATAATAGAACTATTTTGAATATTACCTTAAGACAGTTTGTGTGCCAAAGAGGAGTAGCTGCCTTACGAGGTGACTATTCGCTCAACTGCAATATGTACCCTATCGTAAATCGGCGACCAGCCTCTGGTACCATCATAGCAGATTTGAAAGTTCGTACGCACAACTGTCAATGGACCGGACACTTCTATGAAACAATTTCACTGGTTATAGAACATTGACTAATTTTGGACTTTATAGAACTGAAGCAATGCCTTTTAAAAAAGCATCTTAAGTAACATCGCAACTTTTCATATTTCTTCGCCTGAAAGGACTCTGCACATAATATTCTCTTCCGCAGCCCAACTTGTATATATAGGTGGGAATAAGCCACAAAGTGTTAACGTGTTTTCCTTTCAAAATATTTTTCATTGACTAAACAACCACCTGCAAAGTATTCTCAAAACACCAACTGCAAATAAACGCATGTAAGAAAGTAAATAGCCTCAATACAACATGAAGAATTCCACGCAGCATACCTGCATGAAAATTCTGCCTGGTAGTATCGAAGCAATGTATATTCAATCTGTTAGGCATGTCTGCAACCCGCATTGCAGCATTATATTTATAAGTGCATGACGGGTGGCCTACATCCTGTATAAAACCATAGAAATTTACTCTTTTGATTAATAATACCGTGAAAAAATAATCAGGCGGATAATTTTTATTCTTCGCAATCTGTGTCCGTAAACACTTGTTTGATAATGGAATACCACGTTTTAACGTGATAATAGTATTTTCGAAGTAACTTTATTGATAACCAACATTTTCCCACTTTAAAGCATTTTTAACCTTTGTTCATCCCAAACTCCCGTTTTATGTTAACACATTAGACGTATTTTCAAACCATATGTTCATAATTTATTTTAGAAATGCATGCATTTAAGCTTATTTCAGCGAATCCATAATGCAAGAATGTTTATTCCTTAATAACCAAAACAAATTTCCTACTTTGTAATAATAAAACTCTAGGTTTAGCACGTTATCAACATAGAAGAGATTCAAAATATTTAACTTTGTAACTGAACACTTAACAAAATTTTACAGAATGTTTGAATAAGTAATGATTTCAATTTGAAAAGTAGCGATACCTGTAAATAAAAATTCGTATGATTATGAATACAATAATAAATGCGAGATTTAATTAGGTAATGTACGGTGAAAAAAATACATATAACAGTTTTTAGCTTGATTTTAAACATTTATTTCAAATATATAAATTTATATTATACTTGAAACGTACCAATATTCAAGTCTGAAATGTTGGTTAACAAAACCAATTTATAATTGAAATTTTAATAGAGGCATAATAATAAAGTCATAAAAAGTTCAGTATCAATAGCACCATTTGGCACAAACAGAAGTTGTTAAAAAGCATGTTCAATTAGTTTTTCTTTATATATGAAAAATATAATTGCATTATGTAAATTAACGTGAGCATTAACAGATGTTCTAAATTTGAATACAAAACACATGTATTTTATTACTTCATTTATATTTGAAAAATGTCGAATCACAATTATGAACACATGATAACTTTAAATCGTAAACATTTGATACAGTATATCTTATCTTATTTAATTTTGTAATAAAATGCTTTCCATAATAAAATTCCAAACACACAAAGTAATGAGCTATTAAAGTAAAACAAGCGTATAAACAAATATTTTTTAAACAAGTTCTAAACCAGCACTTGGAATATCAACTTCGACAGAGCCTCTTTATCGTGTATTTTTTCATGATTTTAACTGATTTTCAACATTGTGAACCACAGAATGAACTTATAAAAACTGTGAACCGACAGCAAAGCCAAGAAAATTAGCTTTTCATTCGCTTAAATCAAATTTCTTAAATACTTGAAAATTGGATTGCATTACGTAGATATAATACGGTTCCGATAACATTAGTTGTATTAACTGTACTCAGTTATAAAACTCTTACTTAGTAGTTGCGCTAAAATTCAAAAATAATTATTTATTTTTAATAAAAGAAATTCTACGAGCCATTGTTTTGGATGCAACAAAGAAATTTAGCGAGACGTAATTCATCTCGCTATTCTAACAGCGATATACCAATTAACGGATTAACAAGATAAAACTAAAATGTTAGTATGTAAAGGAGGAAATAAATCAAAAACTAGAATACAAATAGCAAGGCCGTAGCGAGGAAAAATTGTGGGGGGTGGGGGAGAAGTCTGACTAAAAAGCGTTTTACCCATTTTATTAACGAAAATTGGAAATTAATATAATAAGCTTAATTTCCTCATCCCTTTTCTAGCAAATCGATCCATCACTTTGTCATTATTAATATCAATTCTTCGGTGAACTGAAAGTAAAGAGCCAATTCATTTAAATGTTGTTCCCCCGATGAATTTCTTAAGTAGTTTTCAATCTTTTCAATGTGAAAAACGATTTCTCTGCAGAACAAGTAGCAACTAGAAGAGTTGAAAGAATCTTTAATAAGTAATGTATATTCGGAAACAAACTTTCGTTGCATTCACTTGAAACTGTTCTTTTTTTTATATATACTACATGGTTACATGACTATCCTCGCGCCTGGGCAAGTGTAACGAAGTCTTCCGACATAACTAGGGGTCTATTCCTTGGGTAGAGCTATGAGAAATGGGGGGGTAAGTCGAATTGTGATTGTAAGTTGAACTTAATCCAAAACAAATAGGCGCCACAAAGTCCTGACTTATTTATGATAATAGCGTGGTATATTTCTAGGGGCGGACGTGGAAACCCAAAGAAAAAAAATCACCTTCGATGACAGAAACCCGTCTTAACTAAATAAGACGCTGCTCCTGTAAGAAATAGTAATAATTAGCTTAATAGAAGGGTGGAACACTATTTGTGTACCACAAACATACCTAAAGAAATATTAAAAAAAATATCTCCTATATAAGTTGACATCAAAATTCCACTCTTAAGGATATTAGTTTCTTGTAGTTAGTTTTGACCATATTTGATCAAAATAAAAAACTTTAATCTTGAACCAATAATTTACTCAAAAGATTCTCTTTTAAAACAAAATTCAATGCTACAAAATTTCATAAATAATTAAATGAGTTCATGGGTTTTAAATTAAGGTTTATCAAAATAGTTGATAATCAAACATTTTAAAACTTAGTGTAAACTTGTTACAAAAACAAAGGTCCGACCCGTGCAGATCTGTTCGAGAGGGTTACAATTTAAAACATAGTTACTCAAGTCTCCTTATCTAAATTATTTGTGTTAGTTTCAATTTCTAATAAAAAAAAGATCACAAAAATATTCTTGTTTACTCAACTTAGGCAAACGCTGTTCAAAGCATATGTTTACTAGAACACAGGTGTCAGCAGTATATTGCAGACAAACAAGTGACGTAAAAAAAAACACCTGTCGCTGTTACCAACAGTACAAAATGAACCACGTGTATGGTTTCTTAAACCATTAAAAATTGTGAATTATAATTTTTAACACTGGAAAATTCCAGTACAACAAATAATTGAAATTTTATTATTTTCGTGCTTTTATGCACTAAACAAAATAGCGTGTTTCTAATTTGAAACACGAAAAATTTCTTATAGTTATCTACAAACCAAAGCTGCGTTTTGTAGCGGTGAGGCGGTGTTGTAATATCAAACGTAATCACCATACTTCCATTAGCTGCTGCAATATGTTGAACCCCGTTGTCTCATCAAATAACCTCTTTACGTTTTGTAGTAATATGGTCTTCTACAAATTAATCAAATTTTCCATCATCAAAGTTACTTCCTACAGACTGTAATACAAAGTGGTTTTACATCAGTGGTTGGAATAGTTGTTTTCAAAGTTGATTTTATGGTGGTTATTTGCGTGCGCTATTTAAAGATGGATCTCGACTGCTTAAAATGTAACCGCAAATTGGCGGCCTGCTTCCAATCGTACATTTTGACTCAACAATCTCGCATGGCCGACTGGTTATCACGCTCGCCCGAACGACGGCGTGTTCCCGGTGGGGGCTTTCAACCAAAACGCGCCTGCGAACAGTTATCGAAGGCACAGATATTTGACTATACATAGAATGCTACATATAGATACAGCTTTAGCGTATTACCAAACTTGTTAAATGTATTTTACTTATAATTTTAATAAAAGCGTTTTATAACTTTGCACTTTTATGGATGGATTTAATAATCAAGAAATAAAATTGTTACACACTAAACGCTTCTATAACACAACTTGGTTTACTCTCTATATTTGCCAATTTTTTGTCCAAAGATGTAGTTCTGCGTCAAATGTATCAGCGCTTAAAAATTTTTGTTCAGTTCAAAACTGTTTGCATTTAAATTAAATCCTTTTTCACTTAATGAAGGTATGAGATAATTTAGACTTTTTAAATTAGTGCGATGTTCCTTAAATCTGCTTTGTAGTTGGTTTATAAAATTTTCAAAAACTGGAACAGCGGTTACATTTCTAAAATATGTATTGGGATTATCTGCCTGAACATTAGGTCTATTTTTCTGCTTTAGTAGCTAAATGTGGTATTTTTATATTTTCATTAATGGGTCTCATTAAATTTTGGGCCGATGGAAACATTTTGCTAAATGGTATAGTAATGTTTTCTCTCATTTCCTTAAGAGTTCCTACAAGCAGATCTAAATGGTCTAACGCAGATGGTAAATCACATAAAGGAGATTGCAAAATTTTAAACAGTGGTAGTTTATAAGAGAACAACACTGATGAGCAATATAAACTGATTTTAAATTCACTTGATGTTACAGAAGGCAAAAAGGCCATTACTTTACCTGATGAACCTGAATCTTTTTCATATGAAAATTTCTACAGTGATGCTACTATTGCAGTGTAAATTTTTTTAAATCTAAGTAATCCGTCATGGTTCTCAACCCATCTAGTCTCAAAAATACTAGTCAGATTGTACCATTTATTTTCAGGAGAAATGTGTTTAATATTTTCTTTCAAACATCTATTTCTTTTGGCTGAATATTTGAAAAAATTTCCCACAGCCTTTATAATCCCAATAGCGTTTCTAATATGCTGGATTTCACATTAATGTCCTAGAGCAAGATTTAAAGAATGTGAGCTGCAATGGACGTAAGCGGCTCGACGGTAAGATTCTCGTATAATTGCTTGCACTTCTCTAACCGCCTTTCATGACAGCTGCACCACCATAGCCCTGTCCCCTTGATAGTTACAGTTTAATCCTAAAGAATTTAGATGCAGTAAAATAACTTTAGCCAAGTTAGATTCTATTGTGTCATCAACAGGAACAAATGTTAAAACATCCTCTCGAACAATAAAAATGCTGTTATTTGGTTCGACGTATCTGATACAAATTGACATTTGCTCGGTTCTATTAATGTCTGTCGTTTCGTCAGCAATAACAAAAAAAAATTTAGCACTATTTATTTTGACTCCTAGTTTTTCTTGAATAATTCGCCACAAATAGCTATCATCTCATTTTGGATCTGAGGGCTAAAATACGTGGCATTCAAAAGTACGGTTTCAGAATGGAGTTTTAAATTTTTGTCCCCGCACCCCATATGCATTCTAATTATTACTCTAAAATTTCCTTCATTAATATCTTGCTTAGGATCGTTTATTTTCATCCGCCCAGAATCAGACGTACCTCTCAAGGCAATCTCTTGACGGCCACACATTTAGATAACATCAACAATTGAAGATATTCTTTCACGGTTTTTGTTAATTTGCTGTACACGAGCAAAGTTTGGCTAGCTTGCTGCATCAAGTCTTTCCTTATTAAAGACTTTTAAAAAATTTTCAGCTAGTAGTACGCACGTTTTGTGATACTGTGTTTCACCGTGGTGTTTAAACATTTCTATGGAGTCCTTTCATTTACTAAACGGCTCGGTTACTAACGACTTTAATTTCTAATGAGAACCTTTTCCAGCACAGTCTTTAGAAAAAACATCACAGTACTTATATAAAGCCCCATTGTATTTACCACTGTATACTAACCACGAAAATCGATTCAAATAATTACCTTTGATACTTCAAATTACGTGGTCCAGTCATTGGAAAAGCAAATAAATTATCAGGACGCCAAGGGGTTTCAAAAGGAAGCAACACCCAAACATACGCCACTAGACAAAAATATTTAAACAGTCTTAAAGATAGGCAAAAATTATTTAACTGATTATAATCTTTGCTTGAAACTATATATAGTGCAAACAAGTGAATTATTTAAGACACAAAATTTAAATATTCTACTATTACACTTGGTTTCGGAAATAGTGTTTAAAGAAATGCGCGAATATTCGCACTAAAATAATTCTTTACTACACTGTACGTTACTTTATCCCAACGAATTATAATAATTATGTTCTCTAGTCTATACAAAATACACAAGTTTATACAACGCTAGCCTATTGCTGATGACACATCCTAGCATAGCCTCTGGAATGCGCAAAAGATTAACAGAGGGGAGACAGGGTTATTGCGTGACCACAGGATTTTGTTATTTAAATGAGCTTGTTCGTATCTCGTTCCAGTTTTCTGTTAAGTACACAAATCCAATATTTAGAGACAGGATGGGGAAAGCTAAACAGTAAGTAATGTTACCCTGGGTTGTGATTCCTCGCTCAACGGTGCCGACCACCATCGGTTGTGTATAGCAGTTTAAAATTAATATCTGGGGGTTGGGTAGATTGGTAATTGTTTAGTAAATTCACCTAAGCTGGTGTATCAGTGATTAAAAGTTTAAGGGTTTTCATCTACTTTTATAAGTCCACGTTAGTTAAATAGTTAACTGTTTCAGGGGTTTTAGATTGCGTGAAAGGCGACAATCTTATATTTTCATGTTTGGCTTCACTTAATTTCGAAGGGGTTCTAACCCCTTGCAGTGTTCTATATACTAACACAGATAGCCTTATCTATAAAATATTAAACCATGATCCCTATGAGGCTATGAGGCGGGACTGTCACAAATATTTGGATACTTCAGACTATCAGAAAGACAACATCTATAAAATTCCTCTAATAAATAAAAAGTATTGGAAATGATGAAAGATGAGAACAATGGACGGATTATGACCAACTTTATCGGGTTGAGATCCAAAATGTATGTGACGAAGGTTTTCAAAACATCGGAAGAGAAGTAATCTGAACGCTTGCGTATACAAGAAGATACTTCTATACCGCCAGCGTCTCTCTCTAATTTCGGTGTAACTAAAGTTTTAAGGGAATTAAAAAATCAATTATTAAGAACCATATCACATTTGACGACTTTGCTCATTGTGTAGATGAGTTTAAAGAAAAGTTCATTTCACAAAATTTGATCCACTCATCTAAACATCATGTTCATACAACCATTCAAGATAAAAAGCCTTAAGTCCACACGATGATAAAAGATATTTAATACCAGGATCAAACAAGACATTTCTCATAAGTCATTCTTCCATGGATAGCATGGAAATTGAGGAGGCCGTTTAAGTTATAATAAATTAGTCTGATACATGCATAATGTAGTATGTAGGTGTAAATATGTTCATCCAGTAAATAAATGGAAATATCTAAATAAAATGTTAATTTATATGTAATAGGTGTAAAGTTATGTATTATATGTTGATTGGATTGGTACCTCCAATCCTATTGTAAATGTACTGTTATTTGTTAATGTAGTATTTAGGCATGTTAGTCTAAAAAATGTTAACTTAGATATAGGCAATCAATATATTTATGTTAATTCAGATAAACTGATATCCATATAAGCAATATTAAAAATATGTGTGTTATAGTATATAAAATCAATGTATGTAAGTGCAATGTGTAATAAAGCATTTTAATGATTTCTCATTTTTATTTAGGAGGGTGAGAGGGCAGATCGGGATGGGGATTGTGGATCAGACAGCACCAGAATTTCCATATAAAACGACTGAGCAAAAGTCACGTGAACGTTGAATGTAGAATCGCCCGTGGTGAATGACCTTTATATCTGGCAAAAATGGTCTTTTTGGACTTTAGAATTTCCCATGTTAAATCCCATAAGAAAACCGTTTTTGCGCTCGTGGTAACCTTGCATATCTACTAGCGCGGAAAATTGTTAAGACAAGCAATCATAGAATAATTAGTATCGATGTCTATATCTAACATTACAAAATAGATTTGTTAAATTTAGGAATTTTTGTGGACTAATTAAAGTGTCCTTTATAGTACCTGTTGGTAATATTACTAAACATAATGTGTATAATATTATTAAAGGCTTTTTCGGAACAGAAAATTAGTTTATGGACATTGTTTATTAATTATACATATTTTTCTTTACCTGATAGCTGTCCTAATAATAAAGAGAGCAAGTGGAAGAAATATTACCAACAAGTTTTATGTTGTAGAGCAATTTCAAGATGGATAAATCATTGATACTTATATTGATATTACGTGATATGTAATAAATAAAGTTTTCTGGTAAATTTTTAATATTATCGCAATATTTAGAGCTTTTGAATTAGATTTCTATTTCATGCAAGCTCCAAAAAACACAATAAGCTTACTCCAGAGCTCTTTGCTTTATTTACCATAAACGTCCATCAAGAAAAATTTGCCTACTCGAATATTGCCTATAACCTTTAATCGTATTAAGGCATCCTCAAATCTTTTATTACTTTAATAATCATAGCTATTATATACGGTTCGTCACGTTACTCGCTTCAGTGGAAACTAAAGTGAAGCGGTATAATCTTCACATCGGAGATAAACAGAACGCTACTTTAACTGTAAGTTAAAAGGATTCCCACATATGTTTTATCGTGACAGCTGCAACAATTTATGCTAATGTTTTGTACATTTCATACGTACATACATTTAAACGTAGATAACCAACATCCACTGTGGACAAATTACAAATGGAGTTCTGCATTTAAATAACATTGTTACGTTGATATTCTCTTAAAAAAAACTTTAAAAAAATATTTACTCAAATATTGTGGGTCATTTATTACCGCTTATGGTTATACTCCAGTTCACTGCGAATAATCTCGCTTTGATTGCTTTTCAACCTTACTCGGGAACCACAACAGTTCGATAGATTTATTTTGTAAATTCAATCAGAACGCGAGATTCAACACCATCACTCTGCTTTCACTTGTTTAAGGATACAAATTGGATTATACATACCGATTCACAAAAAAATCATGGGAATGGAAAACTATAGCATCACAGCGCAACAGCTATTACATCACGTAATATATTTTTATATTGCGGTAAGATGATGTAGACCGTGAAACCTTACCATAAGAAAAAATTTGACTGCAATCTAGCCGAAGAATTGGCATTTAAAATAATTTGTAGTTGCTTCTTAATTCAATATATAATAAAAGCTTAAAACGATCTCAAATAAATAAGCACTTCGAAATCTAATAATTAGTAAGGCTCAACTTCCATGACTCTATGACTGGAAAAGGTATGTCCATATTCCTCTAGCACAATCTTAAATATGCCTACTTTTTTTTAATTGTGAAAGTGGTTTTGGCTTTAAATAGAATGAAAGAAGATAGTGAAGAAATGAAAATTTTTGAGTTAATTTTGAATACTTTGAAATTTTTTTATAAAAAAATTTAATAAAATATTTTGGTAACCTTTTTATTATCTTCAGCGCGTTTCCTAGTTTCAGAATGAAACAAAAAAAAATGTTGTTTAGTTTTTATCTAAGATTGTGTCCAAAGTGTTTCTCGCTGAGCGCCATGTAAATTTAAATCCGCTGGTTTCGCGCACATTCCTAATAGTTCATCAAGCTTTATTCAGGTGTCGCTACACTATTTACATTCCCGGGGATCTCGGATGAACGCATCACTATTAATCATACTGCAACAAACGTACTCTACATCTTGGCAATGTAAAAAGAAAAGCGACTATCGCAGGCAGGTGCATTTCGAATAAAAGCTAGAAAATATTTGACACATGTTTAAGGGTTATTCTCATTGGATAAAAACATGTTACGGTATTCCGTGCAGATAAGAAAGAAAAGTAAAGTAAACAAAGAAAGTCGTCCGCACCGAATACCGCAACACAACGGCAGGGGTAGAGGAATCCAAAAGAATTGAATGCTGTACTCACTGAAAACGTCGTAGAGTGGGCTGGGTTACACAGAAAGAAGAATTGATAAGCTCAGTAAGTAGATTTATTATAAACCGTTAGTTAACAAACATGGAATCGAAAGGAATATTTACAAAAACCAAATCGAACATTTACGTAATCGTCCAGTTAAAACATAATACAAACGAAAACGTCAACTCACATATAATACAACATAAAAATCTACATAAACAAAAATTTAAACAAATATCAATTAGGGATTATATTCCAGTCACCTAAGATCTAAAAAAAAACTAAAGCACCTAAGAAAAACAAGTCACTAGACTTTAGAGTAATCGTACCTTAAGAAGAATAGCTGCCTTTCTCTGGTACCATCGTAGCAGATACAGAAGTGCGTACTTACACTTGCCGACGGACTGGACGCTTCTAGGAAACTATTGCACTCGACTAAGTTTGACTTTTAAAACTGAAATAAAGAAATGTCTTTTAAATGAAAGCATCTTAAGTAACACCGCGACATGACAGAGTATCTTTACGAGAAAGGAATCTGTATAGAATATTTCCTTTCGACGCTCTACCTGTATATATAGGGAGAGAGCATCAGGCGGTAACATTTCCCATAGATAAAATAGCACTTGCAAAAGTTATTCTCACACGACTGCTAAAGTATTACGCGATCAACACCTGCAACCAACGCAATTAAAAAAGCAAGAGACCTTAATACCACATAACGGCTGGCATGAATTTGTCCGCGTGAGAAAACAATGTCTGTTCAATTATGTATGTTTGCAACCCGCAGGCCAGATTATATTAGCTAATTGTATGACGGGTTGCCTATCACCTTGTATCAAACCATAGCGATTTACTGTTTCGAATTACAATACTGGGAACAGATAAGTCGGGGAACAATTTTATTGCTCGTAAACTGAATAGGTGAACATCTGCGGGATAACGAAATAGTGCGTTTATAGTATATTTCGTAGTAACCGTATTGATAACCAACATTTTAAAACAAACCGTTAAAGTGTATTTATTTAAACGATGCAATTGCGAGGATTTTTAATCTTTGTAAACTAAAGCAAATTAACATAGAATAAATTCTAATTATTAAACGTTGTACTAAACACTTAATAAGGTTTTACAGGACGCTTAACTAAATAATTATTTCAATTGGAAGATAATCGAACTTGTTAAATGAAAATTCGTAAGAAATGCGGGATTAATCAGATAATGTACGATGCCGAAACTGAACGTAACAAACATAACGTACAGTTGTCACAAGTTTTCAACCCTGCGTGGATCGAGTATCACAAAACAAAGTGGTATTTGGTTTTACTCTACTGTTTCTTTTTTATATTATATATACACTACGATCTCATATGTATTGAGGTTATTCGTACAGAACCTCACTAAGAACTACTTGCATTTATATTACTATTATAATATAAAAGAGTATATAGATAAGTAAAATTAAAATCATGGAGTTGCCAATGCTGTTGCTTTATGATTTATAAAAAGGCCTTTCCTAACAACTCACTATACTCCAAGGACGTCTCCAGTACAAGGGCTACTTGTACCAATATTTTTAAGTAATGAAAATTGATAGTCATTCCTTCTATTTTCGTTGAATAACTAAATATTACTTTCTGAAGATCGCTTTGAAAATACTTTGAGAAAATTATTGAACAGAAAAATAAAGGATTCGTATCATCTACGATAAAAATGTGCCCAGTGAGTGACTTAGAGCTCGAGTATTCTGTCGAAATTTGATTTGTCTCATAAGTTGTATAGTGTAACAAGGTTATTGTTATGAATTTATTATCTAATACATAAAAAGACAAAAAGTACTAGATACAAAGTATATACACAAATAAACAAATTAATGTATGCATTTATACCTAAAAGTTAACATAACACACCCATATACCATTTGCATTATCATATACATATACCGGGTGTTCCATTAAGCGTATCGCGCGGCTGTATATCATAAACTATAAGGCCTAGAGCTTTGCGGGAAAAAATTTATTAAGTAAAGTGGCCAAGAGAAATTGCTGGAAATTATTTTTAAGTTTCAATTTCTACCGCAAGGGGGAGTATTTGCTAAGGTCAACAACAAAATTCAATTTTTCTCCCAAAAATTTAAGCACAAGGTATTATGCTCAAAACGCGAATAGGCAGTTATCTTTATTATTCACAACTTTTATTTGAAACTTTTTCCTGTAGATCGCACAAGGACAGCTGCAGGACCTGGTGAATTGGTTTACATGTAAATAGGGTTATCTCACAATGCCCATGTTGGAATTTAATAATCTTGGAATCGTTTGAAAGAGAATTTCTCAGGGATCAAGAAAAACGACTAAATTGATTTTTCTAATGTTTTCTAAATATGTTAGAAGGCGCTTTTTCCAATCATGCCAGTTTTTGTTCATTTACTTAAAAAAATTAAATGGAAAGACATATTTATCAAAGGGGAATTGAATGAAGGGTAAAATAACAAAGATTTTAGTGAAAATCGCACCTCGATATCTTTAATGGTTCTTAAGTTATTGCAAAAAGCGTATTCATTTTAAAAAATATTTACTTTCTTGAATTTTGGATTAAATAGCGTTTTGAATTATTTAGTTATTCTTCATTTTAAAGAAAGGGAAATACAGAATTGTGATTTTTGCTTACATACATTATTACGCTAACAGAGTCTCAAAAACAATTACAAACAACGTTGTCTTTCCTTGTAGTCGATTAAACATTAATAATAATAATAATAAATCTTTAGCATGATTTAACGCACACAAACAGAACAACTAAAACGAACAATAAACAACTAACATTATTACAACACATGTTCAAAATGCCTTCCATCATTAAAAATACATTTTTCTAATCTTCGATTGGTGCCGCAGTTTCAATTTCGGCTCTTGAAATGCTTGTTATGGCGTTCTGAATTCGAGCAATCATATCCTCGCGTGTGGTAAGTCGTGTTTGGAAAACCATATCTTTTAGCCTTCCCCATAAATAAAAGTCTAAAACAGTAAGATCTGGTGATCTAGCCGGCCAAGGAAATAAACTTCCTCTTCCCATCCAGCGATTTGGGAAGGTCGTTTCTAAATAATTTTTAACTTCCACGGAATAATGTGTTGGGCAACCGTCATGCTGAAACCACATGTTCTGCCTAGTTTCTAGTGAAACAGCCTCCAAAAGTTCAGGTAGATTGTTGACCAAAAAATGCAAGTATGTTGCTCCATTCAAATTTCCATTAACAAATGGGCCTAAAATTCTGTTTTCAATAATGCCGCACCAAACATTTACACTCCACCTGTGTTGGTGATCAACTTGTAGCATCCAGTGAGGATTAGTTTCAGACCAATAATGCATATTATGTAAATTTACTCCTCCATCGCTACTAAAGGTAGATTCATCTGTCCATAATATGCGGGACGAGAGTAAGGGATATTCGGTGCACATATCTTTCAACCAATGGCAATGATTCAATCTTCTGTCGGTATCGATATCTAAAAGGTTCTGGTGCAAAACTGCATGATATGGATGCAATTTGTGCTTTATTAGAATACGATGCATCGATGTCGTAGGTATCCCTAAATTTGCAGAAAGTTGCCTGGTACTTACATGCGGATCTGCTTCAACGCACGCAAGAACATTTATAACACTGTTTTCATTTGTAATTGTACGTTTTCTTGTGGGCATTTTAATTGAACACACACGCCCTGTTTCTCTCAAACGTTTTGCTAATCGTGTAAATACCATTTCGGTATAATGTTTTCTTTCAGGATATGCCATTGCATATTCACGCTCAGCAATAGCCGCGTTTTCAAAACTTTGAAAATAAATACTAAGCATGTCATAAGCTTCAGCATTAGAGAAAGACATTTTTGTAGTTCAAAATTAACAAACAAACTTACACACAGAGCATACACGATTTAACTACTATAACAATAACTAGTATGACAGAGTTATACCTGTTGACAGATATGGATTTTTTGTTTTCATCGCCGACTTGATGCATTTTAAAGGGATCTATTAGCGACATATTATTAATGTTTATAAACATCGTCACTCAATGAAAGGCACTTTTGAACATCTGCTATAATAATATTTATGACTAAATAATTTCAAATATTTGATTCGAAAATTCAGGAAAATTCTAATTAGTACTAGGATAGATCTCTAAAATGCACATACTTTTTGCAATAACTTAAGAACCATTAAAGATATCGAGGTGCGATTTTCACTAAAATCTTTTTTTTGTTACCCTTCAATCAATTCCCCTTTAATAAATATGTCTTTCCATTTAATTTTTTTAAGTAAATGAACAAAAACTGGCATGATTGAAAAAAGCGCCCTTTAACATATTTAGAAAACACTAGAAAAATCAATTTTGTCGTTTTTCTTGATCCCTGAGAAATTCTCTTTCAAACGATTCTAAGCTTATTAAATTCCAACATGGGCATTGTGAGATAACCCTATTTACATGTAAACCAATTCACCAGGTCCTGCAGCTGTCCTTCTGCGATCTACAAAATAAAGTTTCAAATAAAAGTTTTGAATAATAAAGATAACTGCCTATTCGCGTTTTGAGCATAATACCTTGTGCTTAAATTTTGGGAGAAAAACTGAATTTTGTTGACCTTAGCAAATACTCCCCCTTGCGGTAGAAATTGAAACTTAAAAATAATTTCCAGCAATTCTCTTGGCCACTTTACTTAATAAATTTTTTCCCGCAAAGCTCTAGGCCTTATATTTTATGATATACAGCCGCGCGATACGCTTAATGGAACACCCGGTATATATATATATATATATATATATATATATTGCCGTGGAAGTCACCAAAATTGGGGAACTAAGCTTTTACATCGAGCCTTCACCTAAATCATTCGAGCCCCAGCGTTCAGCCGTCATACAAGTTGCTATGTACTCTGTATAATTCGTGCCTACTCCTGGGCCAACATAAAAATTCAAAAAAAACTAAAATCTTAAAAAAAAATTTCTTACCCTTAGTATTTAGGACACCTTCGAATTTCTCTGCTCACCCTTGCTAGCTCAGCAATCGGGCTCTTCTTGCATACCTATTTTTACGTACATAGCTCTCTCACACTCACACACCATCAAATGAAATTACCAAAATACAACAACCATACCACCTTTTATTTACACATATTAACAGATAAAATATTTACACATGAGTACAAACATTTTGGTACAATTATACCAGCTCAATTTATTGAATGTTATAAAATCCTTGATTTTTAAATGATTTTAAACAAATTCAAGTAGATATGAGTAGATGGGCCTCACATGTAACCCTAATTTGACTTCAGACTGGTGTATTGTGAGCTCATTATAACCCAGTTTTGTTTATAAATGCTTTTCAAACCTTGCATTTTTGAAAACAAATTTACAGACCCGTTCCCTCTGTTTACTCTGTACAACCACAATTTATAGCCTGAATAAAATTTTATATATCTTCAATAAACCCTTTGTCAATACTCAAAATTATTAAATTGTCCTGCCCAAGTACCTTTTTAACCAAGTTTATAAATACAATAAATACGTCATCAATAAGTCAACCACACAACACAAAATATCCATAAATGTTTATATAAAAACAGAAACATCAAATTTATTACCTGGAGACACCTTCACTCTTCGCCCTCACTGGAGATGGCTACCAGAAACCTCTCGTCGCTGTGTCCATCTACTACGCTGATTCCAGGATCCACCGATCTCCACCATACAATAACTGTACTTCTCCCAAGATACTAGCTTCATCTCAAGGGTAACATTTCATTCCAGATATTACGCATACAGAATTTTCTCAGTTCTGCTTACCCCAAAATCATCCATCTATATAATAACTTAGTCGTAGTAACGGTACCTTTTATTTACATAAGCACTAACTTGTGCACTCACTTTACTAACTTCCGGTCCGCTACTACAACTTTTATACTTTCAACTAAGATGTTTAAAGTAACATTACTGAACACACACAAATTCTAACCGAAAGCTTTGACTATTATGTAGGTCTGAACCCGTATTCAGAACTTGATGGAAGGAAAGAGAGCTTTAATATATTCTCCTGGGTATTTATATTGTTCCTACACCGCTCGTGGAACCCGTTTCAAGAGAAAAGCTTATTTTCAAAGCGGCTTCTTAAAATTTGGAACGTAACCGATTCTAAATTCCGAAAAATTTCTCCCGTCCGTCGTGCTGTTTACATAGAAATCCTCTCCTACCTTACACGTATGCGCACTTTTCGAAAACTGTTGGCTATCAACCAATGATATACTTCACTGTCGTCCCAATACCCCACCTATCCGCTATACATCTCTGTTCTATGCATGTTTGTTGTCTTCTTTCAAACCCCACTTGGGCTACAGAAAATCGATATTGTAGACGTCCTTCGCCTAGTCCACGTGTATCCCTTACGTGATTTCTATTCAACGCTTGCTCTATCTGCTTCCCTATCAGTCTTACACTATCGATCGTTCATTCCACTCACTCCTCAAGGTACGAGTTATTTACCAGCTTATACAAATCGACCGTTGAAAACAATTTCTATGGAATTCTATATTAACGTTAGTTTCCAATTCTCTGAACATAACATTTAACCAACAGGTGTTTCTTGAAATTATCGACAATTTGAAAATAACAATTCCTAGATTCTCTGCTTCGTAGTATAGGTGTAAATGAACGTTGGCTTTTAAACGAATACATTTGCGTTAGATATTATTGATTTTCTTATGCATGCAAGCTTCCTTTTCTGCTTTCATGCGTTTGATTAAAAGAAATTATAATTAATTATGCGTATCCTTGAACTTTTATGTACTTTAAAGCTTTTCATCCCTTATGTAATTTTCACATTCCAATTTAAATATAATAATACCTTAATCCCGTCCGTTTTCACTATACGACTTAATTAATTAATTAATTTGGCGCGTACATAATTTGCTTTTATTTTTATATACACGGTTGCTAAAATTTCCTTGTCTACACCTATTTACCCTTTAAATCCACAACATAATCTCCCTATTTCGATTCAAAGAAAACTCAATACGTTTTCTTGAATTTAAATATAAACTAATTCCTACTACCTAATCTTACATGATATTTCTAAACACCTATTTACTCACCTAACTCTACCTAGATCTATCTATCCAACCTATCACTCCTTATTTACCTATTCCTACCTATTTCTATCTATCTCTAATTATTTCTATCTATCAAAACTTATCTTTATTTATAACTAACTATTCACACCTATCACTACTTGTTAACTAACTATTTCTATCTATCACTAACTCTTCACCTCCTATTTTTATTTATTT
This sequence comes from Platerodrilus igneus, assembly GCA_036346225.1. Lineage (NCBI taxonomy): Eukaryota > Metazoa > Arthropoda > Insecta > Coleoptera > Lycidae > Platerodrilus > Platerodrilus igneus. Next base: position 310,936 of record JARFIW010000593.1, on the reverse strand, counting down.
CCTTTTACTTTTATCGAACATTGACTCTTTAAGTACCTCATCTCTATACTTTTTCTACCTATCTTCACTTTTATGTAAGTTCCTTCTACTTATGTCCCACCTTTATCTTTAACATTATCTATTACTATCACGATCTATTTATTATACTAACTATACACCTATTTCTATACCTACTTCTAACCATCTCCTTTATTTATCCTATTCCTAATTCTACTCTTCTATATACACCTATTTCTAGCTCTATTTATTTAAATTCGACTCTAACTATTCACCTATTATTATATTCTTCCTTTATTAACATGTCTCTTTATTTAAATCTGACTCTTTTCTTGATCCTCCATGTCTTTCTTCTAACAATCTTGATAAACTTCATTCCTATTTTTCCTGCTTCTATCTCTATACTTATCATCCTGATTACTTCACATAAAATAAAACTATCATTATTATCCTGATTCTTGAATATTTCTTCCTTTTTCTCTATACTTGTCTGTTTCTCATTTACTATTATTCCCTTTGATGCGGACAAACCAAACGATACTACATTAACACTTTCATTTTTTTCCTCTATAGAAAATTCTTCACCTCTTCTAGACTGTTTGTGTAATATATTTACCCCGTAAAAATCTCCTAAATCCAACTTATGAAAATTATCTTTGCCACTTATCTCGCTTATGCCTACTTTTAAACCTTGTGTGTAACATAATGCTGCGTTTGCCTCTACTTTCATTAATTCAGACTCTTTATTCACTGATAATGCTGCGCTTGACTCTGCCTCTACTAGTTCAGACTCTTTACTTACTACCAATTGTACCTCTTCTAACTTTTTCTCATTATATTCACCTGTGTCGATCTCTTTCACCTCTTCCTCATCTACCTCCATAATTTTAACACAAAACCGCATGTCATCCTCTGTGACATCATAACTTGCGTTCCAGGGCAATATTCTATCCCCAATCCTAACTACCTTCCTCTCCATATCTATTACTACTCTTAACTTCATCATACAATCGACCCCTAATATCCCTTTAAACTTTAATCCAGGTACAATTATAAATTCCTGCTCACAGCTTACCGAACCTAACTCTACTTTTGAAATAACTACACTATTCACAACAGCAAATCGCTTTTTGTTCGGCGCAACCAGGTGACTTCTTTTTATTGGCATAATTCTATCACACACTTTTGCTTTAATTTCATTGACAAATTCCTCCGATACTAAACTCGCCTCAGCTCCTGAATCCAACAACGGTCCTAAATTTTTCTCAAAAATTTTTACATCAATTATAGGCAAACAAAAATTTTCTCTTATTTCTTGCTCAACTTCTTCCTCTATCCTTAAAAATTCCTTCGGATGTTCATATTTGTACACAGTGATGTCTAGTGGTTTGTCCTCGTCTAAAAATCCTGTCCAGATCTGGTCTCTCTACTCGGTCGAGGTCTCGCTACCGCTTCTGCATACGTCCTCGGCGTTTTTACCCTGTTCGTCCTCTCAGTTTCTCGGTTAGGCGTCGTGGATGTCTCCCTCATGTTCGGCGAACTGTTCGGTCTCGTTACCCCCTGTCTTGGTGCAGGTCCCCTACCTACACTGTTACTCCTAAAAAAAGTTCGTCTAGGTTCCTAGTTCTGTCGGTTATATTGGAAATTAGTCCCCCTTCTTGTATGGCAGTCCCTTCTGTTGTCGAACCTAACCGTGTTTACCTGTCGTTCCCTTGGTTCCCTAGGTCGTCCACTGCTCACGTCATCATACCTTTGCAGGTACTCCAAAAACATCTCCCTGTCCACAATATTTTGCAACGCCACATGTTGCCTAACCTCAATCTCAGTGTCGTGCAAGGTATTTTATGATTTGTCGGTCCGTCAATGGTGGATTCAACTGTTTAGCTATGCTATACTTTCGTATAGCATATTGCTCCTTACTTCCTGCAAATTTCTCTTTAAATTTGCTAGTTATTAAATCGTCACGTACTTGGTTCTGTCGGTGGTCACTCCAGTAGTGTTTTAAAAATCTGTCCTCAAAGTCATTGTATGTCTCAATTTCCCGTCCTATCAAGTTATACCAGGCTTCAGCATGGTCTTTCAGTAGCGCTTTTACAATATTGAGCTTTGCCTGTTCATCAAACAAATTACAAACCAAACCTCTAACGTTATTAATAAAAATTTGAGGATTCACCCTGCTATCCCCATAGAATTTCATCTGTTGGTCCAGTGACATATTCCCTGTTACAAATCTGGGACCATCCCCCATCAAAGTCGATACATTTTGTTCTATTCCACTCACTTCTCTCTCTACCCTACCTAGTTGATCCCTACATGAGTCTGTCACTTCAGTCATCTTAAGGTTAATTTCATCTTCACAGAAGATCCGCACCTCCGTCCGTAATTGTCCAATTTCCTGACTCAAACATCTAATATTACGCTTATTTTTATCCACCCTATTTTCTAATTCCCCCATTTTTATCGTTAACCTATTTTTGAAATCAGAAAATTCCCTTGTAGATTTTTCTATTTTGTCTCCTAATTCCTGACTAGTTCAAATTTTCGATTCGATTCATCTCTAACTCCGCTTAATGTTTCATTTATTTACTACACACTTTTTTTTTATTCTTCACCCATTTCTCTAATCTCCTCAAACTTCCTGTTCGATTCGGCACTCATTTGTTCAAGTTTCCTGTTTGATTCTTCTCTACCTAGTGGCATTTCCTCTAACATTCTCATTATTAATTCATTACCTTGTTCCCCTGATTCCGTCCTCAACTGATCCCTACTTCTTCCAGCTTCCTCCATTTTTTCTGCTTTCTCAAATAAGGCACTATCGTCACTTTCAATTTCCACTCCTTGGCTTCTTAACCACTCCTTTCTCTGCATACGTTCCAAACACCTCCACACACACTCAAAATTATTTATAAATTTATACACGACACACTCTCTCTCTCTCAGATCGTCAGTTTTCTGGAATAAAATGTTCAAATTTTATTTGGAACTCGTGCCTCACGTTCGGGTCGCCATAAAATTGCCGTGGAAGTCACCAAAATTCGGGAACTAAGCTTTTAACATCGAGCCTTCACCTAAAGCATTCAAGCCCCAGCGTTGGGCCGTCATACAAGTTGCTGTGTACTCTGTATAATTCGTGTCATCTCCTGGGCCAACATAAAAATTCAAAAAAAACTAAAATCTTAAAAAAAAAATTTTTATCCTTAGTATTTAGGACATCTTCGAATTTCTCTGCTCACCCTGGCTAGCTCAGCAATCGGCCTCTTCTTGAATACTTATTTTTACGTACATAGCTCTCTCAGACTCACACACCATCAAATGAAATTACCAAAATACAACAACCATACCACCTTTTATTTACACATATTAACAGATAAAATATTTACACATGAGTACAAACATTTTGGTACAATTACACCAGCTCAATTTATTGAATGTTATAAAATCCTTGATTTTTAAATGATTTTAAACAAATTCAAGTAGATATGAGCAGATGGGCCTCACATGTAACCCTAATTTGACTTCAGACTGGTGTATTGTGAGCTCATTATAACCCAGTTTTGTTTATAAATGCTTTTCAAACCTTGCATTTTTGAAAACAAATTTACAGACCCGTTTACTCTGTTTACTCTGTACAACCACAATTTATAGCCTGAATAAAATTTTATATATCCCCAATAAACCCTTTTTCAATACTCAAAATTATTAAATTTTCCTGCTCATGTACCTTTTTAACCAAGTTTTTAAATACAATAAATACGCCATCAATAAGTCAACCACACAACACAAAATATGCACAAATGTTTATATAAAAACAGAAATTTTAAATTTATTACCTGGAGACACCTTCACACTTTGCCCTCGCTGGAGATGGCTAACAGAAACCCCTCGTCGCTGTTTCCATCTACTACGCTGATTCCAGAATCCACCGATCCCCACCATACAATAACTGTACTTCTCCCAAGATACTAACTTCGCTTCAACAGTAACATTCCATTCCAGATATTACGCATACAATATTTTGTCAGTTCTGCTTACCCCAAAATCATCCATCCATATAATAACCTAGTCGTAGTAACGGTACCTTTTATTTACATAAGCACTAACTTGTGCAGTCACTTTACTAACTTCCGGGCCGCTACTACAACTTTTATACTTTCAACTAAGATGTTTATAGTAACATTACTAAACACACACAAATTTTAAACAAAAGCTTTGACTATTATGTAGGTCTGAACCCGTATTCAGAACTTGATGAAAGGAAAGAGAGCTTTAATATATTTTCCTGGGTATTTATATTGTTCCTACACCCCCCGTGGAACCCGTTTCAAGAGAAAAGCTTATTTTCAAAGCGGCTTCTTAAAATTTGGAACGTAACCGATTCTAAATTTCGAAAAATTTCTCCCGTCCGTCGTGCGGTTTACATAGAAATGTTATACTTTCCTGTCGTCCCAATACCCCACCTATCCGCTATACATCTCTGTTCTATGCATGTTTGTTGTCTTCTTTCAAACCCCACTTGGGCTACAGAAAATCGATATTGTAGACGTCCTTCGCCTAGTCCACGTGTATCCCTTACGTGATTTCTATTCAACGCTTGCTCTATCTGCTTCCCTATCAGTCTTACACTATCGATCGTTCATTCCACTCACTCCTCAAGGTACGGGTTTTTTACCAGCTTATACAAATCGACCGTTGAAAACAATTTCTATGGAATTCTATATTAACGTTCGTTTATGTAACATTTAACCAACAGGTGTTTCTTGAAATTATCATCCGTTTGAAAATAACAATTTCTAGATTTTCTGCTTCGTAGTATCGGTGTAAATGAACGTTGGCTTTTAAACGAATACATTTGCGTTAGAAATTATTGATTTTCTTATGCATGCAAGCTTCCTTTTCTGCTTTCATGCGTTTGATTAAAAGAAATTATAATTAATTATGTGTATCCTTGAACTTTTATGTACTTTAAAGCTTTTCATCCCTTATGTAATTTTCACATTCCAATTTAAATATAATAATATCTTATTTCCGTCCGTTTTCACTATATAACTTAAATTAATTTGGCGCGTAAATAATTTGCTCTTATTTCTATATACACAGTTGCAAAAATCCACAACAATATATATATATATATATATATATATATATATATATATTTCTGTGAGGCCTGCCTCTAAAAGAGCGCACTAATTCGTGCTCCACAACTAGGGCGTCATATTTTTACTGTGAGATTTCCTGGAAATCATCGAGCCCCAACGTTGGGTCGACATAATATTGTATAGTTTGCCTCGGCTACTCCGCTCTTAAATCCTAAATCCACTAAAACTTCTTAAAACTAACACAGACGCTTACCTGGTACCGCTGAATCTAAAAACTCCCGCTCACTGCCTCTATGCTAAAGCCTAATAGAAATTCACACTCTACATACACACTCAAAATAACGCAATTCACAAAATACATCACACCTTATTTACATGAAATAAATATTACATTTTTAAAATACCTTTCATTATATACACTCGTGTTATTAATAATGTTAACAGTTTCATATTCAAAAGTAATTCAATTCGATAACCTTATTAATCAAATATTTTATTAAAGTAAGAGGGCGTTTCTCATACCTTACGTTAACCCTTTTGTCTTATCATGAGCTCATAGTAAAACTCTTTAAATATGAGTGCCAATTTACCGCACTACAAAAATAAAATAAGCCCCCTATACTTTTTTACAACATAACCTGGTTATCTGTAGATTAAATATCCTTGACTACTTAAATAAATTTCATTTACATCTAAAGTTCCATAAATTTTTAGTTCATTACATACATCGAATAAAAAACATTCCAAAGTACAAAAAAAATCGAAAGAACCATAGCAAATATTCACCACAAAATGTTTTTATACAATTGGTTATCTGGTAACGATCTTCCAACAGGTAGCCGCCAACCAACCCTTGAAGATGATGCCGTCCAGTATGGCACTAGTCCATGAAACAGCTCCCCGGTTGAATCACCATCACTCTGTGTATGTTGCTCCCCAAAATCTTTTCATTTAAAGTAAAACCATAAGCATCCAACTTCCAAAATTTACTCTTCATATTCCCATTTATAATAAAGCAATCAAAGATTGCCGCCTTCACCAGCAAATACTCCCAAATTTTAATAATTTTCATACATTCCAAAACCAAAATCGTAGTCGTCTGTACTTACATCCTTCATCTACTCTCCGCTTAAAATGCTTTATTTAATTTTAACTGCCTGACTTGTCATCACACTACACTAACTTATGTGCAATTATACATAAATTCAATAAATACTTTCACTAAAAGTAACTCGATATTACGCGAAGGAAAGAAGAAAAATTAAGAGAGCGCCACCCCTGTTGAATGTGGGTTATATAGCCTTGCTACACCTTCCCTATTTTCAAGTTTGCACGTAAATATTTAACGTACAACAATATCTTCTGTAAAAGTACCAACCGTTCCTCATTTCTTAAAAATACTCGCCTAACCGCCTCTATATTATCTGAAAAGCTCCAACGGCTCTTCGTTAAAATACTCGGTAAAACATTTACAACGGCCAACCGTCCCTGCTATTTTGCAAAAACTAGCCTCAACTGAAAATCAATTCCCATTACGTTCATGCATTCAAACTAAACAAACATCTCTCATCTCTCTTGTTCATATTCTTACACAATTTGTCGTTGCTGGTTTAATTGGTTGAGTGAGTAATTAAAGTAACCCGTGGGTTCTTTAATATTCCTTGATGAAGAAATCAGTAAACTTTAAGGAAGGATTTCCTTAAAATGATGGAACGCAAATATCTTCCGTCTATGCTAGGGGTCTATTCCTCGAGTAGAGCTTATGAGGATTGGTCGTGGTTCTTTTTACAAAACATTATTCACTTACTATGGCTTAATTTATACCAAAATAGGGGCATGGGGAGGAGGCCACCAAGTCATTAAGTTTAAACACAGAGTTTCCCTAAGGGGGACTTGGGAGTCTTTAGAGAGAAATATAGTATTAACTGCTTACGCAGGAGCTGTAAAGAAAATTGAATTAAATTAACAGAGAGAGGACACAAGAGGTCTACTCTTGCTACCTCATAATAAGAAAAGCTGTAAATATTAATTATGCACACACTTTTGTAGACACAAATATTAGGCATTAAATTCTGAAAGTGCTATCAGTGCTTCTTCGTCAAATGGAAGCTACAAATATCATTGTATTGAAGGTATTTATGCCTTTTATTCCTTGATCTAATTACCCTATTTTTGAACTCACTTGTTCAAAATAAAACAATTAATTAAATGAATTAAGTGGTGATTCTTTAATTAAATGTTGCGTCATGATAAAAAGTTGTATGTACAAAATTTACATATCAAAAATGGTACTTTAATTTTTTCTACACAGATGTAGAATGATAAATTCAAATAAAAAATCAAATATGTTAAGTATTTCTTTTTGATACAAAATTATCTCAATATCAGATCTGTTATTAGGCTTACAAGTTTATATGGAAATATCAAAAATCTAATAATTTAAGGTTCAAATGCTTTAACTATAATTACACATAAATGAAACTTTAATCAGAACTCAATTAAGGTGCTTAAGTTTGTTAATAATAATAACAGTTATTACCCTAGATTTAAATATTGACAATTAAAAAACATCAAAAGTCCTTTATCGTTTGTTAAGTAAAATAATATTTATAGGTCATCACAATGTTATTTTTCACATGTTGCCTTGTATCAATGTTGGCCAAATGCGGACGTCATGTAAAAATAATAAAGAACGCTTACCTCGTTTCGCCAGGTATCTTGTTTGTGTGACAGTGTTACTTTGTATTAAACCAGATGTGCATACATACTGTTCCTGGACAAACAAATGACGTCGCTGTTCACATGTTGTAGTGAAGCCAATCAACTGTACGCTTCTTGGACCCAATTAAACAAGCTCAAAGCGTATTTCTTCTACGCAATAACGGAACAAACCAAAATCCATTCAAACAGTTATCAAAGAAAGCGAAGCTTCCTTCTATTACTGCATTTAGTTTGTTATCCAAACAATTATCTTGAGTGTAATTATCCACATTATTACTTGTAAATTTATCATAGCAATTAAAGGATTATCTTAAACGTTAATTATGGAACGTTTAGATTGAAACAAAAGCACTGTTATTAAATTGAAAAACATTCCGGTTAAATCTCAAATATTACCGCCTCATTGCAGAACGTTTCTAATAAATCTCCAATATTACGGTCAAGTTGAAGGACGTTCATATTAGACCAAAAATTATTATCGCCACATTGAAGTACGTTCTTATTAAATTTAGAATATTACAATCAAATTGAAAAATGCTCACATTAAATGGTCAAATTGATGAGCGGAGACGAAGAGAAAAGATCACATAAGATTTTACAAGACAAAATTAGACGGGATAAAATAAAATAAGACAAGAGCGCATTATTAAAAACACTTCTTCAAGTGCTTATTACACTAGAGCTAAACACTGGCGTAAAGCCACACGTAAATTACTGGCTAGAACCCTAAGATTCTTCATGATGTGTTCGTGTCAGGTGCCCCAGCCAGAGTGAGCGGTCGGCACGCTGCGCATATTATATCAAAGTCGTTTGACATTGAAATGTTTATTCAAACAGTTAACGCCTGTTGTTACCAACCAAACTAGCATCTCTGTATTATGGTTGGGCTACATGATCCCAATACGGATATTTATTTAAATGACGATATTTACTTGTTTAATCGGACAGACAAAAAGACGTATTTAACTAATAAATTTTTGGTGATTTGCAGTCGTCAAAAAAATTGTTACAATATAATCCTTTTTGAAACATATGCTTCCACCAGCTGGATATTTGTCTTACCTAATACAAAACTGTTGCGCGTATGCCTGTATCGTCCAATCATTTCGCACAATTTCTTTTTCTAGCTTTCAATCGATCCATGTCTGCTTATAATATTCCTAGAAATTATTGATTTTGTTGCCCTCTTGAAAATAAGTTTGTTTGTTGTTTCTCTACTATACTACATCTATAATAAAATCCAAAAATATCCTGTTTCTCACTTGTATTCATGCGTTTTTGCTCCATCCTTGTTCCTCCATGACAGTTTGTTTTAGCTTCCCTCCTATACTACCTTTATAATTAAAATCGATATCTTATACAAACATATTGCGTCTTTGTCATACTTATATGTGTTTTGTTCTGTCTTTGTTGTATATTGACTATACTAACTTCCAGCAATCCCTTTTCTTCTTGTAACCCATTAATTTTTATAGGCTTGTTTATCATAACCTGTTATCTTGAAATATGAAAAGATTTTGTTTTCATATACTACCTTAAATAAATTAAAAGTGGTATTTTTACCTCGTTTTTAATCCCTATTGTCCTATCCTACAATAAATATTATGGTACGTTCTTTCTAAATAAATACAACTAAAATTAAACCAACCCTAAATTATCATACGTTGACTAAGCTCTATTTTAATTATTTAAAATACCTAATTATCTAAAATGGCTAATTAACTTTCTCGTAAGTCATTACTTTAACCTCGAGCTTCATTTATGACCTTATATATCTAAGATTAGCTATAAATTACACGACAATATATATATATATATATATATATATATAGCTAATCTTAGATATATAAGGTCATAAATGAAGTGTGATGTGTGTGTGTGTGTGTGTGTGTGTGTGTGTGTGATGGTGTGTGTTCAAGCCTTAACTGAACGAGAGACGCAGTTTGCAACAATAAAATAAAATTGTATGTGAGATTATAAATGTGGTGAAAAACTTATCGCTTGTAAAACACAATAACGCACCTGTTTGACAGAAGGTCAAAGGAGGGTTAAGTGGTAGGAAATATGGGTAGTATCTGATGTTAACAAAGTTGCAAAACTGGCGCGAGAAACCTTTATTGTTGCGATAACAGAATGCCCTTTGGTCAATCGACGTAAGATAGTGTGCGCTTTGATTACTGAGGAACTTATTTTTTATTTAACAATGAGTTGAGACCTTACCACACTGAATAAGATTCACTAATACAAAAAATAAATAATAATAGAAAATTTAAAGGTTGCCACATAAAAAACTTAATTTGTATTTCGACCTCAAAGGTAAATCAAACTAGAAATGAACATAACTAAGAGAAAGAGAACAAAATATAAAATTAATCATTCCAAAGGAGTACAATAAGTTTATTTATAGGACGTGTAAAAGAACCTGCAGTCGTTTTTACGGATGCAACCCGAGGTATACCGTCATATCCAAAAAATAGGGTCTAGAGACCAGCACATTGGAGCTGTATTTAAACCCTTAATTATGACCACATCAGATACCTTCAGCAAAGTGGTGGTGCAATTCCATTTGTTGTGTTGAATGAGTTGGTTGAGATACTCGCTTGACCAGCGACACCAAACGGAGTGAGTAACCTGACACAATCGGGAGAACGTAGAGTTATTTCCTCCGAAATAATAATTTCGGGCAAGGCTAGAAGATGATCACCGATTAAAAAATTGCTTGGTGAGAGATAATCCGTACTGTCATTAGGATCCGAAAATAGGCAAAGGGGGCGGCTATTGAGTATAGTCTCAACACGAGAAAATATCATACACAGCTTCCCAAAAATTTGAAGTCGTGTACCTAGAGTACAAACTAAAAACGCTTTGGCAGATTTTATACCAGACTCCCAAATTCCTTCAATATTTGGGGCGTAAGGAGGATTAAAATGCCACTTGATATAACGAGAGGCTAAGGCAGAAGAGATTTCATCGTTGTTGTATTTGAGAAATGTAATAGCTTTCCTGATTGAGCGTTAAGGCACCGGGGAAATTTCTACCGTGATCAGAATAAACAGTGTCAGGAATTCCTGTAAAAGCTGTAAATTTTGTAAAGCAAGCCAGAAACGCATCAGTAGATAATTCTGATACCACCTCAAGGTTTTCTAAATTTTCTTCTATTTCTATTTCGTTAAAATTTAATTCCTCTGCGTTAAATGGGTTTGTTAATGATAGTTCTAGGGGGTAGTCATTTGAGTATAAAATCGTAAGGGTTTTATCGTGTAATTACGTTCTATTTGAGTATTTTGAAATTTAATGGGGATATTTCCGCGTTTAGTTCTTAATAAACGGTTTTTTATGTCAATGTTGGCTCTTAGTTTTCTTAGAAGGTCTATTCCTATTAATCCGTCATATTTGTCATTGAATTCGAAAATACAAAATTTGTGTTTCATTTTTACATTGAATGTTCTAGGTAAGGGTATATTAGCTACGAATTGGTGTAATGTCGTTTGATGGGCTGTTTTAATTTTAAATGGTTCTCTCTCTACAAAATCTAAATAGTGTTTTTTTACTGTTCGGGGGCTAATTAATGTTTTTGGGGATTCGGCATCGATTAGTAATTTAAATTCTGCGTGGGGTATTTCTATATATGCTAGTACTTATTGATTAATATTATTTAAATTTATTACGTTTGGTCGTTTATAAGTCGGTCTATCTGAAAATTTGAGCACGCGTTTTCTTCGTCGTCCTCGTGGTAATTTTCGCGTGATTTGTCGCGTTAAGTTTCTAATTGGTTTGATTCGTCATTAGGTTTTTCTATTTCTTTGTGAAATAGTTCTTCGGAAGTAAAGTTTCGTTTTCGATGAGGGTTTGGTCGGATTTGTGATATTTTTGTATTTTGTCTGTTGTTACCAGATAAGGTATCCATAGGTGTTGGTTTGTAGTAATTGTTAGGGTTATTATTATTTATCGTCGCTGTGTTTCTAATAGGGTTCGCGCTGAATACTGGTCTTTGTTGGTTCATATTTTGATTGAATCTGGGTGTGAATGCGGGTTTTGTAAAATTTGAGTTGAACGTTGGTTTTGGAAATTGTTTAAATTGATTATTAAGATTCGTGTTATTAAAATTTGGGATATTAATTCGCGGTCAATTTGTTTGTGGGTTAAATGGTATGAATTGTGGTTGAGTGGTTGTTTGTCTCGCGGCTTGTATAGTTTTTATTGGTGAATAACTTTTATTCGCGTTAGGGTTACATAATCTGCTTTGGTAGTATATTACGTTTTCTTCTTCTATTATCATATTCATGGCTTCTTCTAAATTTTGGGGATGTTGGAATCTGATTTTACTCGTTCTGGTAATGCGTTTATATAGGTGTCCAGTGCCATTTTGTCATACATTTTTGTTTCTAAATGTCGGATATTTTGGTCGGGTTCTTCGATTTTTAATTTTGTTAAAATTAGACTTCTTACGTCTTGGCATTTCATTCCGAATTACGGGAGTTGGTTACTTTCTATTCTTAGGTTTATTTGGTCGCGGATAAGGCATTTTATGTTTCTCTGGTCGTCAAAATATGCGATTAGTACTCATTTAAAGTTTTCCCATTGTTTTAAGTCATTTCGGCTGGCTATTAGTGTTAGTGCCCGTCCGGTCAGTTTACTTATTATCAGGCGTAAAACTAATACGTTTCTTTTGTTATCTTTGGGTTTGTAAAAAGTTTTCAAAAATATTTCGTATGCTGTAATAGAATTCACCAGCAATGCTTGGTCTCCGTTAAATATGGGGATGATTTTGAGATAAATTTTCATATCTAAACTTGTGTTTGTTAAGAGTTGTTCCAATAGTTAATAGTTTCTTTCGGTTTTAATTAATTTCAAATTTTTTGTAAAAATCGAGATTTGTTTCGCGGTTTGTACTGCTACTTTTTCTTTGGTTTGTTAATTTTTAGTTTTAAGTGTGTTGGGTTATTTAAAGAATCATAGTTATACGGTTTTGTAATTAAATTGAGGAGTTTGTGCTTGACAATGTCTTGGTTAATTGCTGTAGTTTTAAATTTGTGTATTTTTACACTTCGCAGATGCTAATTTGTCGTGAGTTTTACTTTCTGAAAGGCTTCGATGTGAATTAATAATTTCTCTCAGTAATTACTTTACTTTGTTTGTTTTTGCGCCAGTTGTGATTTTACTTTGTCTCAGTTCTGCTGAGTAATTGAGCCTGTAATGATCAGTTGCTTTCTTTGTAATTGTATTGTCTAGTTACCTTGAGTCTTAAATATAGGATTACAAGTTTTCAGTCTACCATTCTGTTACAGTAATTGCATTCAAAATCTCCTTTATAATTTGTACAAAAAACTTGTTTAAATCTATTGAAGATGTAGTATTAGTCTCTGTGAATAGTTTTAAATAATTTGCGTAATGCTTTTGTATAATTAGATATCTTCGTAATGACATATGCAATTATACTTTATAAAGTTGTGGATAGTTTTTCTGAAAAGTTTTGTTTTCAGTCTGTGATAAATTAAATACTCGCGTCTTTTACAATTAATTACCTCGTAATGAAATATTTAATCATAAAATGTCACGTTTGATAGCGGTTTTGCTATAATTGGTACAATGATGAGAGTTTCCGGTGATAATTTTTTGTAAGAATTGCGCTATAAGTTTGCAAGCTTGTTTTAATTTGTAACTAGTTAATTGTATTTAGTAAATTGAAAAATATTTTTTACAGTTACGAACTTTAGTCAATAAGTGGCGCTGAAGGTCGAGTTTTGAATAGGTTGTTTCTATAACTGAGGTGTTTTAATTATAGAATTACGATGAAGGTTAAGTTTTAAATAGTCTTTTCTGTAATTAATTGTTTATAAGAATTGCGTTATATACCTTAGCTTTCGGTACTAAATGGTAGAGTTAATTACGTTCTATTTTTATGTTTCAGACTTGCTGAATTGAAATGGTTTTTTAATTCGTAATAATTTTAATAATTCGTGCGCCAGTTACGTTTTGTATTATTTTAATAATTTGTAATAATTGTTTGTACTATTTTTCGAATGTAATGTATCTTTTTAGTTCTCTTGTTTACAAATTCTCTTTTAAAAAATCAAGCCTCTTAAAATAGTTCTCATTTAAAAATAATTCTCTTAGTAAATTATTTTCATAAAATGGCATAAAATTGCGTTAATTAAAAATAAATCTGTACATACATAAGATAATTATTAAAAATTCTTTTACTAACTAATATCAGTAAATTTAAAAAACTCTAAGCCGAAATAAGATAATTAATTGAAGTAATATTGTGAGTAACCTAAGCAGACTGCAATGTTATAGCTAAAATACTTTGACTGACTGACTGGTCTTGGGGCTCTCGGGTATTTATGTTGTCCCTGCCGCTCACAATTCTGTGGGAACTTGCAGAGCTTATGTCTGCTTATTCTTAATTCTATCCATTAATACATTGTAACAATCTTACTTTCTAGGTAATCACGGTATCTTAACCGTCTGTGATCTGGCACCTGCAGTGTCACTATCGTCCGGAATACATTGTATTGCATCCGTTTTCATGAACTGCTAATAACTTTTTATATCTATTCTTGAATTACATTGTTGTACTTGACTTAATAATTTCTTAATGATTTCTAACAATTTCCTATTAGATTCTATTTTATAATACATACATAAATTGGGGAATACATAACTCGTGTAGAGTTAATTAGTTACGCTTTTGAAAGTCCAAGGGTAAATATAAATTTGTGTTATATGAACGTGTATATTCTACCGCCAGCTTGTAGAATACATAAATAGACAAAAGTAGTGTTTAGTGTTGTTGAGAAACCTTATGGTTAAGAATTTAGTTTAAGAAGATATTAGTGCTTGTAAATAGCGTTAGTGTGATAGTGTTTCATTGTTAGTTGGAATGAAAACATCTATAAATAAGGCATATACTGTTAATTAGACTTGTGAACAGTGAGTAATAAAGACTTGTTATTACTTGTTTTAAATTGGTGAAACGTGTTAATAGTAGCCCGCTACACTGGTGCCAGGCTGTGTTGGGTGTTAAGTTTTAACTTAAAAAAAACCACAAGTCTAAAGACATTTGACTAGTTTGTATATGCCTGTTACAAGAAGTCAAAGTCAGTTGAACAGCTGGAATCGACTCTTAAAGAGTTTAAATACGGTATGGAAGTGACACTTAGTGAAAATGCTGACATAATTGAAAAAAAATTAAGTGAAAATGCTGCGAAAATGGAAGAAAAGTTGAATGAAAGTACAGCCACGTTAGAACAAAAATTAATGGAAAGCTCCATTGCATTGAAAGAAGATTTCACTGAACAGGTAAAAACAGTTGAGCAAAAGTTGGACAGTAAATTGGTAAAATGGAAGAAAATGTGATGTGGCTGCAAGAACAACTGATTTCACTAACAACGCGGCCGCTTGAATTAGCAAACCAAGTTATAAATCAGAACATTCCGGAAATAAGAAACATGGAAAGAAGCGAGTCAATGCCGTCTAAATTTAAAGTGAAACCACCCACATTCGATGAAGCTGCGGCAATAGCCAACAGTTGGTGTAACAAAGAGAAGGCTGTCTCCTTAATAGTGGCCTACGGGGAAGCTCTTAACATCTTGAGATGAGATATGGAGACGCCCACTTTCAACAAGTTTACCATGCACAAGTTAAGAACCGCTCGCAAAAGACAAATAAAAGCCTGCAAGGATTTGAAGCTGACATTGCCATATTAGTTAGATTGGCATACCCAACGGCAGCAGATAGCTTCCTCAAACAACTGGCTGTTCAAACATTTGTGAATGGCGTTAAAGACGGCGAAATACAGCAAGCGCTAAGATTAGCATGGCCAAAAATGTTAGATGACGCACTGACTCATGCGCTTGAATTTGAAGCAGCTAAGCAGACATCATACAGGATGAGTCACAAAGTTCGGTCTGCCTTAGAAGAACCTGGTCAATTGCAGAACTGCATAGATGAAATAATAAACCGTGTGTTTGAAAAGCAAAAGGCGGAAAGGCTGGAAAGACAACGACCGCGGAGATGGCGTCTGCGATGCTAGAGCTACGGTAAAGTGGTCATATACAGAGACGCTGTATTCAACCAAAAAAACAACCGGTTGAGCAGCAGGAAAAACTTAAGCAAGTCGACGTAAGGGGGCAAACGTCTAAAGCACAACGTAGTGTCCCGGAGATTATCATCCATGCTGCATCGTCGATGGGAAGTCTGGACAACATTTACATCGATGGTGGAATTAATGGTAGGGTTGTCCGATTACTCGTGGATACAGGAGCGACAACTTTGTAAGACCAGATTTGGTTGGTCGTGGAAAAGTGCTACCCGCGTCGGTATGTCTTTAAACGGCAAATCTCAAAGAAAAGAGTCGCATGCGAACAAATCTGTAGATTTAGTCGGTCGAATAAGGTACGCGTTTATGAATATGATATAGTTCGGAAAGAGTTCGTTTAAAGGAATGATGGATACATGAGCAGCATGGTTTGTAGCGCAGTATTGCTGAAACACGTAATTTGTTAAAATCGAACCAATTCTTGCCTCATACCTTTAAGGGTTGTAACGGGAGAGTTGAAAATGCACACAAAATATTTTTCCGTTATAAGCGACATTTACATGTTTCGGTGAATTTTCTAAAAATAAAGAACAATCACAAAAAACATACGTGTTGCGTTATTAGTGGGTCACTCTGTATATTAAGCTACACCCCGTATAGTAAGGATGTATTTACAATTTATCTCCTAGTAGTAAACGAAGTTTTCAATTGCCTTGGCATTAGAGAGTTTGATTACCAAAAGCTTTATATTATAACTATGAATGGAGAATTAGGTTCTACTAGAGTTTGTTTCAAATAAGCCTGATTTTCAAAATATGGTGCCTTCCGCTTCAGAATATATTATATAAAACGATTTTCTTTAACGCTCAGGTAAAATATTTAAGAGAATCACAATAATTCTTATATCTATATGTATTCAACCATTTGGGGTGTAGCTAATTCGATATGACCGGAAACGGAGTAATGAAAATGTCTACGCTACATTGCTGGATAATTCAAAGTATAGATATCACAGTTTGTGTCAGTAAATTACGAAAACTATTCTCTGATAGTGCTGAAACCCCTCATATTTGTAATTTGTGAAACCCTCCACCAACCTTCAATGCATTACCCTTTGCTTATCTGACTCATCTAATAACGACGTTGTTACAGCCGGAAGGAGTAGATCCACGACAGGACTGGCGATGGACTTATTCGAACAACATCAAGGAACACATATTTTACAGGTATGTTGTAAACTTCTAGACATTTTTTATACTTGATATCTTTCAAACTGTAGAGCAAAAATTATATTGTTTATATTATCTACCTATTAATAGGCATTTATAAAATAAATGCTACTCGTTAGATAAAATGACACTATATTAAACTTTGGGCAAAATATGTTAGAAATTTTAGGGCGGTGCTTGTTAAAACCTTTTTGTTTATATTAAATGCAAGTGGGTCAGAAATATGTAAACTAGTTTCTCCAATACTAATTGCATACAATAGAAAAGTTGCACTTTGTGTATGAAATCGTTGTGCTAAACAATATTTGCGCAAATAAACAGGGATTTAAAAAACCAATAATTATATAGTGTGAGCAGAAAGTATAGAATAAAATATTCTAGAAGTTTTAAAACTGTAGATCCTACAACGATTTTGCCGAAATGCGGTGTCAAATATTTATTTTTTGAATAAAATTAAATATACTCACAACTTGGTCTAAAATTTTTTAGTATATTCTACTTTTCTGGACGGGAATTATGAATATGAGTCAATCTTCTTATTAACGAGGGTTGTTGGTAAAATTTCAGGAAAGAAAAAAATTGTTTAAAATTAAAAAATGACTTATTGCTTTTCAAAATATTTCCCTTTACAGTCTATACATTTTTTCATAGAATAAGCCAATCACTAAAGTATTTTATGTATTGGAGAACGGTATAACTAAAGAGGATAAGATATTTATTCCTCTATTTAGCTGGTTACATACAAGGTCAGATAATAAAATAAAGTGTTATACAAATTTTCAGTTACGTTTTTAATCAGCTGCAATATGATTTCCTACAAAACAGTTACTTGATCACACTTGGTCTAACGGTTCTGCCACTGTTGGTAACATTTCTGCAACTGTTCTACTGGAATGCTGTCTAAAACCTCGTCACATCATTTCGAACTTCTTCCATTGTTTGAAATGCTCTCTTGACCGACAATTTGATTTTTGAGGATAAAAAAATATCATACGGAGCGAGATGTGATGAATAAGGTGGCTGCGTTAGTACTGAAATGTCTTTTGAGGTTGCAAATGCTATTCATGCAATACACAATAAAATTATGCATTACCGTGATGAAAAATCCAACCCTCGGCAATGTTCGTTTTGCCTTCACAGAACATTTTATGCCAATCAAAACTTGAGCTCTTTTAAAAGGTTCCTGAGAACCTTCTGAAGCTTATTGTAAGTTGTCGTCACATTCTCGCTGAGTTTATTGAAAAAATAAATTGTGTATCGATGTGCAAAATTTTGATGTTCCATTTCTGTAGCTAGTGACAGAAACACATGTTCAGGTACTACAGAACCAGCTTACTAGGGATG